>JALBCR010002223.1:0-506628 GCA_030710515.1 Abscondita cerata
ACAATTCTAACAGCAGGTAGTCTCAGCAGGGATTATCTTATAGAAGGTACTGTAGAATGAATCATTACACTAAGCACGTTTTAGAAAATAGGTAATTTACGTTGCTTACTTAATTTTTTCTTTAAAGAATATATTTGAAGGTATCGCTAATTAAACACCATATCTCGATTAATTATCGAATCAAATTTTGTTTAGGAAATGTTTACAAAATAAAATTAGAAATAATTTTGATTTAAAAAACGTCTACAAGCAATAACTTTTAAATTAAATCAAAAAACTAAACATGGTTATTTGGGTTGACTGATTATTACTTATTTTAAATAAATCTAACCTACTAATTATTGTAAGTTATTAAAAAAAATCATTAAACTCTCTATTCATAATATTTAGTCCTTACAAAATGTATATTTTATGACGTTTCATTTTTCTGTAGTTAATATAAAAAGTGAAAATAAAAACTAAGGCAATTCTTATTGTCAACGTATATATTTAGTTTTTTGACAAGAATTTATTACATAATTATAATTAAGATACCAAGTTATAGTTTAAAATTAAATGAAAACTTTTTTTTAAATAAAGGTATTACTATATAAATAAATATAAGAAATCAATAATGGGTGTGACCTCCATTATTATTGATACATTCTTGGAGGCGTCTGCTCATTGACGCTATCAAGGTATCAATATAATTAATATTAATCGTTTCCCATGCGGTATCAATGGCTGCAATTAGTGCATTACGGTTTACTGGTATAAAATTTGGCCCTTGTTGTCTTCGGATAACAGCAAGTATTCGAGCCCAAACATTTTCGATAATGTTAAAATCTGGGCTTTTGCTGGCCAGGGTAACAGCTCCAAGTTATTTTCTCGTATCCAATTGCGCACAACCCGCGAAGTATGAATAGGGGCGTTGTCCTTTAACAACAAAAATACATTATGAAAATGTTAATTCAACAGATCCCGAACTATTTTTTGGAGAAAGTATAGTGAAATAAGAATACTTACTTGTTGGAAAATATAATCTTCGTCTGGATAAAACACTTCGACTGAAGGTTTCATAATAGTTTCCAAAATATCTAAATACGCAGCAGAATCAAGACGTCCATCGATAGCCCAACAAACTCCTGGACCCCGCGCGCTAACCCAACCCACACATTCACAGAAAATAACCACTTCGTTTTTAGGACATATGTGATTATTTTCGTAACGAGTTCCTTCCATTCTAAAAACTTTTAGTGGTCCATCGTTGCGGCTATTGAACGTTTTTCGTCGCTAAAAATCACTCGATTCCAAAATTCCAAAGGTTCGTTCACATATCGCCTTGCAAATTCCAGACGACGTCTCATATTTTCGTCACTGAGAACTTCTTTCGCAGCAGCATTATACTTTTTATTCCCATCTCCTTAATCTTTTTTGTGCAGTTATACGGCATCCGTAATGAAACAACTCGAGATCTTGAGCACGTGTAGATACTTTAGGTCTACCACTTCCGATGGCTCTTTCAAAGTGTGTTCAAGATTCCATTTTACTCGGTAATGCCCTACGGTGCTTTTGGTATATCTAACATACGTGAAATTTCACGCACGCTACGGCCCGCCGCTAATTCCGAAACAATCCGCGCTTTCAAATCAGCACCGAGATGAGGTGGCATTTTCACAACACTTGAAATTTTAAACTAAAATGGAATTTACATTTCTTACTTTATTTATTGGTTCACACTACCCCTTCTCAAACAGTAGGTAATTGTTTATTTATTACATACTTCTAATGACCAATGTAACAACCCTTAGAGTAATATGACTCAAAGGAAGTAAATTAAACAAGCAAGGATATTCTATTGTTATTGAAACTTATTCATAAAGTAAAAGCCATTTCCTTATAATGCTAATGGACAAGATTTTCTTTTAAGTATTAAGATTATAATAGAGGACTTATAAACTTTCGAAAATATCTAATTATAAATATTTACACTGCAATTGCGCTTTTCCTTAATAATTTCTTAGCAATAACATACACGTTATTGGTTTTAAGTTGTCATAAATTTGATATGATATAAATTTGTGTTTCTAATATTACATCACAAACTAATCTTTATTCGCCAAAAATTGTTGCTTAAATTGTAAAGCTTCGTACACAACTGAACAACAAACCGAGCAACAAACATAACAACGAACCGAAAGTCAAACAAAACGACAAACGATCTTTTATGATTTCCACAATCCGAACAACAAACGGAACGTTTGTGCTGTTCCATAATTATTTTCAGTAGTTTTCAGTTCATATATATTTATTATTGAGAGAGAAAAATGCGGAAAACAAGAAGATAGTGCCAACCAAATTTTTACGCACAAAGAAGAGTAAAAAATTATAATTTACTTCGCTTTTTTTAATTTGGGAAATTTCCGCCCAAATGATGCTAATAGGGACATCATTTTTTTCTTGCATTCTTAAACACTGATTAATTTAAAACATTTTTCTTCTGTCAACTCCATAATATTACCTAAAATACAACAAACCCACAAAGGGAGGACAAAAATAAATAATTTAATTCTCCCGCATAAGTTTGTTCGCCGTTTTGTTTAGATTCGTCCAAACCTGCAAACGCATTCGCGCGCATTTTCTTTGATGTCGGAGAAAAAACCGACAAGTTGCGGGAACGCCGCAAACCGTTCGTGGAACAATCAGGACTTGCGAATCTGTTCTAAAATTCGTACGTAGCACCGTCCAAATTAATGTTCCGATTGCCGTTCGGTTCGTTGTTCTGTTTGTTCCTCGGTTTGTTGTTCAGGTGTGTACGAAGCTTTACAATAAGCATATTAATATGAATTATATCTTATGAAAGGAGAGTTATGTAACTATAATTAACGACTTAACGTTACGTTAGTAGATTCCATTTACTATTTACACATATTTTCTTGGAACATTCCATAATTAACTATCGGGATATGATGACCCTATACTTCGCAGGTTGTGCGCAACTGGATACAAGCAAATAACTTGGAGCTGTTACCCTGGCCAGCAAAAAGCCCAGATTTTAACATTATCGAAAATGTTTGGGCTCGAATACTTGCTGTTATCCGAAGACAACAAGGGCCAAATTTTATACCAGTAAACCGTAATGCACTAATTGCAGCCATTGATACCGCATGGGAAACGATTAATATTAATTATATTGATACCTTGATAGCGTCAATGAGCAGACGCCTCCAAGAATGTATCAATAATAATGGAGGTCACACCCATTATTGATTTCTTATATTTATTTATATAGTAATACCTTTATTTAAAAAAAACGTTTTCATTTAATTTTAAACTATAACTTGGTATCTTAATTATAATTATGTAATAAATTCTTGTCAAAAAACTAAATATATACGTTGACAATAAAGAATTGCCTTAGTTTTTATTTTCACTTTTATATTAACTACAGAAAAAATGAAACGTCATAAAATATACATTTTGTAAGGACTAAATATTATGAATAGAGAGTTTAATGATTTTTTTTAATAACTTACAATAATTAGTAGGTTAGATTTATTTAAAAATAAGTAATAACCATGTTTAGTTTTTGATTTAATTTAAAAGTTATTGCTTGTAGACGTTTTTAAATCAAAATTATTTCTAATTTTATTTTGTAAACATTTCCTAAACAAAATTTTGATTCGATAATTAATCGAGCTATGGTGTTTAATTAGCGATACCTTCAAATATATTCTTTAAAGAAAAAATTAAGTAAGCAACGTAAATTACCTATTTTCTAAAACGTGCTTAGTGTAATGATTCATTCTACAGTCCTTCTATAAGATAACCCCTGCTGAGACTACCTGCTGTTAGAATTGTAAATGATACCCTTAAGCCCGCTTCACAATGTGCAAACTTTTGTTTACAGAAATTGTGGTGTCCAAGTTTTAAATTTCATGAGTGTACATGGTATTTTACATCAATCATTTTCATTTGTAAAAGGATTACTTAGTTTTTTTGCAAATCTTGCTAATTAGTTGATGTTATTTTACAGCAACAAATATTCTTGTGACATTCGCTCGTTTTCTTATACGCAATAAGGTTTTTTAGGAGGGTGGGTCCAGCTTTACGTTAAACTTGCCCTACCCACTTAATTTCTAATTTACTCTTGTTCTTCTTGAGCAACAAAATTTTGAATACGGTAACAAATTAGCACATAATTAGCACTAATTTTTATAAGAAATCCGATCCTTTTCTGTTGGTGGGGGTCTAACTTAACGGAGGTCGTTTTTACGCGTTTTTGTGTTTGTGCATTCAAAAACGCCACGTTTTTGGCATACACATTGACGTTATTGTTTGCGTTTTTATGTATGCACGTACATGTTTTAAGACATTATAGTCTGTGTGTAATAACAATGTTACCAATATGATTATGAATGCACGATAAACTTTAAATGAATGTGTATTCTTTTACGAAGACGAATAGTAGATAGGAGACACGTTTTCCTGGACAATTAGTGAATACAATACATTTTCAAAGTACGTCCCACATTTAACAAATTTATTTTTGGGCATGACATGTTATTGAAAAATACTAACAAACAGTAAAAAATAATATTAAACAGGTTAGTTTCTGGCTGCTTAATGAAAATGCAAAATTGTAACTGCCGCACAGATATACAAAAACATAATAATTCTGATGGTTTTATCGAAAAATTGGTTTTAAAATTTAAATGCACATACATCTGCCTTTTGTCCCACTTTGCTGTGTCGTGTCATATACTTAAACTTACAATTTTATACCAATAATTCCACAAACATTTAGGTTATACCATAATTAAAATGAGTTACTTTAGTGAGATTCCTTTAAAGGGTGATAGTTTACTATATTCATATTCACAGTAGCACGTATTTTTCGTACCGAGATTAGTAGCCGAGTATTTATGACTTTGTGTTCATTTAATTCAGTCAATCTTGTGTATTCAAAAATTCGTTTGTAAAAAACAACAGTTACTTAGGTAATTATTTAAACATTATAAAAATATGTACCTCTATTCTTTTAAATTTGTATCCAACCGTACAGCGTATCCTTAAGCAGCACTGTTTACACTACAAGTGTTTATAGGTTAATCCGTATACGCGCGTACAAACTAATTAAATCGACTTCATTATACTACTCTGGTAATGGTAAATAGAAACCATGTACTTTTCCGTCTAATCTAACAAAGTGTAATAATTAAAACATTTTTTTAAAGTAAATTCCCGTGAGTTTTATCGCGTCACAAAATGGTAAACTGTTAGTCACAGCACAGCCATCTAAGTTTTAGGTTGATGGATGGGTCTTGCGAATCTATTTTTTCAGTGCATCGAATTTAGTAGATATTTTTTGTAATATACCGCTTAAAATATTGGTCAAGAGCTTTTACATTCATATCATCTTTATTCTAAGAATTCGCAATGTTAGCATGAGAGTTCTTTTTACTACACATATCTTATAAATAAGATGCGACGGTTACCAAACTCAAAATTTTAATACCCTTTTTTCACACTTTTCAACGAATTAGATTACCTATAGCAAAATAAAACAAAAACAATTTCTGTTTCAAGACCAGGCGGTCATTCGTCCGTATGTAAACACGTTATCGAGAAAACCTCTGGTCCGATTTTTATTAAACTTATGGTATATAGGTGTTATTTATAATAGCGCAGATATGATTTTGGACATAATTTGTCTAACCAAATATATGTTTGTTTTATTATAAATTATTTATTTACGAATTTAAATCAACCGTTTTTAATCGTATATGGTAAAACCAGAGCTTCTTTTTAATTATATAAGTGGAAAAAATTTGACTTCTAATAATTTTAAGGCCTTGTCCTAGCCGAAACGTTCACCATAGAAATTACATGGAGTTTTATTAGCTCTCCACTAGCACTCCGATTAGAAGACCCCAAACATTGGGATATCTATAAACTTAAAGAATTATCCGGATAATTCATCCAACTGAAAATAATTACCTTCAAGAATAAAAAGTTACTTTATATTAAGTGCCTGAAGCATAAATTTTAACAGTGAGAAACGTTAAACAAGCTTCACGCGCGAAATACAACTACTTTGAAATAGGTCGATAAACAATATAAATATGAGTAGTAGCAACGAGGAAGAGATTGTGATTCCTGTTGAATTGCTTTACGATGCGAAGGCAGCAATTGATAGTTTACTACCCACGAAGTCGAAAGCGGTTTATGAAAAAACATATTCTTTATTTAAAGAGTGGTACCTCGAAAAGAAGGTACAAGGAATTATAGAAGATGTGATGCTAGCATACCTAGAACAAAAATCGAGGCATGTAAAACCTCCTACACTTTGGTCTACTTTCTCGATGTTGAAGAGCACGTTAAATGTGAAAGAGAATATAAATCTTGGGAAGTTTCCAAAATTGATTCCATACTTAAAAAGTACCTAAGAGTGTCGACTATCGTGGGAAAAAATCTGCTATTTTGACGAAGGATGACATCGAAAAAGCAGACGATACGAATTATTTGTTGATGAAGATAAAATAATTCTTTTAATAAAACTACCGTCACACTTTATTATGTTTATTTGTTTGCAGACGGTTCTTGGATTTTGGAAGTCTACGGCGCTTATCGTAGACTGGAACGACAAACATGGCAGTACATAACGTAGAGGGTCTGGGGCACATATTAGTTGTCAAAGTTGTCGATACCAAAACTCGCAGTAATCGCACTTTACGGTTTCAAAGTTAGAATACATCTAAGTACCTATATACTAGAAAATATAGAAATTTGAGACCACCATATAGTACACGCAGTCTCTTCCTGAAGTATTCAAAAGGCAGATGTGTAAATCGGAATGTAGGAATCAATAAAATTAGAAAATTACCCAGTCTATTTTATTTCTATTTTTTTCTAGTTTACTGTCTAGAATTTCACGCAGACCTATTGAAACGTTAATGACATATTTTGTAGAAAAAAGTTAATAATTTCATTATACACAACTAAGGTTGATTCATGACTTGTCAGTGCCGTGACAGTGCCGTATCCGGCACGTGATTTCATCGGCAGTTCAGAAAATGCATTTGATATTTTTCAAAAATTTGGGCTTTACAATAGGTGGATTCAGTGAGTACCCAATCATATAGATTACATAATTTGGTTCACTTGTTTACTGCAAAATTTCATTAATAAATACAATAGAAATTTTATACATTTGCAATGAAGAAACTTTTCTGTTAGATTAAAATTCACTGAGTACCTACTTCACTTCTGATGATGGGTCACTCTCTTGGTAATCAAACGTTTAATTAATATAAACATAATATGCATACAACTTGTTTGCTTATTCATATCGTCAGCAGGTAATCTAATAATACAATTTCGCAGTCGCTTAAACCAACGTTGTTGCAGATCGTATGACTCAGTTACAAAAGTCAATTCGTTGATTTGATTATTATCGTCAACTAAGTTTGGTATAAAAAACGGTCTCGAATCGCCTGTTGCTCATTGTTCCCTTTTTCAAACAAACATTTAAGTTTCAATGCTAATAGACTTCAAACTTTTAAAGAGAGCAAGTACGCGACGGTTTTAAACAACCAGGTAGCTGCTCGACCCGTCTTAAGGCTTCTTCGGATAGTAGGTAGACAACCCAAATTACATTCTCAAATCACATACATATTTTCTAAAAATATCGAAAAGCAATGATTTTATTGAAATACTCCGATAGCCTTATATGAATGAAAACGATGTTTGAACTACTACATTTTTACCGTGTTTTTATATATTGCTTAATAAATCGAATATAAAACAATTATGATTAGGTAATCATTTTCTTTAGCCGTAATACAAAAGTTAATATAAAGAACTTATAATACAGCCGTAGAGTTTATAAAACGTAATTTTTCATTGTAACCAAAATGTTTTAAAGTCGCATTTTTATTTAAATCTAATTAATCTTCAAAGTTCAAAACTGCATTGACTCAAGGTACCTACTCTAAATGTACCTACCTGAACTGTATTAGGAATCACGGGATGCTTACATTCAATAAGCAGTTTGAGTAGAATTATCTGTACTAATAATTCTATAAAATGTATGAATAACCAAACATGCAAGTTTACGATAACTTACGAACAAGTGTTGCGACACCTAGGTGTCGACTCGTGTAACATAACACGTACGAAAATTCAATTTGCATTAAAGGTAAAGGTAAATCTGTCGACAAAAACAAAATACAAATACAAAAACTTACCATAATTGATTAAGATAAAACAATAGTAATAGATACATCAATGTAACTGCTCTCTTATGAAGAGTTCTAAAAGGACAAAACATCTGGCTGTGTGCTGTGATTCTCGGTGATTTTCTGCAATTGTACAAATCTATAATCTTTTGCGAATTTACAGTGGGCGATTTGAGATTGTTTTTATGCCAACACTTAGTTGGAGATAAATAATTGAAGAATCGAATTATACATGGTGAATCACCACAACGGGACCGTGATTTATAGCGAAACAATTTTACAAGTTTTGTCATTTTAATAACATGCACGTTGATAAATATCAGTGTGTTCTAAAAAATGTGGAGCATCAAGTTATATTTATCAAAGTATCTGAACAACTTTTACTCTTGATTTTATCATCTCTTTTTGATGTGATTCGAATCTTTGGTTTGTACTCTATATGTCTGTTTGTATATGTTGTACATTTTGTTTGTATTGTGACGTTTATTTTGACTTAATATTTTTCATAATTTTATGTGAAATTATTTTTCACTTATAATGATATTCATTAATTTATTTTAATTGAATTAGTTTTTTAATTTGGATTGGCTGCGGTGCTACACATTATATCTTTGTTTTATTTTTTCTTTAGCAGGGTTATTTACATCTTAGTTCGGCAATACGGTGTGTTTGTGAAAACGTTGCTCCATACATTTTATAATAATCATCAAAAAAGAGGGACGAAGCTCTCACATCGAATTCGTGTAATCTTATTATATAATTGTATTATAATGAAGGTGAATATAATATACTCTTTATCTA
Source organism: Abscondita cerata (assembly GCA_030710515.1). Lineage (NCBI taxonomy): Eukaryota > Metazoa > Arthropoda > Insecta > Coleoptera > Lampyridae > Abscondita > Abscondita cerata. The sequence goes on from JALBCR010002223.1 coordinate 9,021, forward strand.
TATTAAAATTACATTATTTTTATTGTTAAGTTAAAGTTAAAACACCTAAAATGCACAACTTCTTTTAAATATTAAATTTCTTAAAGGTTGAGAAAATGCTGTGAAGAAAAATATCCTATACATAAATTATCGCAACTTAAATCTTAGATACTCTAGCGACACCTGTTAAGATTATTCGATACATTATTGTCAATTGGTTTTTATGACATTTTTATAATAATTTAGTAAATGGAAATGTTCATAAATCCGATTGCAAAATAGGTATATTTTAGTTTAACTTAATCAAAATTTTTATTTTTACTTAATTTACGTTTTGTTATTTAATTTTAACGTTGCAGATTATCTCAACTTTGTATTTGTTTATTAAGGTCATCAATGACATACATTTATAAACAAATCTTATTTTTTAAGATTGCATCAATGTTTCCGACGGGATTCTTAAAATGTTAATGTTTGATGATTTTGGTGATAGATTTATACAATTGTTTGTTTCTATAGTAATTGTTATTGTTGGTAAGTGATTGTTAAAAATCTTGAATATTTTACCATAAGGTTGGTGAATTATTTCTAGTATGTCTAGCGTGGTGGTCTACTAATATTCGAGAACAACCACATTATCGGACTGTGTTTTTATTGGAAAGAAGATTACGTAGACGTATTCATCAGACGAGGTTAACTACTCATATTCAAAGTTCATCCATTGTCGAAGGTAAGTAAACTATAATTTTAATAACAATTCTAAGATAGTATAACTTATAGGTGAACAAACTGAGGACGTAAGTTCAGCAACAGATAATCAGACTAGTGAAAGTGCTGTAGAAAACAGTGAACAAAATAAACCTCCAGTAGCTACTACAAGTAGCAACGGAAATACTTCAAGTACTGAAGGTGCGTCTAGCAGTGCTGAAGACGAAGAACTTGCAGATATCGTTCGAATAATGGATGCAGATACAAATGTAGTTAGAAGGCGCAGGTTGGCATATTACGAAAACTTAAGTAATCCAGTCAAGGTAAAGTAATTGTTTCTTGCACCTGGAAATACGAAACATTGATTGCTAAATATTTTTTTATTGTGCAACATTTAATTATCTTATGAAATTATAGGTGGCAGTAATTACACTATTTTAAAAATGTCAAAATTAACTTCGATAGATTAATATTTTTATTAAATTTTATGATAAAATTACGTTAGTAAAGGCTTTTCTAATACAGAAAGAAGCAACAATGCCTCTGAACCAAGTGCTGCTTCTTCAAATTCAGATGCTCTCCCCGAATCTACTGATTCTATAATAGATGACCACATAGAAACTTTAAATGATTCTATAATGGAACATAACTATGCCGAAAGGGACACTTTGAACATAGAATCAATAAAAAATAGTAATGACACAGAAACATGTAGTGGCTCTAAAAGTGAAGAAAATTCTGATACAAACATACGAATAAAGCTAAAATATTTAAATGATGAACTTAAACTTGTAGATGGAAAACTAGAGGAACCATTGGGCGAATTTAAAAGGTAAAACTTTCAACTAGGTTCTCAGTATCTTATAAAATAGTTTGTAGAAGACACTTTCATCCAGAATTTGCATCAAATAAACTTGTAAGGCTGATTTTTAATGGGCAAGTATTACAGCCAGACACTGAAACTCTTCAAAGCTGTGGGTTGTTTTGATAATTGTGTCGTTCATTGTTTAATACATCAGCAAAGGAATGTATACAATGAAGGTAACAACAATGATGGGACGTTTTCTAATGCTAGAAACGCCAACAACGGTATTCCTCAAAGTAACAGCAATCAAGGTAGAGATTGGGACTTGGGAAATACTTTATTAGTTTTAGTTAGTCTTATATTGGGATCGGCGTGGTATTTTAGGTAAAATTGTGAGATTTTGTTTTAGTTATATTTGTATTAATTTATTTTGTTTTAGGTATGAATATGCACATTTATATACAGTAACAGCAACAGTAGCATTAGTTGCTATAACTGGTATATTTACAGTTTTTAGTAGGAATTTATTTTCCCGATGCAGATCATACCCCTCCTCCGCCACAACAAGCGCAAGCGGAGCAAGAAGCTACTTAATACTTTTTTTATAACATTGTTGCTCTTGTTTTGAATTTTACTTATATATATTTTACTGCTTAAGTTACTGCGTGATTTCCATAATTTGTAAATACATTATTTATTACTTTTTCAGAATTTTTCCACAAGTGCATTGTGCATAGTAGTTGGAAGATGTGTTTTTATATTTTAAAACGTTATATATTTTTACTTGTTTTGTGAATTTTAATTGTACGTGGTTGTATAGGGTGTCCTATTTTCGATGTAATTGGGGGGTTTCAGGTATTTCGCGAAATGATAGGAAAAACCTCGGTCGGGACCCTTGACCCGATTTTTGAGACAAATTCAATGGTCTCAACAGCACTTCGATATCTCGACTCGTTTGGGAGATACAGAGTGTTTTGCGTTTTATGCCTTTTTCTTTAAAGCTTCATAACTTTTTGTTTTTGAATATTTTTTTATTTTAACCCAAACAATTGTTTGTGCTTTTTTATATGCAATTTAATGACGTACTCGAATTTATTCTAGCTTAAACCTTTTTGAGTTACAAACCAAACATGCATTTTTTATAAATGGAAACCATAGTTAGCTCCATTGATTAGAGATTTTTTAGCATATATGATTTTATATATTTATCTCGATAAATAAGAGAAATTATTAACGATTTTCTGAAAAACACCTTGATCAAAGTCACCTATGAACCTTTGGTTTATTACGCGCATTCGTTTCTAGTTTTTGACACTTCACGCAGTTGTTTCTTATAAATAAATGGCCAAACATACATAGGATGTGATGAGGTTTAATGTTTCTAAGCTTTGTTTAAAATAATAATTATTACTGCGTAAAGTGTCAAAAAACTAGCAACGAACGCGCGCAGTAAACAAAGGTTCAAAGGTGACTTTAATCAAGAAGCGTTTTTCAAAAAATCGTTTATAATTTCCTTATTTGCCAAGATAAATATATAAAACCATATATTTTCAGAAAGCTAAAAAAATTTCTAATCAATAGAGTCATAGCCAACTATGGTTTCCATTTAAAAAAATGCATGTTTGGTCTGTAACTCAAAAACGAATTAAGCTAGAATAAATTCGAGTACGCCATTGAATTGCATATCAAGAAATGTTTTGGTTAAAATAAAAAATATTCACAAACAAAAAGTTATGAAGCTTTAAAGAAAACGGCATAAAACGCAAAACACTTTGTACCTCCCAAACGAGTCTAGATACCGAAGTGCTGTTTAGACCATTGAATTTGTCTCAAAAATCGGGCGAAGGGTCCAGACCACGATTTTTCCCTAGCAATTCGCGTAATATCTGAAACTCCCCAATTACATCGAAAATAGGACACTCTGTACATAACACTTGGTGATGGATTGGATTCTAATCATGCATGTGTAAAGCATTGCGTCTGTACCAAGAAGCAAAGTGTTGACTTGTGTAAACAAACATCACGTGTTAAGCTCTTCAGGTGTCATAATATCTATCTGGAGTTGGTTTAATGGAAGATCGAATCGGCAGCCAACTGATACTCATGATGATGCCTTACCTATTGAAACACCTGTTTGTTTAAAGTTTTGTGTACATTGGTGTTCTACATTACTTAAGGAATTTTTTCGTTTATACCAAAACTAGTCCCGTCTTTGTCGGATGAAAGTATCATGATAGGGTGAAGAAGGGGGCTGCATACAATATCTTATTAAATAAATGCAAATCAATGAATAACACCTCCGATAAGGACGTAGTAGAAGATAAATTGCTTCAGAATTAATTACATAAGGGAAAAAAAACTAATCATCCGGGCTCATTTATGGATTAAATCGGCAACAATCGGTTTCAATTTTTTCTTCGTCTCAGTTGGTGGAGTGAAACTTATTAGGTGTACATGTTGCATTTTGTTGTCAGAACGATCTTGATAAAAAAAAGCCTTTAAAACGTTAAGAATGTATCTTTGCCAAATTTTATTTTGGCTTAAGTTTGAATGTGCTCTCAATTGTATAAGCGCGGTATATCTTCAACTTTTGTTTACTAGAGAATTAACTTGAATTAGTTATCCCATCATTTTATCGTGGATGCATTTTACAATCGGGTCGCTTTACTTATATTTACATGACGTAGACGTCTAAACAAAATTTAACGTTGAAAAAGCCCCCATATCTCGGGTGAAACGTCGACAAAACCTAACTATAAAAGGCAATTTTGTTTTATTATACATCGACCATGTTGAAGGATCCTATAAAAAGGAAACCAATCAGTAAAGTTAATAATTTTATTATCTAATTTTTATCGAAATAAATAATTTGTAGATGTGTTAGGTATGTAAGATGCTGGCTGTGAACGCATTTTCAACGCAATATTAAGACTATAAACTAACAACAGGCAAGTTTTTATCCAAGCATGGTGTCAAATACTTTTACCATTGAATGAACTATTCAATGCATCCCAATAGAGTAAAATATGCAGATGCTGTGAATCGACGATCACTAGTTTCTGTTTTTTCAGTTGACATGAATTTGATGGAAGTTTTATACTAGCGATATATAGTTACCAATTTGCTATGATAGTTTTTAATATTAACTCCTTTTTTTATTATGCGAAAAAAACTATGAAGTGAAGCGCATATAAAAGTGGAAATTGAAGGAGACTAACAAAAGGATGAGTACATACAATAAAAAAAATAGTTGAAATGCGTTTTGATAGAATAAAGTGCGCCTTTCCGATACTATACAATAATTATTTTGAAAAAGAGACAAACAAACGGCCTCTCGCGTATTTTAAGGTTTGGCTTGAACAATAAGTGAAAAAATTTTTCAAATAAAAGTTGTAGAAAAAGTGAGTATTCTATATAATAGAATTTTGTTTGTATAATTAACATTCTTGGATACATATAGTTTAAACAAATGTGTTAGATAGAAGACAATTTTTTAAAAAATAGGTTGTAGTGTAACGTATAACCTAATCAAGCAAAAGCAAGATTTAAATAGTCCGCCACTGAACCCGAAACCAAGTTGACCGATCGAAAATGTGGGAAAAATTCACTTAAAGACACATCTACTTTGAATTCAGGATAAGATCTCTAACAACCGCCAGAGTGTAGTGATAAATCGCTAAATGCATTATAATGTACACTCATGAAATTTAAAACTTGGACACCACAATTTCTGTAAACAAAAGTTTGCACATTGTGAAGCGGGCTTAAGGGGTATCATTTACAATTCTAACAGCAGGTAGTCTCAGCAGGGGTTATCTTATAGACGGACTGTAGAATGAATCATTACACTAAGCACGTTTTAGAAAATAGGTAATTTACGTTGCTTACTTAATTTTTTCTTTAAAGAATATATTTGAAGGTATCGCTAATTAAACACCATAGCTCGATTAATTATCGAATCAAAATTTTGTTTAGGAAATGTTTACAAAATAAAATTAGAAATAATTTTGATTTAAAAAACGTCTACAAGCAATAACTTTTAAATTAAATCAAAAACTAAACATGGTTATTTGGGTTGACTGATTATTACTTATTTTTAAATAAATCTAACCTACTAATTATTGTAAGTTATTAAAAAAATCATTAAACTCTCTATTCATAATATTTAGTCCTTACAAAATGTATATTTTATGACGTTTCATTTTTTCTGTAGTTAATATAAAAAGTGAAAATAAAAACTAAGGCAATTCTTATTGTCAACGTATATATTTAGTTTTTTTGACAAGAATTTATTACATAATTATAATTAAGATACCAAGTTATAGTTTAAAATTAAATGAAAACGTTTTTTTTTAAATAAAGGTATTACTATATAAATAAATATAAGAAATCAATAATGGGTGTGACCTCCATTATTATTGATACATTCTTGGAGGCGTCTGCTCATTGACGCTATCAAGGTATCAATATAATTAATATTAATCGTTTCCCATGCGGTATCAATGGCTGCAATTAGTGCATTACGGTTTACTGGTATAAAATTTGGCCCTTGTTGTCTTCGGATAACAGCAAGTATTCGAGCCCAAACATTTTCGATAATGTTAAAATCTGGGCTTTTGCTGGCCAGGGTAACAGCTCCAAGTTATTTGCTTGTATCCAGTTGCGCACAACCTGCGAGGTATAGGGTCATCATATCCCGATAGTTAATTATCGAATGTTCCAAGAAAAAATGAAACGTCATAAAATATACATTTTGTAAGGACTAAATATTATGAATAGAGAGTTTAATGATTTTTTTTTAATAACTTACAATAATTAGTAGGTTAGATTTATTTAAAAATAAGTAATAATCAATCAACCCAAGTAACCATGTTTAGTTTTTGATTTAATTTAAAAGTTATTGCTTGTAGACGTTTTTAAATCAAAATTATTTCTAATTTTATTTTGTAAACATTTCCTAAACAAAATTTTGATTCGATAATTAATCGAGCTATGGTGTTTAATTAGCGATACCTTCAAATATATTCTTTAAAGAAAAAAATTAAGTAAGCAACGTAAATTACCTATTTTCTAAAACGTGCTTAGTGTAATGATTCATTCTACAGTCCTTCTATAAGATAACCCTGCTGAGACTACCTGCTGTTAGAATTGTAAATGATACCGTTAAGCCCACTTCACAATGTGCAAACTTTTGTTTACAGAAATTGTGGTGTCCAAGTTTTAAATTTCATGAATGTACATATTTTTGCGCAAAACATTTTTTGATGGATTTGATTATTATTATATGTGATTATATAATGTAAATACCATGTGTTTTCGCTATAATTAAAAACAAGCGTTTACCGGAGAACTCCACATCGCACTGATAAGCGAAAATAAAATTGCGTTTTAGAAAAAAATGTTTCAAAAAAGCTATAGATAATAGAATTTCCAACAACTTTTCTAACTCAACTTTTTTGTAAAATTGATATTGGTCGCGTGATTGTTATATCTGAGTAATTCCTTATCGGATCAAAAACTAGTTTAAAAAAAATGTGTATAATTAAATTATAAACAACTTTTATTTGAAACAATAATGTAAAATGAATATTTTTCTAAATATTTTAAAAATTCGAAAATCTGTGTAAGTTAACGGTCCTTTTGGCTACATAGATTATGCTCAAAACTAATCAGATCTTCGGTATTATAAATAAGATCCTTGTACAAAGTCTCATAAAAACCGGACGGGTGGTTTGCTCTATGTCTTCTATACGGACCGGCCAGCCGGCATAAAATTTTTTTGCTTCACTATAACGTACTAACTCCAATTCGTCGAAAAAAATGAGAAAAAAGAGGTGTTAAAATTTTCGGTTTGGAAACCATCGCATAACTCCTCATCCTATTTCATAACATGTGGAGTAAAAATGAACATAAACGATTCAAATTATCCCTTACATTGTAAGTTCATTTTACAATGTTTCGTAATACTGTTAATTTACGGTTACAAGAACCATATTTAGGTACGGGAGGGAAGTATGGAATTTGGTATATTTTGCAAGCGAAAATTTTTTACTTCTTTGTTACGATCTTAATAGTGACGAGAAGCCCTCAAAAAATGTTTTACTCAAAAATATGTGCAAAATAAAATTGATGAATTTGAAAAAGTTATAAAACGTAACCTGATCGATGACGTCAGTACCGTTATCGACACATGCGCAGTTGAAGTTTTTTAAATATTATTTTGACTGTGATTGTTTGCTACTGGCAAACTCCAAAATTAAATATAAATTTGAATAGTAAATAACGAGTGTTCAAATAAAAAACAGCCTTGAAATTAAATTGATTTAATTATTTTTACCGTTACAGCATGAGCAAAATGACGCATGGTGGTATAGAATGTGCATTAAAACGTGACATAAATAATCAAAAATTGACAAAAATGAATACCTACTTTCTTTAGGTACATCGAATTCTATCTTTAAAAAATTACTAAATGTTAAAGAAAATTCCAAGACTTACCCAGTCCAGATTTTATTTGGACACCTATTATAAATGAAAATCATAATACAGTACCTAACCGCTATAATCTCGATAAAGGTTGTGACGTCAAGCCAATGAGAGTATAGTGTTTTGGGTATTTGAATAAATGCCGATACTTATGCCAAGTTTGTCTTCATAACAAGTAATTGCATGTTCTTTAAAATTTATAAATTTAATTTTAAGATTATTTTGGGCGTTATCACAATATTTCAACGGTTTTTATTTTTTTTTATTGGGTTATAGGCGAACGATTTGATAAAGGCATTTCACCAAAAGAGCAAAATAGATAAGTATAAAATGAGTCGTTTTTAACTACACTATTTTAACCTAAACTTGTATTTCATTAATATGGCAACATCTTGTATACAGAAATTTACGTTTATTATACTTAACACGCGAACTAAGAAACGACTTACGGTGTCGGTGTTTTTTTGTTTGGTTTCATAATAAAATTAATAACGTAGATGCGAACTTAGAGTTATCAGATTTGAGGCACCATATTGCTTCTGATTTTAGTTGTTTATTTGAAAAAAATTCGCAAAAAAACGCATAATGTATGTAATCGGTATTTACAAAGTAAAACAATTTAGTGCATCAGCATTATTCGAATAACTCAATCTGCATCTGCCATAAGTAATACAAGTATTTTGTTGTGCAACTGAATGAATTTTCTGTGTAAATTATAATTAGACATCAATGCGTAAACACTTTCGAGTGAATTTGCTGTGATAATTTATTAATTATTCGCGTGTTTCCAGTATAAGTGCGTATTTTAAAAGGATAAAATTAAGTGATACGAAGGTTGGCAATACCTGCATTTCTATATTTTAAGCAGGTATATAAAGAAAAGAACCAAGAATGTAAAAAAGAAAACAAACCATATAATTTTTTGTTGTTCCTTTTTTCTCAAGAATTTAAGGATTTTTCGTTGTTTTCGTCTCTTTACGATGTAGAAGATTTAAAGTGCGTTCTAATAATAGATAGAAATGCGGACGTTATTGTACATATCTGTGTTTTAAAATACATGACCTGGGACAAGCTGTCTATGTTTGGGTTTTAAAAATAACACACAAAAAATTTATACATTTGGCAAAATTCGATTTATGAAAAAGATACGAAAATGATTTCTTTTGTTAAATTTTTGTGCTTAGAAGTTTGTATTATGGTGTTTCTTATTAGTGCAGGTAATAACAATATTTTAAGCCAGTTTATGTAAGCTAGTTTTTGCAGATTATCAAATTGCAACTAATGCAATGAGTGTCTTAAATGATCGAATCACCACACGTTGTGAATTTTACAATCGTAGCATGTGTAGTGATTCAAGAAATAATTCTGGTCAAGGTTGTAACAGGGAAGAAGAATGCGAACTTCAAGGAGATGGTAAAAGAAGTCATTGTTATGCTGTGTGGTCAAGGGATGAAAGTGGCAATTTGAATTTTACGTTAAAGGTATTTGTTTTATGAATTTTTCAAAACTACTATATGTGAAACCTCGGTTGATGACCATTGTTATATAATTTGCAATTCATTGTAATTGAGTCATCAGAGTTGTGAGAATTCACTTTGTATCAAAAATGATCGAATTCTCCGTCGATCTAGTATACTATTACCACATATTTATTACTTATTACGTACAGGGTCCGGCACATCGAGCATGCATTAAAAGTATATGGGGAACTAATTCGATTCATTTTCTGAAAATAGTGTTGCGCCTGTTTTCGACATCACTGAATTCAGACAAAATATTTTCGTTCATATAGCACTCCCGGTTGTACCGGAAGTAGCTGTCAACTTTCTTATTGCAAATGGAACATGCTATGTTTTATTTCATTTTCAGATACTACGTAAAATTTAAAGTATAGTTTAATAAATATACCATATCCAAAAAATGACTGGTTTTTTAGTTATGGTGAATTTTTTGGAAAAAAAATAAAAATCATGTTGAATTGTTATCGTACTTCATATCTTAAGATGATATCAATATTTTAGTTACTAATTTGTTGTGACATTTGTCGATATGTTACAGTCACATATAAATGGAAACTCGAATTGCATGTACAGGGTGTTGAAACTTTCGACCTCAAAAACTTGCTTAATTCTAATGGGACACCTGTGTTTTTAATCCATATCAGTAATTACTTTTCAGATAAAAAAAATTTAAACAAACTGGTGTAAAACTAAATTAAAAACAATTTTTGATTCGACAAATTATATTACGTAATCATTTAAACTTCAAATGTAACTGATGTGTTCTCCATCTATCAATGTGGCATAACATCCTACTGTTAATGGCTATCTATGACTACCCTTCCCTACTGGAATCTGATAAATACTGACTGAGGGCATAGACATTTGAATGCTACTGCAAATTATTATAAATAACTGAAATAAATTATGCATTTGAACCACAAAGCACCACTGAATGTAATACATTTAATTAAAATTGAACGCTAGTTGCGAAGTGGACTTTTGTGAAGAATCACTTGTTTTTGAATGTATTACCTGTGATGCATAAACATATTTGTTTTGTAACTTCAAAATACATATTCATCTGAATTTCTGACTCCAAAAATAATAATAGATTTATGAATCTCTTGACCAGTTTCTTTATATTTCATTTCAATTTCTAAATAAATTAATCATTCTCATTTGATCTTTTATTGTTTTTAGGGTTGCTTCTTAAACAATGAAGGTTGTTACAATAAATCAAAATGCATTGATACCGCACAAGCACCTAAGAATAATTATTTTTCTGTTGCTGTGAGGGTAATATGTGCAACCAAAATGTTACGTGGGAGCCAACCCCTACAGAACCAACACCAATAAAAGGTAGTGGTCAATTCGAAAGAATTTTCTTTCTTACTTACATTATGTAATTTACAGCTCCAAATCCTGTGACGAACGAAATGGATAACGTGTATCTTCCAATCTTGATCTTCATGTCTGTACTTATATTATGTGCAGTTGGAGGATTTGTTGTATATTGGCTTTATAATAGACATAAACATGTGTTTAATGAGGTAAGTCGATATCTATTTTTTATTCGCTTTTGAAACCGAAACTTGTATTGAAAATTAGGAAATATGCATCTTATCATGCACATACATTTTTTAAAATATAATTTTAAGATTTTCTTTAAGTTGTTCTTACTTTTTCGTAACTGTCACACAATAATTTTACATATTATCTATAATTTAAATGACTATACCAATTAACAATTTTAACTATAAAATTAATACTTTTTGCTGCTTAATAGTGGGGCGTAAGTATTGTATTTATTATTCGTTCTCCACCAAGTATGTTTTTATGTTGAAACAAAAAATTATTTCGTTAAATGTAAAGTAAAAATCATACTTTGTGGTTAAGATTTAAGTTCAAACATTTAAAGATATTACTTTAAATTAAATTTTATTTTTTTTAGTTGCCAACTATGGAACCTAATCCTCGACCTCCGCCTTCGCCTTATCTCGATTTAAGACCAATACAATTGATTGAAATAAAAGCTCGCGGCCGGTTTGGCGCAGTTTGGAAAGCTTTACACAAAACGGAGGAAGTTGCCGTTAAAGTTTTTCCAGTTCAAGTGAGTTATTACTATTCAAAAGCCGAAATTTATTTTATTTATTTAAGGATAAACAATCTTGGTTATCGGAACAAGAAATTTACAAACTACCATATATGGATCATCCTAATATACTTCAATTTATCGGAGTTGAGAAACATGGAGATAATCTTCAAGCTGAATTTTGGCTTATAACCGAATATCACGATTACGGTTCCTTGTGTGACTATTTGAAAGCTCACACTTTAACTTGGCCAGAATTGTGTCGAATTGCAGAAACTATGACCATGGGTAATTTTTTTCAAAACATTTATATGGAGTAAGTAATTAATATTGTTATTTCAGGCCTAATGCATTTGCACGAAGATGTTCGTGGTAAATCGTCTGATCATTTTGTGAAACCCGCGATTGCGCATCGAGATTTCAAAAGCAAAAACGTTCTTCTTAAAAGTGACAAGACCGCATGCATCGCCGATTTTGGACTAGCTTTGATTTTCTATTCGGGAAAATCTTGTGGGGATACTCATGGACAAGTCGGAACGAGAAGGTGTGCTTTCTAATGCAATTAGTTATTTTTATGTATTGCGCTTTTAGATATATGGCTCCTGAAGTACTTGAGGGTGCAATTAACTTTACTCCCGACGCTTTTCTCCGAATAGACATGTATGCTTGCGGTTTGGTTCTGTGGGAACTTGTTTCTCGTTGCATTGCGCAAGACGGCCCTGTATCCGACTACAGATTACCATTCGAAGAAGAAGTTGGACAACATCCTACCCTTGAAGATATGCAAGAATCCGTTGTTCAACGTAAAGTTCGTCCTACTATCCCAGAAAATTGGAGAAATCATCCTGTATAATATTAATTACTGCAAATTTTGTGTATGATATAACGTATATTTTTAGGGTCTAGTGGGAATTTGCGACACGATGGAGGAATGTTGGGATCATGACGCAGAAGCACGCTTATCAGCTTCATGCGTTATGGAAAGAATTATGATGTTACGGCGTTATCAAAATTCTTCTTTTGGAATGAGAATTGATAATGATAGCCCTGTTAAAGAAAATAATATGTAAACAGGTAAGTGTAAAAATTTTATCACTATTTTTTTAAAATGTAGAATTTATATCAGGTTGGCTTAACAAGTATTAGCTCAATCTATTTTCACATTTAGGTCGAATGAAATTAAGGAATCGATGAAATTCTGAAATTAGGTAGTTCAAAAACGTATTCTATCAGATTAAAAAACTTTCTCCAAGTGATATGACCTGTAATTGCAAATTTTTACTTAAAATTTCTTTAAATAATTGTAGTTTGCTACAACTTCTGTTTGAAATTTTGTTTTAATATCTAAATTTGTAACAAAAATACTGCCGATATTCATAAAATATGTTTTACTACTGCGCATGCCCAACACTTTTAGGTTCTCTTCAGCCCTGGTTCTCTTGTTATTTCAATCATTCCCTCTTTCGCATTTTTTTTTATTTCTGACAATCGGACGACCTCACGAGCATTCAGCTTCGATTGAATATATTGCTTAAAAAAAATTAAATCGCAATTTTGCATAAACTAATTGCCCGATAATTGCATGGTTTTGCAGACACTAAGCACGTATCATTACCTCCTATTTCCTGAAAGATTTATGCTACATCTCAAAAATGACGGATCTACGAATTTAAAAAGAAAAACCCAATTATTTCACTTTCTCTGATTTTTCTTGGAAAGTTGTTACCTGATCGAATGGAATTGGTGCTCATTTTATTCGTATTTTTATTCTCTACAACTTTTTTTTACATCATTAATGTTGGTGCATTACCTTTTACTCAAAAAAAGTTGAGAAAAAACACTTTTTTTGCATTTAAATGTTAATTAACAAAATAATGACAACTCATTTTCAGTATAAGGTACTTTATTCTATTTATAATTACATGGCGCAGGCGGTATACTATTATTTTTGTCAAAAATTTACTTACTATTTGCTCTATTGACTGGGGTAATTCGAAACATTCTGGTGAGTAAAAAATGTTGATAATACTTTTTCAAAGTTTTTATAATCACACCACACTGTAATTTAAAAAAATTGATAAATTATTTAACATTTAAATAATTTTTTTTCCTAGAAATATAAAGGTAGAATGACCTAAAAAACATCGTTATTGCTTACTTACATTTCATGTTTAAATAGTATAATTTGTTGAAACAAGTTATTTTAACGACAATAACATTTTCACTAATAATTTAAAAGCATTGATGTATTTTCTAGATAGATTTAACTGGGTCTGAAATAAAAACAATTTAAAAAAAAAATTCAAACAAACATTGCAGTACGAAACTGAAGTTACAAGTTCTTCCTAAAAACATTGGCTCCATCTTGATTTTTTAAAAAAATTATTTATATAATGTTAGTTTGTACGTCACGCTTTATAAGAATAGGTTAAAACTATAAAAATTATTAAAATATCAAAAAAAAAATCATATGAAAGTTTTAGCTTTAGACTTTAGTTATAACTTTTATTTTAAAAAACTATTCTCTATCTTCATTTTTTAAAAAGTAAAACATTGTTCGTGCAAAAAGGACTCACTGCACCTGTACGCTTAGATTTATTAAAAAATCTGCTTTACCTCTGTATAAAATGAAGATATGTATTTAAAAAAAATCAAGTTGTAGCTTAAGATTTTAGGTACAACTTTGCTTGGAATTTTCATTTTTTAAAGATTTACCTATATTAAAAAATAAAAACTCGTGTAAATACAGCTGTGCACAGGTAACTACAGATCACTTTGCGCGAAGAAAGTTTCGTTCAATAATAGTACGACAATTCAACTATCTAAATTCCAAATTTTATTCATTCCTTAATTGTTTCTATATTTTGAGAAAATTTTCTGTTATATGGATTGGATTAATATAGTAAAAATCATATAAGGTTGCGTAGGACTCATTCTGAATAACTTCCTGAATTAATTTTCATAAACGTATGTTGTTGACCTTGGTTTTAACATCTAATTATACTATATTTAGTAAGATGTCGCTCATTTTACTTAATTTCTATCAATTATGAAGTTATAAACGCCTACGCCTAATATGTGCTATTGTTTGAATTCTTGAAAACAGAAATAAAGTTAAATGCTGTTACGTATACAAGATATATTAAACCAACAATCAAAACAAAACGTCAAAATGAGGAATGTCAAAATATTAATTTCCTTGATTCGGTTGCCATAGGTTATCCAGTTTTCATCACTATAATAGTGATCAGGTGTTTTAGAAATGACTTTAAAAATGGTGTAATATACTGTTGGATGACATCATCCCCCTGTTCTTATGATTGATTGCCCATTGCGAAGAACAACTTGAGGATCGAAATTTCCAGGATGAAAGCGATTGAATCTCACCGATTATGCAGCATTTGTAAAATATAGCACAGTTTTACCGAAAGCTGAATATCTTATGTTACTAAAATAAATTACTATTATTTTGAATTCTGGATACTATTATTTCGAGACCAATTTATTTTATTTATCAAACATATTATATTATCAGATTATAAGAATTGTTGTAACACTTTTTGCATATGTATTAGATTAAACTGTTGAATGAAACTCGCTGAGACTCATACCAAATTTCAGACACTAAGTTTTAACTCATGCACAAAAGGCATAAATACTCTTGAGACAACCTGATATCATTTGCTGGTAAGATTGTTTCATTAATTTCTAGAGGTGGGCTTGCTTGGTGCTTCGTACGTATTTTCTATTTCTTAAATACATAATTTTCGTGCTCTGATTAGTCACTATAAAAGCCGATATAATGAATTGTGAAATATTCAGTTACAAGGTGATACTGAACTATACTAATTACTTTTTATTTACAGTTGGTACAACATCTGTATCGACATAGATAAAGTACCTGGCAGTGTAGAAGCTTGCAATGTGTCTTAAGTTACCACACTCATCAACATGAAATAACAATGAAACCACCATTCCTGATTTAAATTGAAACACGAAGTTCAACGATTAACTAGTTAGTATTACCGCAGTATACATCTACGAATGCAGTAGGTGCACTTGAGTGAAATTTTTGTACTAAAATTAATTCCTGCAAGTTACAGCGCATTTGTCAAATTCGTTATTGTATGTAGCAAAGGTTACCACCAGAGGCGTAACATTTCAAAAAGCTAAAAATGTATGTTTGAAATACAACGAAACTAGATTTGCAGTCTTTCATATGCAATCACTATTGTGATTTAACATAAATTAGAAACAAATTATTGCTTTTTTCACATTACTCATTCTGATTTAACACGACCGACCGATTCCAATTCAAAGAAAATTTTACTTTAGTTGCCGTGACTGGTTACTATTTTAACCTTGCTCTAACCTACATTTATATTTTCTCTGTAGTCATGTAATTCACCACTTGTAATCTTTGTTTTTTACTGAGGAATTGTTATCCCACAACAATCTGTGCAAAATAGTGAAAACATAATTACACATCACTACGAAAATGTGATGATTTAAACTTTCCCTCGAACTTTAGTTTTACCAGTTTATCCGCAAATCGCCAATGCGCTGTAACTTGCGCTAATAGTTATTTATGTATCAAGGTACTAAACTTTAGTGTCGAGGTACATATTGTATTTTTTCCGAAATCTCAAAATTTGAAGAAAATCGGACAATTTTTTAGCGTTCTTTAAGGAGTAGATGTAATCAGCTGTTTTAATTTTTACGACAATGGTTTGCGTCGAGCATGCCCGATTCTAAAATTTACATTCATTTTACACATCTCTACCGGTAAAAATGTGAACTTAAAAATCGTTCTATAATGAATCACTTTAGTGCCGATTTTATTTACTTTACTACCGGTTTTTTTTTTACTTTAATTTAATACCAAACTTTCCCATTTATGTGAATTGCAACTACTGAATTCATAGATGTATACTGTTGTATTACATTGTACATTAATAAAGGCGATTTAGCCAAAAAAGAATTACTTGTAAAATCTCCATACTAACGTGCCAAACAATAGAAGGTATTTTTTATGTATTTACAATTGTATTTTGGAGATTTTTTATTTAATTCGAATTATATGTAAGTGTGGTTTTTGGGACATAATGTAAAATTGGCGTTAGAGTATTGGATATTTGGGGTTTGTTATAAAACGCTCAAACAATGTAATGAATACATATGTATATATCACGATTTAAAAAAATAATTAACGAAAATGAAATATTTCTCGATTACATCTTCAAAAACCTTCCATAAATTAGTTAATTCACGAAAAGTCGATTTGACAAAACCCGAATAAAGACATACGTATAACTTGTTTTATAAAATATTTTATGTATAAATGATATATTTATTATATAGGAAATACATTGATGCATAAGCAGCTAATAAAATTATGTGAGTAGTTAAAATATAGGTAATGTTAGAAATAGTAAAAATTTGGTCTAAAGAAATTAAATTTGTTAGTTTTATATTAAGGTAATGTTCTAAATTTATGTTTCAAAAGAACACATTAATTAAATGGTTCGTATTTTAAATTAATTTTATTACTATTACTAACAGTAAATGCTTGTAAATTTTAACATAAAAGACTGATGAAATGTTGAATTGGAAAAAACGAATGCTTATTTCGATTGCACAAATTCTGTTGCAATTAGAATTAGTTATTAATTTATCCTATTTATCTACCTCTATATTTTAATATATTATCAGATTTATGTAAGTTTAAGTACTCGTGTTAAAATCATAGTTGTTTTTGAGTATTTGTTACTAATGTACGTTAGAATTAATCATTTTTGTGCTTTAAGTAGGTTTGTTGAAACGATAATACTTATTTAGAAAGGTACACATATCATGTATTTTTAGAATTTAATTGTGTTGTTTTATAGGGGATGCAATTTTTTAAAAGTTTTTGTGTTTAATAACTTATACTAACTTCGTATGTTGGAATTTTTTAACGTTCAATATATTAAAGACTGTTTATCCGTGATATCATTCCCACACAGATAATTATTATCCTAATTCGTTGTTTGATTATGAAAATTCGGTTACTGCTAATTTATATTCACAATAGATGTTCCTTCTCTATCTGTTTCAGTTAAATACATTATACATTAGTTAAATTTTTCTTTTTTTTTTTGAACACCTGGTCTGTATTTTATTAAAATAAATGTATTAGAAAACCTCTTCTATTTAGGTAATAATTTTTAACAGGAAACTGTAGGTAGGTCTGAAGCTCAAATGTCGCCATACGTCTGTAACCAAAATGTTTGTCAATTTTTCTTCTAAGGAGTCCTTTTGAAGAAGCCTAACTAAGGTTCCTTAGCAGTCTACAATTTTAATTTACTACTTACTAGTAAATTTTCTCTTTTCAGGGGTATTTTTCTAAAACTAAGTGATCTAAATGTCATTTTCGAATTTTCTTTCAGTTTCATTCTATTTTGAAATGTTATAACTGATGTCAAATTAATATTACTGTGTCCTTCTGTATTATTTAAAATTTAATTTAAAGAATTTTAAAAGGTTAAAAACAAAATAATTAAAATATTTTAAAAAAAAAAAAAAAAATTTTTTTTTTTTTATATTTTATTAAAAAATGCAAAAAATTAATAAAATTTTTTTTTTTTTTTTTTAATTTTTTTTTTATTTTTTTTTTTATTTTTTATTATTTTAAATATTAATTTTTTTAATTAATTATTTTTTTTTTTAAAAATTTTTATTTTTTTTTTTTTTAAATTAAAAAACATTAAAAAAAAAAAAAACCAAAAAAAAAAAAAAAATAATTTTTATTTAATATTTTTTCAAAAAAATTAAAACAAAAAAATTTTTTTTTTAAGAGAAAACAAAAAAAAAAAAATAATTTTTTAAAAAACAAAAAAAATAAAATAAAAATAAAAATAAAAAAAGAAAAATTTTTAATAAAAAAAAAAAAATAAAAAAAAAAAAAAAATAATAATAAAAAAAAAAATTTAAAATAAAATTTTTTTTTAAAAACAAAAAAAAAAAAAAAAAAAAAAAAAAAAAAAAAAAAAAAAAAAAATAAAAACAAATAAATTTAAAATTTTTAAATAAAATAAAAAAAATTTTAAATAAAAAGAAATAAAAATTTAAAAAAATTAATAAATTTTAAAAAAAAAAAAAAATATAAAAAAAAAATAAATTAAAAAAAAAAAAAAAAAAAAAAAAAAAAAAAAAATAAAAAATTTTAAAAAAAAAAAAAATAAAAAAAAAAAAAAAAAAAAAATAAAAAAAAAAAAAATAAATTTTAAAAAAAAAAAAAAAAAAAAAAAAAAAAAAAAAAAAAAAAAATAAAAAAAAAAAAAAAAAAAAAAAAAAAAAAAAAAAAAAAAAAAAAAAAAAAAAAAAAAAAAAAAAAAAAAAAAAAAAAAAAAAAAAAAAAAAAAAAAAAAAATTAAAAAAAAAAAAAAAAAAAAAAAAAAAAAAAAATAAAAAAAAAAAAAAAAAATAAAAAAAAAAAAAAAAAAAAAAAAAAAAAAAAAAAAAAAAAAAAAAAAAAAAAAAAAAAATAATAACTTTATCATTAAAAAAAAAAAAAAAAAAAAAAAAATCCCCACAAACCACATGTGATGAGGGAGTATTTTGTAAGATAAAAAAAAAAAAAAAAAAAAAAAAAAAAAAAAAAAAAAAAAAAAAAAAAAAAAAAAAAAAAAAAAAAAAAAAAAAAAAAAAAAAAAAAAAAAAAAAAAAAAAAAAAAAAAAAAAAAAAAAAAAATAAAAAAAAAAAAAATAAAAAAAAAAAAAAAAAAAAAAAAAAAAAAAAAAAAAAAAAAAAAAAAAAAAAAAAAAAAAAAAAAAAAAAAAAAAAAAAAAAAAAAAAAAAAAAAAAAAAAAAAAAAACAGGAAGATCTACATCGATAATTTCCCAATTTCGTGCTATTTTAAAATTTTACACTTTATAGTCTTTTTTTGCGAGATGACAAAGCTTTTAACCGGTTACAGAAAAAGAAAAATAAATTACGCGTTTTGGCGAAAATGGTTACCGACGATAACGGAAGTTCCCTCATAAGTCGCCATTTTAAATCTGTGACCGGTTACAATTCTCATAACCTGGTTAGTGAGGTGAGTTAGTATCGGTCACTGAAGCAAGGACAAGTAGCGGTGCAAAAATCTAAACCTAACCTTCATTTGTCATGGCAGAATTAATTGAAATAACAGTCAATTATGAAGGCACTGATTAAACGTTAATTGATTATTCATTTTCAATGCAACACAAGCGAGGTTATAAAAAACGTTCGATCATACTTAAGTGGTGGGGGGAAAAAACAGACAAACCATGTATGACCGCCATCTATAACCAGTTAGAAGCGGTCATCCCGCAAAAAAAAGACTATCAGTTTTAATGGTTTTTCAAAGATATTTTTTAGAATTTTGAACATGATTATAGTTACCGACTGAAATGCAAAGGATTGTTTAGCCATCAAAGACTACAAAAATATGTTCAAGAACATTTCTTTAGTACAGAGAACAGGTTAAAGATAATAAAATAGATTGTGCTACTTGTACCTAATTGATAGTTTTGGAAAAGCCTGAGTATCATACCTTAAGCTGGTATTCAGACACTAAGGAAGCTTTGTCATAAAATGTTAGATTGAGAATAAAGTAAAATGTTTTTCTATTCGTTTGAGGAATATACTAGATTAATGTAGTAACATTTATCAATTGAATATTTACAAAAGTAACAAAATAATTCGAAAAGTTTATTACAAAGTGATAATTTCACTTATTGGAGAGATGGTAAATGGATCGATTTATAAAACTACGATGTGGTTTTTAATTGCTGATGTTTCGGTCAGGACACGGCTGATCTTTATTAAGGTTAACCGAAACGTCGGTAATTAAAAAGTACATAGGAGTTTTAATTAGATCCATCTCTCTCCCATAAGAAGGCTCCAAACGTAATTTTAGGAAAAGTAAAATTAACTTCACGTCAATTTAGAAAATTTAATTCAATTAAGTGGTATTTCACTTTTGTTTTAATTCGTAATCCAACAAATATTACTCATTTATTGAATTAGGTAAAAATTAACGTGAATTGTTTGTAATTTTGAAGTATTACTCAACTATAGTAACCATAACTAACGTGGCTTTCTGAAGTGTCATTCAATGTTTCATACCAAAATTGATGTAGCTCGCAAAAAATGAACGTACCCAAAAACTTAAATTTGTCTAAATAAAGAGGTGGTAAATATACAAATACTCATGTGTTTCGCTAGTAACATAATTTTTTTATTGGATTTTATAACTGAAAAGATTTAATTTTTTTCTGGTTTCAATAATGTGCAACTTTCTAGGTTTCACGTATTGCTGTGTATTTTAAAATTATAAGTAATCAATATAAAAACAAATGCATTATGTTGCCATGCTTCAAACTAAATAAAGTTTGAGCTGTAGTCAATTTTGGTTATTATATTTGTACCTGTGTATACATACATCTTATACGTAGATATAAAACATATCACAATGCTCATTTAATGAGAAACTGGGATTTTAGCAGAAAAAAATTGAATTTTTAATTATATAATCCAAAATGGCGTCGTTTATGAAAATTATTATTTGTTTGAAAATTGTTTTCATAACTTACACAATAACAAAATTGATTGTTTCGAAGATAGAGTTTTTCCGTATAACTTGGAACTGCTCGGAATTTTCGAGATTTTTGTTTCAAAACCAGCATAACAAACTATACATCATTTCCGATTGATATAACTGTGACACAATATAGTAAGTCAAGAGGGTTGCATACAAATATGAAACCGACTACATGCAACACCACCTTGTTGTATAGGTGGTGTTGCTACATACTGATGGTGATGGCTTTTTGATATTGATTAGAACATTAAAATGTTATACACTACAGTTTTAATTGACTAATAATATATAATTTAAAGTACGTTAAAAAATTGTGTTAGTTTATATATTTTATTTCTACTCAACCGATAAATAATAATTTAAACTTCTTGACGAGGATTTGTTTAAAATTAACCGCCTAAATCCACGCATGCGTATTTACAAATATATTTTCATCAGGTCTGTGTCCAGGTTAATTATCCCTCTTTATAAAAATAACAGATATATTTGAAAGGAAGAATAATTCAGTTTTTCCTAAATATACACAATTTACGCATTTCTTTTACATATTAATGTGTATGTGAATGTTATGGATCAAAATTTGCTCGACATTAATACTACACCATTACAATTAATTTCCGAAGAACCTCTAACTCAATTGGTTTGTAGAACATGCCTTTCAGATAATTCGAACATGGAATCTATATTCGACCTAAACATAGACAAAATGCTTATGTATTGTACTTCTTTGGAGGTATTTCACATTATTTTTTTTGAGTAAATTATATAAATCAAGTTGATTTTATTAGGTCTACCAAGGAGATGGATTACCGACTCAAGTCTGTTCAAACTGTGTTACCCAAATAAGTCAAGCTTATTCTTTTAAACAACAAGCTGAAAATTCTGATAGCACTTTGAGGCAATACCTCTGTCTGTATAAAAACCCTTCGGAAGGCACATTAACTATTTGTACAGTTAAAGATACTATAGGTAAGTTAACGTGGTAAGTTATATGTTCTTGTGAAGGTTCTTAATTTATCTATAAATTTTATGCTTAATGTGATCAGTCTGATAATTATGTATAATTTTTATAATTGAGACAGGGTGATTGATTCGTAAATGCGCATACATTAGGATTAGACAGGAGACATCAAAAGGATTCTAAAATCATATATTGTACAGGTGTCCGATCCTTTAACCAAGATATATGTTATTTGCCCATTACTCACGAACCATATTTAAATTTTTTTTTATATTTGCAACATATTTTCCTTGTCTGGTAAATTATCTAACAGCATATAAACATTTATTAGAAATATCAAAAAGACTGAGTTATAATAGACATGTTTCTAGTTTCTGTATAAAGCTTTGTTATATTTAATTTGAGACAAATTTAAATGTTCCCATAATACATTTTTTTATTTCGGCATTCATAATTTTCTGTTTTAAAGTAATGAAATTTGTCATTTTGTGTTGCTTTCCTTTAGTTCATCGTTTCAAGTCTAAATGCAAATCGCCCAGAGCCGTATTTAGAATAAAATTTTTAAATAAGTTACCAAATAATTTCTACCACTCAAAAAACAAACACTTTTTTTAAGACAATACAATAAACGAGAATATCTTCAACAGCATATATTAGTCTTGCTATACAGCGAGGAAATGCTGCGAGTGTTTTGGGAACAGTGGACAAACCTGTCGAATTAGAAGAGCTGTTTTACATGTTCTAAATGTAATAAAAGAAAATGTAATTATGTTCATTAAATATTTCTATTTTAAAAAAATAAATAAACAATGTAGAATGTTCCTTTCTAAGATAGATATCCATGTATTGAAATACGTACTCTATCCTGAATACGCCTCTGGTGATTTTTTTGCATTTAGACTTTAAACAATATACTAAAAGATAACACAAAATGAATAATTTCATTACTTTAAATAGAAAATCCCGAAATAAAATTTTTTTTATTTGGATTTAAAAACCGATGTATCACGGAAACATTTAGGTTTGTCTCAAATTATTCACTAACAAAATTCTATGCGAAAAACTACAAAAGTGTTTTCATGCCTCTGGTCACAGTTTTGTAGGATTCAAAATCGGCCGGGAACATCAAATTCCCGGTCTAGACCTTACAAAAGTAACATTTGGTAAAATTACATCGAAAAGGTCACTTTAATTTTCAATTTGAAATTTAAGTATGCAATGACAAGTGGGTACCAACCAATTCCCAGCAATAAATGGTTGAAGTAAATTAAGAATAATTTTGTAAATATTTTGAAGTTTGTCGGCATAAAAGATTTTGTGGATTACACATCCAGAAAATGTCTTGCGAGTGCTCGGTTTGCTTCGCCTCGGCTAGGCAATATCACTCACACTTGCAAAATATCATTTTCTGGAGTTCTGGACTACTGATCCAAATAACTATTTAACTCACTTTTTTTCTGATCTTTGTAAATAAGCAAACATTCTTCATTTTTTGGATTTTCGAAATCTACGTGTCAGGAATTAGGAAGACACGTAGATTTCGAAAATCCAAAATATACATAGTGTTTCATTTTTAAAAAACAATTGTTTGGTTCATATCTCTAAAATACGATATTAGATTGTTTTTTTAATAAGTTCATTGAAATCGCGCGAAAATTTCGTGTTATTTTCCTAGTAATTTGTTTTCTAAACTAAAACATAACTTAGTTAGGGGGTGTGCATTCTAGCGTGATGACCCTGTATATGTAAGTTTTTTTTTAAATTTATATACTATATACCATTAGTGCGAGGAAGGTGGATATCTCGGAAAATATTGGGATTAGAAAAACGTTTGCAATAAAAGTTGTGCAAATCAATGCTGCACATTTTAAAATTAGTTTTGTTTATACAGGGTGTTCCATAAAAGAGCGACATACAAAAGTTATGTTTTTTAAATGGAATTACCCATTTTTTTTATTACAAATTTGGATTTCTTGGAAAATTCTAATGTGACTATGCATTATACATAGTGTCTAAAATAACTAAGTTATGTTTTACTTTAGAAAAAAAATTACTACGAAAATAATTTCAATCAACTACCTGTCGACAACCCTTTTCTTTTTGATATTTGAAGGCAACATGTTGCGGTACAGATTTAAGTACATTTCATTAACAACAAAAGACCGTGGTTTCCGGTAAAGATTTAAGTACATTTTATTAACAACAAAAGACCGTGGTTTCTTGGTTTTAGAATCAGCTATATTTACTAAAAGCTTGGATTATAGGTCTTCTATATCTGGTAAAGGCATCTTAGTTAATTCATCCATTCTACAGGCACCTGAAATATCCATAACAGAGGCATGCATCTTTGTTGGATGTTAATTACAGCTCAGTTATTTATGTATGTTTATGTCTCTTTAGGTTAATGTTTTGTAATTTTTTTCGTTTCATCTCAAATAGAACAAGTAATAGCTCAAGTGAGGATATTAAATTCAACACGATGCGGTTGATAGTCTGACCGTTTTTTTCTTATTTTTACATTTAAATTGGGCTTCCTGGTAAATATGTTTGTTATAGTGGGCAACCCGCAATACATCTGCTGATTCCAACGTGTGTTTTCACAGAAGTTGAAACAGAAACACACACGATCTACTTTTCGTTAGAATCAGGAGATATAATGCGGGTTGCGTACTATAAGGCGCGTATATAACAGCAAATCCAATTTAAATGTAAAAATAAGAAAAAAAATGTCACAATTACACTTTAAATTTTGTCTCTCAAGTGTATACAATCAGACTATTTGCAAATTTGTCTAAAGTATCTATTGGCGCTTATAATGTCAATGGACTTTATACTGCAATTTTGTACTTACATATCGTACAATCTGAAGATCGTATCTTATGGTCTGATCGTATCGGAAAATTTTGCAGATCGGTATTATTTGCAATTCTGTAGGTCTGTCAAATTTTTTAAGGTCTGTATGTAACCTTAAATACTTGCAAGAATCTGTAGCTTACAATACACAAAATTGCAATTTTTTACGCTACGATCTCTACGATTTGTACATAAAATTGCAGGCTAATATGGCTTATGAATATGGCTATTCTGTAAACAATCTGTTAAAATTGAACACCTTTAAATTGATGGATCTATGGTTACATACCAAATTCGTTAATCTAATTGGTAGTTTATTTTTTAAACTACCTTTAAACTTAACTGAAATAACTGCAACGACGATTGAATGTTTAAATGCAAATCGTTATCTAAGCGATAACTCAGAATGCATAACACACTCGTGCCGATAAAGCCAAGTATTTCTGTACAGTAACATACACGCACGAAAGAACACCTGATGCGCATTTCGCTTTTATTATGAACTCATCAGAAGTGAATACTTAAGTGCGGTATACAACTGTACAAGAAGGCGGCTTTAAACTCTTGTGGAGCAATGAACATCTCGTGTATAAAGAACACGTAGAAATAGTATAAACTAAGTAATGCCAACAGATAACTAACGACGATTGAATGTTTAAATGCAAATCGTTATCTAAGCGATAACTTAGAATGCATACACACTCGTGCCGATATAGCCAAGTATTTCTGTACAGTAGCATACGTGCACGAACTTTATGCGCATTTATGAGCTTATCAGAGGTGTATACTTAAGTGCGGTATACAACTGTACAAGAAGGCGGTTGGTTTAAAAGATTTACTTAACAGAAATGTTACAAAATACGACCCTAAGTTTTACAAAATGTATATACCTAATAATGCATCATCGTTTTCTTAATATGAAATACTATTCGGTGAACTTCAATTAATTTTTTTCCAGAATACCTACCAAATGAAAAAGCGACAACCAAAGAGAATGATGACAATTTGCAAACGCATCCTTCTCAAGTAACCACCTGCACTAGATTATAACTTGAATTTAACAATTTGATTTTTTAGCCAAAAGTTCCTGAAAACAAAGATGAGTTTACAGACCCTTTGAATGTTTCAAAATGTAAGCTAAATGTTCACAGCAAATGGTATTAAACTGATATTTGCTACCGTAGCCTCAAAAATATTAAAGATTAAAAAAAAAGAAAATACGTATACGTGTTTTACCTGTTCTAAATCGTTTCTCTCGAAGTATAACTTAAAAATGCACAAATGCTCATACAAAATTCGAGAAAGAAGACATACGTGTTGTCGATGTGATAAAAAATTTTACGCTTTGAATGAGCTAACTGTGAGTATTCAGATTTGTTACTATTGGGTTTGATGTTCCTGGTTTTGAAGATACATATGAGAAAACATACAGGTGAAAAACCATTGAAATGCAACACGTGTGAGAAGAGGTTTGCTGATCCTCGTAGCTTAACTAAACATAACAAGATACATATAGGTTTGTAAGTTTCGTATTCTGTAGAATTATTAATTTTCATGCATTTTTTTAGGTGAAAAAAAATTTGAGTGCGATGTTTGCCAAAAAAAATTTATTCATTCATACACCCTAACTGCACACCGTCGAGTTCACACAGGTGAAAAACCGTTTGTATGTTCGATGTGCGGAAATTCTTATACAACTTCTACTCAACTAACATTACATACACGCACTCACACCCAAGAAAAACCGTACACATGCTTGATATGTTCTAAGGTATGCATGCATGCTGTTTTAGAGCTTAACTAATAATAATAAGTATAACTTTAAGACATTTGCGAGCGGAAGTGGCTTAGCTACACATCAAATAACTCACACAGGAATTCGAAAATATGTTTGTTCTATATGTGGTAAAGGATCTCGAACTTCTACCGATTTAGCGGCTCACGTGAGGACGCACACTGGGGAAAAACCTTTCGAATGCAGGATACCAAATTGTACTAAACGGTATAAAACTCACAGTCAACTTAGTGCACACATAAGGGCTCATACAGGTAAATATGAATTTTTAATCAAAAATCAGATTCATTCTATTTTAATTTTTAGGTGAAAAACGACATCGCTGTTCAACGTGTAATAAGGCGTTTGCGGACTCGACGCAACTTAAGACACATACGAATATCCACACGGGCAATAAACCATATGTGTGTACTGTTTGCGGATACAGATTTACCCAATCCGGATCTTTGTACACTCATATGAAAGTTCATAAAAATGTAGCTTCGGAAGAATGCGTAACTTAATCGAATGTCAAAATGCCAATTTTATATATAAACGTAACTAGATGAAATGGCTTAATAATCAAATATTTTTTTTTCAAACTTAAGCCAATAGAAATGTTAGTGCTGAGATGTGGTAAAATAAAAATATGAAACAATATGCAACTTATTATTAAAACGGTTTGTTAAGAAAATAATAAAGAACTTATAAAGATAATATGAACTAATCTGTTAAACTAATTGGATATATGTATGTTGAAACAAAAATGTGTTGCGAGATTGGACTGTGTTTACCCATTATCGCAACGGGATTCATTAGGAAGACGACTTGAAAAAACTCAAAAACTAAAGCAAATAAGTTTCAGGGTAGTGCTCTGGGCCTGAGTCGATCGTCATCTTATATTATTTACAACAACCTCATGGTATAAACTATAAATTGCAGCAGAAATGGTATAAACTAAGAAAAATGCCAACGTGTCAATGTTTACACGAGATGTCGCAAGACACATTTTACTTATAGAAATGGTATGTTCACTACTCTTAGTGACGAATGCCCCAATTTTGTTATTTGACTTTGAATTTCTACTGTATCGCTTAGAGTTTACAATAGAAACAAAGATGCTGAATATCGCCGACTCAAAATTGTTACTATACCTCGCTGATAAAGTCAGAAGTGTCGAAATTATAGTGAAAAAACAGAAACAAAGGTAACATTTGTGTCCTTATGAAGTTCATATTATTGGTTGTCGCTACTTGGTATAAAAGTTATTAAGTATTTTTTTTTTAATTTGCAGTTATAGATTGAATTCTTCTGTCAGTTGAAGCTAGCGTTTATCAGTCTAACCTTTAAAACAAGTGAGGAATTAAATTTCATTCTGCATGATGACTTCTGTTCCACAATCAGTGGATTAATTTGTTCCACATTTGGACACTGTCTGATTGTAGAACACATAAAATGCTACATTAGTTTACAATAATTTTGCATATATTTGGCAAATTTCTTGCAGGAAAATGGCAACCAAAGGCCAATTTTACGAAAACTCAAAGAAAGTCCCAGTTCAAGCTATAATTCGCGATAAAATCTCGATAGGAAAAGCTGCTAAAAGATTTCAATAAACTTTTCAAACTGTATATGAATATGTTAAACAACAAAAACAAAATCCCTCGGAAGAGATTTTGTTTCTCATGCGTTTGAAATCTATGACACCAGCTAATATTAAATCTGGTTTTCAGAAGGCAGAAATCTACCCGTTTGACAAATACATATTCACGGCGGAAGACTTTTTTCTTAGCAGTGTTACAGAGACTTAAATACAAAAAATTATACCAATAAGGCTGTTGCAGAATTCAAAATGAATCATCGCCTACTTTGAAAGATTCTGAAAAAGAAAATAGTAGCCAGTTAATGATATTAACTCCACTGGCAGGAGAGACTGAGAGACAATGACTAATGACAAAAAAAAGCATTTGTAAATTCCCAAGAATTAAAACTTTATCCAAAAGCTTAGGAAAGACAAAAGAATAGAAAGAAACGAGAAAAGGGGAAAAACATAATTATGCGACTGATACCTCCACCTGAAAAACTGCTTTTGGAGCAAAAACAAATGGAAAAGGAAAGAAAAAAGGCTGTCCAAATGAAAAAAAGACAATTAAAAGATAATTATGAATGAGAATTCGTCTGATGATAAGACTGAACAGCTTTCACCACCACTTATTAATACCAACGATGAAGATATGATCTTGACTTTGTTGGAGAAATTGATCCACTACCTTTTTTAGATGAACTAAATAAAATACCTGAACTAAGAGATTTTTTATTCGAAGATAAAAAAAGGAAATTTATTACGTGGGTGTGGGCGAAATTTTAGAAAAAAATGATGAATATAATGTTAAATTTCTACGAAAATCTGTTAAATATGATAGCAGCTTTATGTTTCCGCTAGTTGATGACATTTCTTTAATCCGCGAAGCATATCAAAATGGTACTTTTGACGCCGAATCGCGTAAGTAAAACAGAGGTAGGAAAGTTATTTGAAAGAACTACGTTCGTTTTTTTAATTTTTTGTCTTTCGACGGATTTTAAAAATAAAATTATATGTTGTAGTGCTTTATAAGACAAGTTGAATTAAATTTGAAAAATTTCAAAAATTTGATTAGGTAAGGTCATGTTTGAGGTCAAAAGTCAAACACATATTCGTAAATATCTCAAAAAGTATTCCATGTACACAGTCGTGTAATATATCAATCGAAAGGGAATTGCAAGCCAATTTCAAAAATGCATTTAAAAATATTTTAACATTTGGGGTTCAAAAGTTATTTCACTTGTAAAATTTTTTGAAATGTCGACTTTTTGTTATCGGATAACGTTCAATCTCCGATGGTCACCAACACGGTCACTTTTGGCTGCCTCATGTTTACCAACTGACAATCTGTTTAATTTTAAGTTTGAATTTCAGTTCTAAAACTTCTGAAGACAACAACCGGGTAATTGGACTTGTCTTAAGGGTTTTGCGTTATTGAAACATGTATATTTATCGCATCGTTTTCCTTTTACTTTATATACCTGTTAGACATTTATTTTATTTATCGAATAAAAGGATTTATGTCACTGCACACTGTCGATACTCCTTTATCCGTTTGTTAGTATCGAACGATGTGGAGTTCTGCGCGATACGCTTGTTTATGTTTTTTGTTTCGATTTTTAAAAGTAGTATTACTAAGTATTACAACTTAGTTTGAAATTTTGGATAACGTATGGGGTAAACCACTACGTTTGTATGAGCGGCACTAGATGTCGCAACATCGGTATGGTTTTTTATGTACTAAGCTAGTCACACACGTATTTCTACTCAATAGCAGCTAGTAATATTACAGCGGTGCTGTCAAGTGAATTAACATATAAAAAGTATTGAATTATAAAAGTTCGTTAATAGTAGATTATTTTACTACCAGTTAAACAACTTAATTGTTGAGCTTGAATTTACAATTATATTTTTTAACTCCAAGTAAAATATATTATTTTTTCTTCAAGTTTATTGCTAGTTTTCATGTGTAATTTTCGAGTGTGATAGTGACGTTCTATTCTCGACGAATCAAGGTAGTTTACTGCTACATTCATAATATGATATAACCGAGGTACCAACCTCTAAATAGTTGTGAAAACAAAAGAACTATTGCTTTTAATGTTTAGACAGTAAAAAGCGTTTTTAGCGTCTGCCAGTAGTTCAATAATATGCCGCTTTATTGTCGCTTGAAGAAAATAGTAGATTATTTTACTAGAGTTAAACAATATAATTGTTGAGCTTAAAAGTTTGCTGGCGAGGCGTCAGCCGAGACAGCAAATTAAGCAAAACAATTACATTTTTTAACTCCAAGTGAAATATATTATTTTTTCTTCAAGCGTTTATTGCTAGTTTTCATGTGTTATTTTCAAATTTTCGAGATTCTCGAGTGTTATAGTGACGTTTTATTCTGAACGAATGAAGTTGGTACTTTACTGTTACATTCATAATATGACATAACCGAGGTACCAACCTCTAAATAGTTGTGAAAACAAAATAACTGTTTTGCTTTTTAATGTCTAGACAGTAAAAAAGTTTTAGCGTCTGCCAGTAGTTCAATAATATGACGTTTTATTGTCGCTTGAAGAAAAACTAAATTAGTCATTGATCCATTTACTGAATGTTGTAAAATGTAAATGGTTTTTATCAATAAGAAGTGGTACTTTATCTTTATACACTTTAATTATTTCTGTTTAGTACTGTAATAGAAAAACTTTTGCCTCCTTTTTCTGATAGAAATCAACGTCTAAAGCCTAGTTTTCACAGATACGAATTTCGCAATATTTGTCCGAAAAAACATGGCTGTCCGAAATTCGGAAAATATTAAAATTATTTTAACTCAATCCGAACTTCGGATGGAAAAATGTATTTCTCTTTTTTATCTTGTTTTCTCTGTTATTACTAACCTAAAATAATGGATGTTTGCGGTGTATCGCAAGAAAGAAGCTTCTTAAGTTATATTTACGGTATATTTGTTAAAAAACAAATATCGGTAAAAGAAAAAGAAAATACAAAAAAGCAAGAATGTCGGTACGGAATATTTTTCTGAACAGGAAACTTCAGGGGATTATATTACAATCTCGTTAAACTGACCAAGATAGCTATTTTAACTATTTTCCTACGAATAAAGAGTTATTTAAAATACTATTAGTTAAATTTAGTATCTCGCATATTTTTCATACGAGGGACAACCCACACAGTTCTAGAACTCATGTCACGTACGCGGCCATAGATAACTAATATATATTTTAGGCGGCGTTTCAGCTAGTACAACCATATTTTATTGAAAGTTACTAAAACCGCAAAACTGTAAAACATCAAAAGTCACTATCAAAAATCGTATTTATGAAAACGGTTTTTTTACGAAATTCCGACACTATAGAATCGCCATGTTTTTTCGGAAAAAATTGCGAAATTTGTATCTGTGAAATCAGGGCTTAAGGTGGCATCTATGGTATAAATGTTACAAAATAAACAGAACAATTGTAATGCATTTTCTTAAATAAATGTGTTAAATCATTTACAGCATTTATTCAAATATCATAAATGAATGAAGGGGTTGTTTGTTTATTATGTTCGAAGTCTTCAGTAAACAGATCATAGTATAAAATCTGGCGTGTATTTAATTTACCCACTTGTATAGAATTTATTCAGACATTAAGAAATTCTAAATTATACAAAATGTCAAATTTTGAGTCTGATAAGGTCGTAATATTATTATTATTATAAACAGATGCATTTAAATTTCTTTGTTACTACTGTTCTCGTACATGACAAATGGCTCCAATAAACTCGTTTCACTAAATTTTTCTTAGGTAAGTAAACTGTTCCGAATAACTTTTTTTTCCTTATCAATTGATTATATTTTATACAATTTTAGTTTATCATGTAGAGAGTAGTGATGGAGGATAGTTTAAGCGTTAAATCAAATGAATCGATAGCAACTAGTGAAGAATTTGATTTCGTAAGTGACAAGCCTGATTGTAGCAAAACACCGATATTGGGTTTTGCCAATGGAGATTTGAATGAACTGAAAAACGTTCTAACTGAAGTTTTACAAGAACCAGAAGTTAGAATGAAGGATGAAGGTGATGAGAGTAAAAAAATTGGACAATCAAAGTTTTATAGTTGCCCAGTTGAACCGGGAACTGATCCTCTAAGTGCTTGTATATCAACCTCTCCTAATGAAAAACAAGATGTTATGAAACCTGATTATAGTGATGAAGAAAGTATGTGTTTTTTTAATTAATTATTTATACATCCTTGATAACAATTAATTTAATATACGAGCTCTTTTTTATAAAGGATTTATATTTTAATTATAATACTTAATGTAGTGATAAAGCAAGCATACATTACATTTGTTAGTTTCAGATGTAGATCAAGATTGTACGATATTTAGTGGTGTAACATATTTGGGCGCAGCAGCAATAAATGCTCCAAAATCTGAAAATGAAATCCAACGCAATATGGCTATATTAAATGAACAAAGTTCTGATCAAGGAATTAAAATAGCTGTGTCTGTCCCTTGTTCTTCTCAAGGTTTAGTAGTGTAAGTAGCTTTGTTATTACTCATAACTATAAATAAATTCGCATATTGTTATCAAAACAATGATAATGTAGTTTTTCCTCCAAAAATACTAATTTCTTTGGATACTAAATCTATATAGGCAGAAGGTTTTATTTAGTTTAATTAGATCTGTGTCACTGAAGTATTGAAGTTTTAAAAGAAAATGATTGAATCATGCTTTCAAAATTATGTTTGTTGTAATATTCCGCACATTTTATCACTATGGTGTGTGACATTGTTGTTCTATTTATTATGAATTATTATTGCTAATTTTAAACTATAGTAACAGTCACCAAACTATGATGTTCTATAATCACGTGTATTGTTCATGGCTGCTTCGCTATTCGCTGATTAGTTTTTGAAGGACTTCGCAAATACAGCTCACAGATAAAAAAAAAGCCCTGAGAGGCGTGACTGGTGGCGTCGTTATTTGATAAGTACAGGTTAAGCAAAAAGTATGTATAGTCTAATCCAAGCTATTTGTCCGGTAAAGGATTAACCCCTCTTTACTTTTGGGCGCACACCTCGGTTGAAACTATTGTAAAATGTACAGCCTTCAATTCATTAACTTTAGGGGAGACAAGATTCGTTATATTGTAGTATTAAATGGATTAAGAAAGGATAGAAACATTTAGAAATCGCATGCATTTAAGTTGAAACAATATACGCCCTTAAAGTATTCTTTAACACGGGTAATAAGGTGAAAATTCTGAAAACGAGTTTTCTACGCTGGTTTTCGGCAATTGTCATTTAATTCAAAAGTACTCAAACAAATGTTACCCGTGTTAAAGAATACTTTAAGGGCGTATATTGTTTCAACTTAAATGCATGCGTTTTCTAAATGTTTCTATCTTTTTTTAACCCATTTAATACTGCAATATAACGAATCTTGTCTCCCCTAAAGCCAATGATTTCAAAGCTGTACATTTCACAATAGTTTAAACCACGGTGTGTGCCCAAAAGTAAAGAGGGGTTAATCCTTTACCGGACAAATAGCTTGGAATATACTATAGGTGGTAAATTTAAATGTTTGGGGCCAATTCAAATTCTTAAATTTTGTAATACAGTTAAGTCTATTTTTACTAAAGCTTTATTTATATCAAAACTCTTAACTCAGTGTGCAATTGCAACAATGACAACAAAGAAATATCAAAATGAAACAATAACACGATTGTGTCTACAGGTCTACACGGTAGATTGAATTGTAAAGAACCTGTAAAGTGGGTCAATCTGCGCCAACGATTCATTTTACATTCAATTCAGTAGCGCCGTAAACGTAGAGTAGGGTATGATCGAGGATGTGTTAAAACGAGATCAAATGTTGAAACACAAATTATAAAAATATATAGCTTACTATAAATGCATTTATTAAATTAGGTTACAATTTGGATAAAACAAACGAAATACAATTCGTTCTTTAACGTGAACACTAGACACTTTCATTTTCGTTCATTGCGCAGGTCACATGACAGTTCTTTACATTTCAATTGGCTATAGCTGCAAGCTGTGATTGGATGGATATATTACCGCTACCAGTTTTTAAAAGTAGTCACATATTTTCCGGGGTAGACTGCTTCACAATACAGTGGCTCTACTATACCCCACACTACATATGTATTATTTCATTTCTGTTGCCGTGGTGGTTTGTTTGGCGATTATATTCTTCGTGTAAGTATGACTATTCACATGCATACTGCATAATCAAAACGTGATAGCTATTTTGCTTTGTGGATCTTACTGTAGTAATCCATATGGCCGCTATTTTCTAATTATAATGAAAACACATGATATTTACGTTATAAAATCATGTAATAATCAAACCCCCCTAAAAATGTTTTACCCAAAAATATTTACAAAATAAAGTTTATGAAACGCAATGTGAGCGATGACGTCAGTACCTTTACCGACGCATGCACGGTTTAGGTTTTTTTAAAATGTTATTTTAATATTGATTGTTTGCTAGTGGCACACTCTTAAACTAAAATAAATTTGAATAGTAAATAACGAGTGTTCAAATAAAAAGATGGGCTGGACAGTCGTGAAATTGAATTGATTTAATTAATTTATAGTTACAGCAAAATAAGATACATATACTGACTTTCAGAAAAATTGCAACACCTAGAAGTTGTCGAACGATGTCAATGAAATTTTCAGGAAACGTCTATTTTCATTAAACAAAGTGATGATTAAAATTTGAATAATTTGATAGTCTCGTTTCAAAATGTCAGACTATACCTAAGCAAGGGCAGATGTTTTGCGTAGATAAACAAATTGTACCGTTCAAAGGCAAATCTGCTCTAAAAACCCCAAAAAGCCCTATAAATGGGGCTACCAAATTTTTGCATTGTGTGATGTATTTGGAACCATATATAATTTTGATATATATACCGGTAAAATTTTGCCTAAACCTGGTCATCGGGATATTGGGGCAAGTTCTAATATAGTTCTTCAGTTATCAAATATACTGCCCAATGACAACAATTACTTACTATATTTCGACAACTGGTTTGCGTCGCCTCTTTTATTTATAGAATTACAAAAAAGAGGTATAGGTGCCATCGGAACAATAAAAGTATGCAGGTTTCCAGGGTTAGAATTCACCAGCAATAAAGAAATGAAAAAAAAAGGACAGAGGATGCTATGAAGAAGTGGAAGCAACAGTTGAAGACATCAAAATCCGTGCAATAAAATGGTATGACAATAGAGCAGTTAGTGTGGCTACGACCTTCTCTAGTGCAGAGCCTCTTCTTGTAACCGAAAGGTGGGACAGAAAAGAAAAAAAGAAGGCGCCAATACAAAAACCTTTTGCAGTAAATATATATAATCAGTTTATGGGCGGTGTAGATCTTCTTGATGGTCAAATATTCTATTATCGGACGAATGTGCGCTCTAAGAAGTATTACATGCGTTTCTTTTTACCATTTCGTTGATATGATGGTTATCAACGCATAGAACTGGTACAAAAAAGACTGCAAAAAAGTTAAATTAGCAGAAAAGGACATTCAAGACCAGTTGAATTTCAAAGCCAATATAGCACAAAGCTTATGCTTGCAAAATAAAAACCCAAATAGGAAACCTGGAAGACCATCGACGAGTAATTGAGGTGATAAAGTAGAAGTAGAACATGGAAAGAAGAAAAAGCGAGGTCCAACAGCACCAATTCCCTCATTCGATATCAGAAGGGATAACATTGCACATTGGCCATCTGTTGAAGACAAAAGACTTCATTGCAAATATCCCTTTTGTAAGCGGCTGTCTTTTATGAAATGTACAAAATGTAACGTACATTTATGTTTACAAAAGGAACGAAATTGTTTTGTAGAATTTCACCTGTAAATACGTACCTACATATGTATCAAATGCCTTACATAAATTTACAATAAACGCTGATATTACTAATGATCCGAAAATCTTGTTTTATTTAGATTTCAATGCCCATTATATCAAATATGATACAATCCCATTCTCTTTGGAAACAATCAATAATTATGAAAAATTTCTATAAGGAACTACTATAAGTATGTACCATTACAAGCATTTTTACACAAAAATAAAATTTTTCAAACATTTTTAAAAAAATTGGGCACAAAGAGGTTAAAAGTTTTTTAACTTGCAGATAAATCAAAAACTTGAAATTTGGTACGCGGCCATAATTGAACATTTTTGTCTTACCTAAAATATTTTTAGACCTACAGCCATACAGGGTGTGCCAAAGTTGCTATCAACTTACTTATTTTAAATACAAACCTATAATTCTTTTCGTATGGGTCGATTGCGTTTTTGACATATGTAATTTTTTTTTCAAAAAAATGGTCGTTGTAGTTGTTAACGAAAAAAATTGTATCTCGCAAATCCGTTGAGATTATTAAATTAAATTTATGGTGCAGTTGGCTGGAAGTCCAGGCTTACTCCTGATGTCCTACTGGTGATTCCATCTTGTACCATATGGGCACAGGCAATTTTCAAATATAACAATCAAAATTATCAAAAATCATTTTTTTCAAATGGCACCTGCTTTTTTACATTATAATAATAATAATAATAATAATAAAGGACTTTATTGCAAAAAAGAAAGATACATAATAGATACATAAAATATAAAAGATTTTTTTATAAATTGCAAAAGGCGGAGTTCAATGGCAAACTTCAAATCTGCCTATTGTTCTTCCACTCAACTTAAAAAGAGAGAGAAAGAAAAAAAAAAGATAATAAATAAAACACTTAAATTCTTGGCACTAAGTGAAATCGTCACTACAATTGTCTGAGTACGTGTAGAAAATGCCATACATTACACACTTAAATGATTGGTAATAAATAATTTAAACTTTGACTCGTTATACTTTTTAACATTGGATGGTAAGGAATTATAATATTTACAAATTCTATAAGAAAAACAACGTTTGAAGGCTTCCGTAGAATGTGATGGTGGCGTAATAGACCCTTTGTATCTGATATTTATCGTATGTACGTCAGTTCTAAATTTAATTTTTGGTATAAATATGTGGGTGTTTTATGTACTACGATATTATGAAAAAGACAAAACGTATGTAAGGTGCGCCTTGCTTTCATATTAAGCCACTGTAGGTCTTTTAGTTTATGTGATACCCTATCATATTTT
Source organism: Abscondita cerata (assembly GCA_030710515.1). Classification (NCBI taxonomy): domain Eukaryota; kingdom Metazoa; phylum Arthropoda; class Insecta; order Coleoptera; family Lampyridae; genus Abscondita; species Abscondita cerata. The sequence continues at coordinate 46,539 of JALBCR010002223.1, forward strand.
CTTATACCAAATATGAGACGCAAACAAGAGTTTTGTAGTTTTTGAATTCTATTTACATCGAAAGCTGTTAAATATCCGTCATACACTACATCACAATAGTCAAAAAGAGACAATATTAATACATTGCATAAAGTTATTTTAATTTTTTCAGATAACACGTGTCTATTTTGATAAATATTTTTTAGGTTACAGTAAGCTTTTGAAGATATTTAGATACATGTAGTGTAAACCGTAAATCACTGTCTAAATACATTCCGAGATTCTTTACATTCTGACAGACAGGAATTTCTACATTATTTAATCTAATAATTTGGTTTCGGTTAATTAAGTTTCTATAAGTATGTTTACCAAATAGCATAGCTGTTGACTTTTGTGGATTTATACTTAGATTATGATTGTTACAATATTCTAAAATACAATCTAGATCATAGTTTATTGCAGCGACTGCTTGGGGAAACTCAGAGGGATCAAAAGAAAGATACAGCTGAGTATCGTCAGCGTAAAAATGAGATTTACATGACGTTATACTATGATTTAGTTGGGAGATATAAATATTAAACATAATTGGTCCCAAAATAGATCCTTGGGGAATCCCTTGTTTAATGGGTTTAAATGAAGATATTTTGTCTAAGTACCTTACGCATTGTTGACGGTTTGTTAGATAATGTGACAATAAGTTAATGGCATCAACAGACAGGCCAATAAAATGGAAAATTGACACAAGGATATCGTGGTTTAAGGTATCAAATGCTTTAGAAAAATCTAAAGTTATTAACCATGTTAGTTTGCCTTTGTCATTAGCTTCACTTATGTCATCCGTTACATGCAACAAAGCTGTGCTACAACTATGACCAGACCGAAAACCCGATTGCTCCAGTGGAAGGATCTTATACTTTTGTAAATGTAAACACAATTGTTTTGTAATATTTTTCTAGTATTTTCGAGAATGCAGGAGAATACTAACCGGCCTAATATCTCTCAAAGAAGTAGGGTTACTACACTTTCCAAGCGGAATTACATATGCAGTTTTCCAGGCATCCGGAAAAACGGAATTGCAAATACAAAAATTTATAACATGAGTTATGTAAGGCAACAAAAAAGGTAAACATAAGCAAATTGTTGAAATACCAAGTCCGTCTGTGCCAATTGCTTTACTTTTAATAGAACGTATAACTTCAAAGACTATATTTTCATCTACAGGACGGAAGATAAGACAGTCGTGAATAGATTTCATTATATTTGTACGATAACGTTGAATAATAGTATCATTCAATGGTAATTGCTGTACAGAAGTGAGAAAAAATTATTCATCTCGTCAGGGTTGTTTAGGTGATCAGGTAATTGGTGATTTTTTGGTAAACAATATTTAAATTTTTCATTTCATGCCAAAGTTCCTTCTTATTTTGTTTGTTAAATTTTTGTTCATAAAGTGATTTTTTTCTCTAAAAATTGCGACATTAACAATATTTCTCAAGTTTTTGTATAATATCCAGTGATCGTTACTTTTAGATTTTTAAATTTTTTAATGCTTTGTCTCTACTCTTCATCATTTCACGGATGTTCTCGGTAAGCCATGGAGAATAACTTTTGTAATGCGAATGGTTATAATTGGTGCAAATAAATCCAACAACATTAAAATATTTTCATTCAAAAATGCAATTTTGCTGTTAATATTATCTAATTCATAGATTATCTTCCAAGGTATAGCACGTAAATGTCCATTAAATTTATTGTAATCAAAATGTTTAAAATTCCGCACTGTTTTGAATGTAAATTTAGAAGAAGTAACTTGTAAATTTAAACTACAGTAAATCAATTCGTGATCACTTACATGGTGAACTGATAATACTCCTTTTGTGCAATTAATTTTTCATCTGAGATTAATATATAGTCAACAAGAGTTGCTGTTGTATTAGTTACTCGCGTTGGCTCGTTGACTATTTGCAGCAAACCTAGACCTTCCAAAACTGAAGAAACATATACAGACTCAGAAGTCACCTCGAGTAGATTGACGTTAAAGTCCCCTAGACATATTGCAATATCAACAGATGCCATAACATTTGGAAAAGCATGTTCAAAAATATCCATAAACTCTTTATATGTTTTTTAATGGGTTATAACAAGTACCTAGCCCAATTTTTTGTTAAATAACTGAAGTTTTAACCACACATGTTCGATACTGTTATCCATATTAAAAATTGTGTAACTAATAGATTTCTTCAGATATACACCTACTACCGTCAATATGTAATGCGTTAGTAGAAATAGAACTATTTAGCCACGTTTCACTCATGGAAAAAATATCAAAATCATGATTTAAAATTATGTCTTTAATATCATTAAAGTGTGCAAATAATGACCTGACATTTAAATGTGCAATTTTTAGCCCTTTACTCATATTAATCAATCAAAAGAAATGAGCAAAAATAAAAATGAAAAAATAAAAAAAAGACAAACAAAACAAATTTGTAATTCTAATTTTAAACGACAGTAAAGCAAGAAAACAATTGTTGCCTCAGCTACGTTCAATTTTTTTTTTTTTGTTCTTTGAATTTAAGCATATTTTTGTATATGGTTATAAGTATAACAAAATTAATATAACAGTTTTATAGAAGTAATAAAACAAGTAGAGTACTTCTATTACATAGCTTCTAAATCCGAAGCTGAAGTGATGTATTTCTTAGTACCATTTGAAGAGATTCCAATAATTCTTCCATCATTGGTCCAAACTTTAGAACGACCTAGTTTTTCTTTTGATAGTTGTAATAACTGATATTTGAGTTTAGGTAGATCCTCGCTGATTGTAATTCCTGTGTTTTTTAAAAGTTTTTTGTGAAAAACTTGTGCCTTTATACGATAGGATGCAAATTTAACAAGTATTAATCGTGGAGATGTTGCACGTTTTTACCAATTCGATAGGATTTTTCTATATCATTTAACGTCAACCCTACTTTTAATTTCTCTTTTATAAGTGACAAAATGTTTTCATCGGTATTTTCGCCAATAACTTCGTTCATACCAAAAAACAGAGGTTACATCTACGCGAATATTGCTCTAAATTATTTGTTTGAGAGTCAATGCAGTTTAATTTATCTGACATGTTATTTAGTTCTTGATCCAGCTTGTTTACTTTAGTAGTCACAACACTAACTTTTTCATCTATAGTTTTTAGTATCATATCCATACGAGCATCAAATTTTTGTTCAAATTTAGTAAACAAAATCTCGAGTTTATCACTTTCACTAACATTAGTTACATTAGTTGCTAACCTTGTATTTGGCATATTCACGGTCAAGCTTTATTTAAAAATGCAAGTTTGGCGTATTGATAATAATTGCGATATCGGAGTCACTAGTCTATTTAATAATGAATAGATTTGTTAGTATTAATGTAACCAATTAGTCTAATATAACATCACAGTAGATTTTATATACACTCTTGTTAAGTTAATCACTCCACCATTAAATTAAAAATTAATTTTAATGCTTACTTTCAGTATGAATAATAGATTTGTAGCTGAATCGCAACACACGTCTACTCAACCTGCGCCATTACATCGTTCTTTTGAAAATTACATTGAAAATTTCCTATATCCAATTCCTCTTGAATGACGTTAAAAAAACAGAAGGTGCCATTTGAAAAATTGACTTTTGATCATTTTTGATTGTGATATTTTAAAATTGCCTGTTCCCATATGGTACAAAATGGAACCTTCAGTAGGGCATCAGGAGTAAGCCTGAATTTTCAGCGAAGTGTTCCATAAATTTCATTTTATAATCTCAACTGATTTGCGAGTTGCAAATTTTTTCGTTAACTATTACAAAGCATATTTTTTTGGAAAAAAATGACATACATCATAAACGGTTTAAGTGATATAAACTCAGAATTATATGGCCAATCGACCCATGTAAAAGGAATTATAGGTTTGCATTTAAAATAAGAAAGTTGATAGCCACTTTTGGCACACCCTGTATAGCTAAAGGTCTGAAAATATTTTAGGTAGAACAAAAATGACCGATTATGGCCTTGTACCAAATTTCAAGTTTCTGATTTTTCTGCAAGTTAAAAAACTTTTAATGCACACTCTACGCAAATCACCCAATATAACCGGAAGTTATTTGACAGAGCATAGTTTTTTATGTAAATCTACAAGTTTGCAAAAAAATAAAATTGATTTAAACTCTATAAAGGTCTAATGACCGCCTTACGTGGGACACGGTGTATATTCATACTTGTTTGATCTGTGAAACCGTAAGTAAGTAAAGTCCCAAAAAGTAATTTTCGTTTACATGACAACCGTCAAAATAACATGTTAAAAAAAGTTAAAAGTTAACGTTTGGTGTGCAAAAGGCGACAAATCAACCCGTGGAGTTATCGAAAAATTTAATCTGGAGTATCCTGATATTTACTTATCAAAATGTGGAGCCCAAAAATTGATCAATAAATTTTTAACACCATGGTGTTAAAATAATAATTTTTAACACCATGGTATGAAATTGCACACCAGACGTCAACTTTCAATTTTTTTTAACATGTCATTTTGACGGTTGTCATGAAAACGAAAATTAATTTTTGGGATTTTGCTTATTTGTTGATGTTCCTCTATAACGGAAACGAAAATTGAAACATTGACCGTTTTGGAATAAGCAAAAAATGTTGTAAAGAATACATTTTTCTCATAAAACGTAAAATAAAAAAGTGTTTCTTCTTGGCAACCCCATCCGTGGAATTATTATTTGCCAATACCACGAACAATGGATCAATTTTCTTCTCAAGCATTAATTATAATAGTTTCAAATTCAAATCAAATTTCCCTAAAAAATTATGTACAGACCAAGTAGTAGCACAATTTGATAACGAAAACTATTATTCATGTCTATATCACTAAATATTCATTCCAATAGTAAATTTATGTGTTTGGATAATTTTTTAATAGATTTTTATTTAACAGTAAAAAAGCTTTTATGGTATACGACAGGGATTGAAACAGTTTTTCAGGAAGGATGGCGCCAAAACAATTGTAAACATTTATCTGAAAATAATTCATTTATTCTTCCAATATAGCGCGAGTGTAAAGTCTGGAACTATCGCAATAAATCTTTGTTAAAGGTTTTTGAAAAAACCGTCCAACACGGCAATTTTAAATGAGACATAATTTACTATAATTGTCACGTAAGGATCGTCTTTTGTTTTTGAGATACGACGTAAGAGATAATTTTTTTTAAATTGAACCCTTATTTTTTTATGCTGAATTTGGAAAGAGCATGAAATTCACCAAATACGCGAAAAAAAGTATGATACTGTATTTTGAAATATTCGAGTTAATTGCTGTTAAAGTTTTAAAACTAAAAATCTAATAACATTCAAGAATTCCAAGTTTTAATAAAAAAAGTAAGTAGTTATCTAACATATCGCCGTTAAAATCAGCTTGTTTATTTATTTTTATTGTGTTGTTTTTTATATAATTAAGTAAATAATGGTGTGCCTGAAAATAGAGCGAACTGACATTTTAATATTAAGAGGATGTGGCGACGGTACTAGAACAGAACAAGAAGTTTGTGAGTTATAGAATAACAGGTTTCCTGATAAAGAACCTATCACAAGAGCGACAGTTTCCAAAATACAAAGAAAGTTTTCTGAACTCGGACATGTGAGGGTCGCCATAGAAGTGGTCGTTCAACAACCGAAGAAGGAACAGAGTTAGTCTTTACAAGAGAACTATCCTCAAATAATGATATTTATCAAAGGTCAGTTATAAATATTTTAAAGAAATTTAATGATGGAGCGATGTAATATCGGATCATTTTTTCTGATGAAGCAACATTTCACCTAAATGGAACAATTTAAACCTCTTGTTGTGTTCTAGTACCGTCGCCACATCCCCTTAATATTCAAATTTCATTTCGCTCATTTTCAGACAAATATTGTATCATTATTTACTTAATTACGTTAAAAAATGACACAATAAAACAGATAAACAAGGTGATGAAGAACAGTCATAATTTTAACGACGATTGTTACATGGTTACATTTTTTTTTATTAAAACTTGGAATTCTTGAATGTTATTAGATTTATAGTTTTAAAACTTTAAAAGCAATTACCTCGAATATTTCAAAATACACTATCACACTTTTTTTAGCGTATTTGGTCTTAGAATTTTATGCTCTTTCCAAATTCAGCAAAAAAATAGGAGTTCTATTTAAAAAAATATCTCTTACGTCATATCTCAAGAACAAAAGACGATCCTTAAGGGTCAATTACAGTAAAATATGTCTTACGTAAGATAAAAATTGACGTGTTCGAGGATTTTTTTCAAAAACAATTTATTGCGATAGTTCCAGACTTTATACTCGCACTGTATATTCGCACAAGCATTGGATGCTAATGCACGTAAATGTGGCCTTATTTGACCGCCTTTTAAAATATGGTAGATAAGGTAAATTATATTTGTCAAAATTATTACAATTGCTAAAAATATATTCTAATCGAAACACAGATTTCAAACTTCAAATTGATGACATTTTTCAATACAAGATAATTTTTAAATTATGATGTGTAGGTACTGTTTTAGCATTATAGAATGTAGATTTTACAATGCTAAAACAGTAATCAAAAGATTTAAGTTTGAGAACGATTTTGAAACACTAAATATCGCTTATACCTAAAAAACATTCGATTGATTTCAACCGATGTTTGTACAGTGGAGAATTTCAAGGAGATATGATGTGCTCGGTTTGCAAGCTCTGGATTCACAAAATTTGTGATTTACCGTTGAATTACATTTGCGAAGTATGTCCAAACAAAAAAAAATTAAATATATAAAAAATACTATAATAACGTGTAAGAATAATTATGGTATGACCAAAAAAGTGGCAAATAAAAGGGATTGTTTCATAACATTTCTGGTATTGGACTATTCACGCTTAGATATTAAAGTTCATTACTATGTTTACACTCTACCATTTTGTGTAATATTTTTACATTATGGATAGTGTGTTCATACAAAAAACTGAAAACCAAAAAAGAATTTAAATAAAAAAAGAAAACCAAAAGAATTATTTTATAACATTTATGACAATGGTGTATTATTTATTATTTTTGTTTTAAGAAATATTAGCATTTTTATTCTTTAATATACTGTTTATAATTATATAAACTATTTATTGCTGAATTTGCTTCAAAATTGATCCACACCAACACGCTTAAATTCACACTCGAACGTTCACTACGTATTGACTATAATGTCGCCCTTAGCTATAACTTTTGATTAAAATCTTTTTGTTTTAAAAAAATATTAGCATTTTTATTCTTTGATAAGTTGTTTACAATTATAAAAACTATTTATTGTTAAGTTTGCATAATAATTAATCCACGCGAACACTATGAAAAAGCTCTTAAAATTCAATAGGTATAAGTGTACTTTGTAATTTTTCTAAACAATTTTTTTATAAACAAATATTAAAATAAGAATTATAGTGTTGATTAACGGTTGTTTTAGTATTTTAAACATTTAACTCAATATAGTTAATAAGTAAGATTAATTTTATGGCTAACTTCAAGTGGGTTAGTGGTTTTAATTTCCTCCCTCCACCTTAAGAAATCCTTACGAAGATATTCACATATGAGTGATTTATGTTTAACAAGACAACGGAATACTCTCTAAACGACCTTGTGAACTTAGAAAACTGCCATAGTAAAAATTACTAAGATTACTACAGGTGGTTACTCCTTGCATCGCACATTCGGATTCATCCCTGAGCAACTTAGAAATTTTTATAGTTTCTTTCGCGATAGAACTTTTATTTTAGATAAGAATAATGTTGAAAATGGATTGGCTAATAAATAGTAGTAGGTACTATTAAATTCATGAAATTATATTGATTACAAAATTTACGATCAATTTTTATAATCAATACCAACGAATTGAAAATGATATGCAATTTAATGTTTCATACAGTTTTAATCGATTCTTTCAATTTTTAAGGATTAACACTGATAAATTCGTTAACGTCGTTAATTTTGAGATAATATTAAACCAATGAATTTGTTCAGAACTTTTAGATAATAACGTCTGTAACGTAATCGCATATTTGCTTTTTTATTTCATTTGTTTCTTTTTTAAGAAATAATGTTGTCGCTATAGGATTCGTATATTTTCGATATTAATTACCCAAAAAATTAAAATATTGTCAACAGAAGCAGAATTTAAATTTTTGAGTATTTACATATTTTTATCAATTCGTTGCTAATCTCAAATTACTATTTTAATTATGAGTAATGTGAACGTTACTATAATAGAACTAGTATCCGGGCGATTTAATAATTACCATTTACCCGTTAAAAGGTCTTGAAATTGCACTTTTAATAATTGATGTAGGTAAGGTAATAATAAACAATTGTTTAAAAAGTTTTTAAACTTTTAACTAAATATGATTGTACAGTCATTATCACAAAAACATTTTTTTAATTTATCTCTGATTTACATTGCGAGTTAGGAAAACAAACATTCCGTTGGTCTAATTCAGACCTGAGTAATCTTGCTCTTATTTCACATTGTTTATCTTCGTCTATTTAAACGTAACTATTCGAATTTGGTATGAAAGCATAACGATTTAAAATATAATGAATAATTTTAGAAATTAATAATGTAGCTGAATACATTGTAACTTCAAAAACAAACACTTGTTTATCGTAGTACCCCTTTTATCTATGATGGTCCTTACATAATAGGTTAGCTTGATACTGTGCTTTGCAATGCATTTGCATTTAAGGATTATGAAAATTTTCTGCAAATAAATATTTCTAATTTTGATTATTACTATAAACACCATATATTGGTTATTTACATTTCCATTTAAACAGTATCGAGTGTCGTAATTGATAAATTTTTAACCACTTGTGTAATTGCTTAAATCATAAAGTTAATTTATTTTGCTTACGAACACTGTGTGGTGATAATATTTTCTATCAGAATATTAATAAAATTACTGTTTGTCTTTGTAAGTAATATATTCTCAATTGTGATTTTAGTTTGTATGATGCTAGTTCTCATTCTGTGATAGCAAGATATGAAATACACCGTATATTATTTTATGCACGTGGAGCTATAGATAGTCAAGAGGCCGGGTGCTTTGCTTTTACTTGGTCTCACGGCGATACTCAAGAATCTGCCATATTTCAATGCCATGTTTTTCGATGTGATATAGCTGAAGCTGTCTGCCGAGTGTCATGTAAGTACATTAGTTTCAGCAGAATTTTGGAAAAAAAAATTTCTTACAGCTTGTTTCTCTAAAGCCTTCCAACGCGCACCACGTTCTATGAGTAGCTCGGTAGCTTCCGCTGCAGACATGTCTGCATCAGTTACTACTTTATTAGAAGCTCGAACACAAGTTTATGTATTCGAAGTCAGTTTAGAAATTAAAGAAGATGATGGAAAAGTATAAGGAAAACATATGTTTATTTGTGACACTTTTACAATTTTTTAGGGCACGTTTTATACAGTTCCCAAAGATCGCAGTGGATTTAAATTACGCGTTAAAGTGGAAAAACAATTGTGTTTAACAATCAGGCAGGTGTCGGATAATGGACCTCAGTTGCATATAGAGAGGTGTTTTGGAATTTTAATAGCACCTGGGCGTCATGTTCGTCATTCTGACATGCAGTTACTTGACATGGTAAAATCCTACAATTGGTTAGAGGAATAATTTGCATACATGATTTGTTAGGTTCAAACAGGTTCTAATTCACTGCCATCAATTGACCGAAATAATACAGTCATTTCCGCTTCATGGGATCCCTCAGAAGCACCATTTGAATCTCTTAACGTAGAAACTAAAGATACTAGCGTATACATTACTGTTGCGCTCGATTTAGTTATTCGAGGAATTCAGGAACCTGTACGGTTTCAGATGGAAACTCCGGTTAGAGTGTTTGGGCAGCATGAAAGGTTTTGGTACTTTCAGAAAAGATCACTCATTCAACAATTTTTCTTAATTTAAAGGAGGTATGTTGATTCATTTTAATTTAAAAAATATTAATTATACTATAATTACAAAATATGGAGGTGTTTTAATGAATTTTTCAATCTGATTCAATCGTAAATGTTTCTTGTTTATGTGAGTTGATTTAAAATAAAAATTGAGTAGATTTATTATGAACTCTTATTAGTAATCTCATGATAAACTGACTTGTTTGCGCTTTGCTTACATTTAATTGTTGAATTTCAGTGTTATTATTATAACAATAATATCAGTACGTAACAAAGAAAAATCTGATACGAACAATAATTATATTGTATTTGTGATAGTATACCACTCTTGGTTAAGTAAACAATAACTTTAGTTTCGAATGAAATTTAATCTCTTTATTAGGAGGTGGATGGTACTATTTATTTATAGATAACCTTTATATCAGTAACAGAGGAAAAAATATCGGTCAGTGTTAAATAAGCATTTCAACGTGTAATTTTTGTTTACTACTTGATTCTTGTTTTGAATAGGTAGTAAGTGGCGATTTGGGCGATGTATTCTATGAAGTCGTAAACATGGAAACATCTGGTGAATTAGATAGGAATCGTCTAAATTTAACGCTAAATTTGTCTAATCTTATTCAATCGCCTAGTATTACATCAGTGGATAGTATAACTCCGAAAGATGAATATTTATCAGGTAAATTATGTAAATGAATATTATTTTGCGTTATTGATAACTTCGGTTTAGATGGGGATGAGCCTTTGTTAAGCGGTACTGGGTTAGTATCAAAAGATTGCAGCAAGGATGTATTGGAAAATTGGGCCGACGTACTTAGTCGCTGGAAATCCACCCAACAAAGGCCAAAGCAATTGCATAGTTTGGTTCGTTTAGGAATTCCAGAAGCTTTAAGAGGAGAGGTTTGGCAAAGACTGGCTGGAACTGAAGAAAATATGCAAGTAATGGACACCTATCGCGTCTTAATTACAAAGGTTTGTTTCTAATATTATTGCTGCATTAATAATAACGTGTTAATTTTTTTAGGACAGTTCTTGTGAAAACGTTATACAAAGAGATATTGCTCGAACGTTCCCCGCACACGATTTTTTTAAGGAAGCCGGAGGTTTGGGACAAGATTCGCTATACCGCGTGAGCAAAGCTTACGCCGTTTATGATGCGGAAGTTGGTTATTGCCAAGGTTTAAGCTTTCTGGCGGCCACTTTATTATTGCATGTAATTGGGACATAACGTAATAACTTAAACCCCTTTTTTAATTTTAGATGCCTGAAGAACAAGCTTTTTGCGTACTCGTAAAATTAATGTACGATTACGGATTGAGAGATCTTTACAAAGACGGTTTTGACAATTTATATTTAAGACTATACCAGTTAAATCGTTTAATGGAAGAACAACTAGCACCTTTATGGCAACATTTGACAAAGCATCATGTGGAAACTCATATGTTTGCTTCTCAATGGTTTCTCACGTTGTTTACCGCCAGATTTCCACTATTCTTTGTGTTTCACGTAATTGACGTGTTTTTACTCCAAGGAATCGATACTTTATTCCAAGTATCGTTGGCTCTTTTAATGGTAATGATTAATTTTTTTTGTGTCTTGGTTGTTTATTCTTATTTATAGATTTTTAGCGTCATAAATTTTTCCAAAGCATGCATACATTTTTAAAAACTTTTACTCTAATCCGCTATCATTTTTTTTCATTTAACGTACGTATTATAAACACTCATTGGTGTAATTAAACTCGCGTTAATTGAATACATATCCATAAAATAGTTGAATTAAATCAAATTTAAATTTTCTTATTAGACGTGTAAGAAGGACCTCCTACAACTAGATTTTGAGGGCATCTTGAAGTATTTTCGCGTTGCTTTGCCGAAAAAGTGCCGCACCGAAGAAGCAGCGAGGCAACTAATGAAAACTGCTTGCAGTATAAAAGTAAAAAAATTGAAGAAATATGAAGACGATTTTGTGCGCTGAAGGGTAAGAATTGTTTTTAAATATATATCGGTTGCATTTAAATAATACTCCCGCGTTAGTCAAAGAGTTGCTCTTAGGGTTCATTAGAAAACGAATGATTGAGTCGACCAAATAGTTTAGGGGGACAACAAACCCAAATCCTCCAGTTTATATTAAATATTTTAGTAGAGAACACACTTCGGTATTTCCACTACACCATTATTGATCTACGAATAATTTTAATCTTGTTAAACTTGGCTTTAATTTTGAAAAATCTATAATTGTTTTGCTCTCTTCTGGATTGAAGTGACTTGAATTTTGTTCAATAATATAATTGTTGTAAAGTTTTTAATGAGTGCTCATTTGTATGTGTATCCGAAGTGGGTGAAGCAGTTATTGCATAGACGTCTTAACCTAAATGTAGTTGTGTTAGAAGGTGATATTTCAATTTGCAACTTATTTCCTACTTACACTAGAATTATTATCGTTCGTAAAATTCAATTTCTAGTATTTCTTTGATTAGATTCTTCCATGAGCTACTCAATTTACGTAACTTAATAAAAATTTCATATTGTAAAATTCTGGTTGTCTAGTGGACGAATATTTACGATTTATTTTAGAATTAGGCTATTAACGTTAGTTTAATTACTCTGAGCATATTAAAAAAAAGCTTGGTGTGGAAAATTAAGTAGAGTAGCATTAGTAGTAGCTATTATGCGTCCTCTAGACAGCTGGGACATTATCATGTTGGATTCAGCTGAAGACGACAGCGCTAACGAGGCCACCGAGGTGGAGCAGTTACGTTTAACCATAATTCGTTTGGAGGAAGAAAGACGACTGATGTTTGATGAAACGTACAGTTAAAAGAAATACTCAAAAGAGAAGTTGCTAAGGCTGAAAATAATGATAAGAAGAATGCTAATATAATTAACGATTATAAACTAATAAGACAACGGTTAGAGGGACAATTATTGGCAACCAGATCCGAATTAGAATCGCTTAAGGTAAGTTGAGTCAATTATTTATTGTTTGTATTGACTTTCGTGGATAAATCTTCGTTTAGCTTATCCTCGAACTTATCTGTATTAATTAATGAGCTAACAGCATTAAATCATAAACTTATAAGAACATAATTTTTTTTTATTAATCGTTAGTTTTTTTAAAAGAATTATTTAAGTGGTGCCTACACAAGTTTTGTTGGCTTAAGATCCTGCTGATAACGAGACAACTGCAATTACGTACCGGACATATTTTGGCTTATTTTCTTTAACTAATTAATTAGTTTAAGCTGATTTGAACGTCATCACTAGGACGTACTATAAATAGTTGCTCACATTTTGCCAACTCCTCTTTTAAACCCAACATATATGCCTGTTACATATTTTTTTAGAATTCTCGTCCTTCACATCCATCCATCATTTAAATATTTACAGAACGTTTTAATAGTGGAAATAATGCGCTTTTGAAAATACTGAATTTTTTTGGGCAAAGAATGCATGCAAAGATGACTGAAAATGACCGAATGCGAGAAAACGGAGAAGTAGTGGGAGTACCCGTCCGCAGCGCGCTTATATAAATCGCAGTCCCCCTCAAACCGCGCTAGAGGACGAGTACCGCCACTACTCCGCCTTTTTTACACACTCTGTCATTTTCAGTCATCTTTGATGCATTTTTTGCGTGTTAAACATCATTTTATGAAAAATGCGAATATACGTTTTGTTTCTTTCTATTTCAACTTCACATTTTCTTTAATTTCTGACAATCGGACATCACACGAGCATTCAACCTCGATTGAATATATTGCTTTATAAAAGTTAAATCGCAATTTTGCATAAACTAATTGCCAGACAATTGCAGGGTTTTGCACACACTAAGTACTTATCATTACCTACCTCTTATTTTCTGAAAGATTTATCCTACATCTCAAAAATGACGGATTTACGAATTTTAAAAGAAATACTCAAATATTTCACCTTTTTCGATTTTTCTCGGAATGTTATTACGCTGATCGAGTCGAATTGCTGCTCATTTTATTCGTATTTTGTACAACTTTTCTTTTTACCCTATTAACATTGGTTCATTACTTTTCACTTAGGAAAAAAAAGTTGAGAAAAAACACGTTTCTTTTGCATTTTAATGTTAATTAACTATTATTTTTATTTATTTAATCGTATGGTACATTTTAAATATTGTATTGTGATGTAAGTGTAGAAGATCAGTATAAACCTGTACAGTGTGGTGACGAAACCGTGTGCAATTGTGGATTGCTTCGTCTTGGCAAAGCATTTACTTCAGGGTTTAGGAAAACCACTAAAACCTAAACATACCAACCCTTACCCACCCTACTATTCACATGTAATAATATTAATTAAGTGTGTACATTTTTTCCTAATTATCTGGGAGGGTCTTGATGACCAGGTCCGGAAACCAAAGTGGTAATTCTCAGGAACAACATGTTTTTCTTGTTGACCATGGAGTACTGTAAGGTACTGATCACCTTCCATATTTTATATTTGTACCAAAAACCCCTAAAAAACACACACGAAAAAAAACTCTAAAGAAAATTGACGTACGTTTTGACGTTTAATTCCGGAAACCAAAGTGGTGATTCTCAGGAACAATTATACAGGGTGTCTCAGATAAGGGTGGCAATATTTCAAGGGTACATAGAGAAACTCCAGATTAGAGATTTGAGATAATAAATCTATGTCCGGAAATGCGTTGCTTCCGATATACAGGGCCTTGAAAAAAATTCAAAAATTAATATGTTTTGTCTGTATTTTGAAAACGCGTTTTGCTATGGAAAAGATAGTGTATGCCACTCCGGTACAATCAGAAGAAGATTTAGTTGCAAGAATTGTGATAGCCGGTGAAACTATTAGAAACGACCCTGGCGTCTTTGCCCGAGTTCGTTTATCTTGGGTTGAAAGATGTAGAAGATGCGTCCAGGTGCAAGGAGATCATTTCGAGCACTTAATTTAGGAGAGCTTTTTTCAGTTTTGTTTTCGTTGTCGCCATGACAATTATTCATTGTTCACTACATTTTTATTGTCACCTGAAGTTTTCGATAATGAGCTCTTTGAAAGACATCCAAATGGATTTTATTTTTTTCGCGGAAACGACGTGTCGGAGAAGAAAAACAAGAGAGCGTTTCTTTTCCAAATTGATTGGGAATGTGAAAAATGATTCCAATATTTGGAAAAACCAGTGGCGTGCTACATTTTCTCTTAAAACTAAGTGAGAAAAACTGAAAGTCCGGTCCTGGAAATTTTTAGAAGAGTCGGATTGGCACATAAAAATGACCAATACTTTGCTTGACATACTCTGGAAATTTTAAGAAAATCGATCAACGCGTTTTCAAAATACAGACAAAACATATTAATTTTGAATTTTTCAAGGCCCTGTATATCGGAAGCAACGCATTTCCGGACATAGATTTATTATCTCAAATCTCTAATCTGGAGTTTCTCTATGTACCCTTGAAATATTGCCACCCTTATCTGAGACACCCTGTATAATGACAATTCATTTACCGTATAAAAGATGAATATAAGGTACTTTATACTATTTACAATTACATGGCGTAAGCTGTATCCTACTATAATTTTTGTTAATAATTTATGGCATCTAATATTTCTTAATTTTGTTTTTCAACATCAATGTCATGTGTGTTGACATGTTTTTCCGTAAATATTTATGATTTTATTAATTACTTTAATAAAATGATTTTATTTTTATTCAAAATTTCTAAATTCGATGTTATAATTTTTAGGGGTTGTTCCTGACGTGGAATTATGACGAGAAGTCCATGTAAACATGTACCCGAAAATGCCTCGTTTTTTGATATAAAAGTGTTGAAGTTAATAAAACTTTTTTGTAACTTTAGCAAAATGTTACGAGTATAATAGATTACGACTAATCATCTGGGATAGAGCATTTTTCTATATCTAAAACATGAGCGGTGTTGGGGGAGGGGTAGAGGGGGTCTCTCTTGGAAGAAAAAAATGGTGTGTAAAATATCAAAAAACTCGTCACCATTTTCAGAAATAGCAGCAACTATTTAAAAAATAATTTTTTTTTTAATTTCAACACTATATCGAAAACGAGGCATTTTCGGACACGTTTATATACTTTTAGTCATAATTTCATGTCAGGAACGCGCACTAGAAATTATGACATCGAATTTAGAAACATCCTGTATAACATGTACCTTATACAGTGAAACCTGGTTAAGTGAGAAACCTCTACTATTGAGAGTTGCAATGAGGTCCCGGTACTTTTTCATTGAATTACCTCTGTTAATGGGACTTTTCGAACCTGGTTAAATGAGATTCTCGATATTTACCTCTATAATTGGGACTTGGAATTTTGACACGTTGTTGGTCAAATTTATTCTATCGAGAAACAGGTTTCAGCAACTAGCAATCAACTACAAACAAACATAACGGATCACTTTAAGTCGTAAACTTTACCGTATAGTATTGTTTCTTTCTACGTACATAATACATACTGTATGTAAGTACTACATACATTCATACTTATATTAAATTCATAACACCAAAAATACGCATTTTTATTAACATTTCCACTTCTAAAAATAGAGTAACGGTATATTTCGACCTCTATAAGCGGGGGCCTCTGTAAATGAGACAACTATAACTGTAAACCTGCTTAATTGGAAAACTGGATTAATGGAAACCCTCAATAAATGGTACAAAATTCATGGCCCCTTGAGATCCCAATTAACCAGGTTTCACTGTATTTAAAAATATATCATCATATATATTAAAATCTGTCAAGGTGGCGCCGCCCTGGTGGGTGTCCGTCTGTCCGCACGGTTCTCGACTCGAATTTATATCGTTTCATTACTGTAACGCACAGCTTCAACTCATATGTTTATCGCATTGTCAATTTATTGCAACCCTTCCTACTGTACGCGTGTGTAGCATGCTGGCTCATCTAGTATATTCATAAAGGGCGGTAGTTTGATTTTTGTCGGAGGCGACGTAACCGCAAGAGCGGGTGCTGCGGAAACGACAAGAACTAAAACCATAGTAATCTGTACAAAGTCCCTTTTTTATATGATAAAACTAATTTTCATGTTCAACCGATTATTACCAAAATTTGTATACAAGGTATTTGACAAGGGCGAAAGTTTTTGAATCAGAATAAATTAACGTCCGCCAGGGTGTACCACCTAAGAGATGGGTATTTTTTGTAAAATACAGTGGGAAATCGAATCTATGCTAGAATTGTAATTTATTGCAGAAAACACTCTTCGCGAGTTTTTAGAAAAATTGTCATTAACTATCCGAAAATCCCTGTCCCATTTCAATTCATCTGTTGTAAAAGTTTTAACAGAAATTCAGTTTTATCACTATTATTTATTTAAAATAAGTAACTTATAAATGATTTTAATTTGTCATGTTGGCTTCTGACTTTATCGATTAAATCAATGTCATCGATTAATTTGCAAGACCAGCTTGTTTAATGGTTACAGTTTCAATTCAGTAACTTTGTTGATAATGGAAATATTGTCATTTTTGGAGAACTCGTTATTAAGATTTCAAAATATGAAAATATTTCAATAATGTTTAATTTTAGGTATATCATATGATACACAATATGTATCTAAAAATTTACTGCGGAATTCTAAAATGAAATAAAAAATACTAGTTTCCATTGAAAATAAACAAGATGGGCTTCACTTGTGATATTATTGTGTTTGAACTTAACTTTCTCGGAAACCATTACTAGTGTAATTTCAAACTCCACATAATTCTGTTTGAATAACTTCTAATAAAAACTCTTCGCTGTATTCACAGTATGCAATATTGATAATAAGTCAACAGCCGCTTATTGTACAATAGTTAACTTATACTTGAGTTCTCTCACTCCTGAAGAATGGGATTGGCTTGGGAACCCAATAGAAGGAAACAGCTGGCGATTGATTCTCGATGTTTGCAATTGTACAATGTCTTCCGAATTTATGATAGGCGATTTGAGATTGTAATCAAAGAATCGACTTTTGTAACTGCTTACACATCTGTCGACTAAGTTGCTTTAGTGTTAGGATAGCACAATGCGACACTAGATGTCGTAACCATTTGATTGTGTTGAAATGGAACACCACTAAATAATTCTGAACACTACAGTATTTCTTTCTACTGAGATATATACGTATTGTTTAAAATGAGAAATCTCAATGTATGTAGATTAATAATGACCTGTTTCTTGTTTTCAAAAACTTCTTATAAAGAGTTTTTGTTTCTTTATACATGAATTTTTACACTTAAAGTTTTGTGTCTAGAACTCAATTATGTTGATGTGATGTGATGATCTATGATCATATCTTTTGTTACAATTCTAGGCACAAATAGGAAGTTGTGAAAAATGCACATCAAAGATTAAGGACTTGAATGCAGAAAACAACATGGTTAAAGCATCAGGGGATCAACAACGACCAGTAAACATAGACGACCCGTCGGCTCTGTTGGAACAAATACGCGGCTTGGAACTAGAACTAGCCCAAACAAAACTCGCTCAAGTAGAAGCAGAATGCAGAAATCAGGTAAGCGACCAGAATTAAAAACCGTTTATCACAAAAAAAATTATTTAGGATCTCACTCATCAAATTAGAGCAACTGAAGTTGAATTAAACGCAGCAAAAAATAGCTGGTCCCCTTGGTTAAGTAAAACGTTAAGTTCGATCAAGGAAGCGGCAAATAAAAAAGATTTTACTCATTTTCCATATCCTCAATCCCATAATCCGAGTTCTGCGCCATCATTTATTTCACACATAAACATACGACGCGATAGTGTTCCGATAAAAACTGAATATTATGAACATTGTGATAGAAGAGATTCAGCTCCTGTTATTAAAGATTCTCAGAGTTGCAATAATTTGAAATCTCATCATTAAACAAGACTTGTTTACGTTACGTTATACATCCATTGTATGAATGTACAAATTAATACATTGTGTGCTCTAAGCATGCATGTACGCATTGTTTTTTTTATATGAAAGTTATATATGTTGTATTTATTTGGATTTATAGTTTAGTTATCATTAGTTATGACGAAAGTCAACAGGAAAATGCAACAAACTTATAGATCTCGTAATAACTTCGCATTACTGCAAGACCGTCAATACATTTTTTGTTATTCACTTCGTTGCCATATTTGTTGAGAGTTTTATGTTTATTACGTAATATCGTACTAGTTTAATTTTGTGATATTTTCCTTTCTGATATTCCAAACTGTTAAAAAGCAGTTTTGATGGAAATAATTCATTTCCGTCCAAATGTATGTCACATTTATGTCTTGCTTCGAAACTCGTACAGTTTGTGCACAAATGGTATCTATGTGTGAAATAAATGTTGCGTTATATCAACTCTGAATGAAGACTGTAAATATTTTCATGTTATAGATCTTAAATGTGAAAGGCTTTTGTATTATTAGTATGTATGTAGTTGTAAAATTGGTAATATTAGCGAAAATTAACCCGAATCATGTTAGAAAATACCAACTCCGGTGGGTTTATTATGGTAAATAAGCACCTTTTATTTAAAAAAAGTAATAATTCACTGTAGTATTCTGTTTCTTACAATATACGATATTTAATAATTTTATTTTATCATATGTTAAAGCAAATAAATTATATATTGATATCACAGATGTGAGTGTAGTGTGCGTATTACAGTTAAAAACGACTAGAAATTCCACCACCACGACTATCCGAATGGGAATTTAACTCTTCTGCGTATTTCTCGACGACGTTGCAGCTGCTGTACGGTTCTTTAATATATACTATATCTCCATTAGAATAACTTTTCAAAACTTTTAAAACATCTTGGGAATATGCAGGTAAATGTCCCTCTGAAAAAGTGAAAAGATCTTTAGTTCAATTTTTGCTTAATTTACAGGGCGTTTCTAAATAAATTTATAGGACCGGGTTTTTTAGAAAATTAAAGGTGTGAAAATTATAAAGTTGGCCGCCCACGGTCGTCTGATGGAAGTCGTGGGCAATCAGCCTGTCAGGGAAAAGGTTATATGGGGAAATGAGCGCCGTGGTAGTTTAGTTCAAAGCAATTTATTACAATTCAAAAACATATGCCGTGACTTCTACACTCGGAGTTGGGGATCCTCACATTTGTCCTAAAATGGACAATAGGATATTAGGGAGTTTTTGGATATCGTAAAAACAATTACGGTAAATGTTAAAATCACGTATAGGTCATTACGCATGCGCAGAACAGTCATTTTATTGTTTACCGTATTTGTTTTTACGATATCCAAAAACTCACTAATATAACGATAATCTTTCCTGTCTTGACTATCTGTGTTTGGAATATTGGCAATATGTGTGGTGATCTACGAGGGTTGCTGGGGTGCGTTCATAAATTACGCACTCGGTATGCATGTGCGTCCAAATCGTTCAGAATTCAAAAAATGCTTACAGTATGTAACACTTCGTGCCGTTCATAAATTATCGTGTGTGCATACTGAGTGCGCACACTTCACATCCCAGTTTTGACTTGGGTAACTATGTGCACTAAATGAATTGACATTTGTAGAAACGTTAACTTAAACTAATTCTAGAGCAAAGTTTTGGTATTCTGTAGGGTGTTATGATACAAATGTAATAAACGCCACCACTAAAATTGTGAATTATTTCACGACTTTTTGAAGATATGGTTTCCATTTGTGAACACGTTTGTTTGCTAGTCACAGCCGTTGTGTGCATTCAGCGTTCAGAATATAAGTTGATAAGAATCAACGAGTGGACACTCCCACCTGGTGTGCAATATCTGACGCGCCCCTGTTTATGTATTGAGAAATGTATAATTGCCAAGTGAAATCATGTCATACCATCGTAAAGTTTGACATTTTTGATGTTCGTCAAGATCGTCATGTGACATCGCGAAACCGAGGCATAAATAAGCAGCATACATAAGATTTTGTACATATGGGTTTTTGAAAGCTATGTGCGCTTTGGATTCCACATTTGTTGGCTCAAAAAATAATGCTCGTGTCGATCGGTGTCGTAACATGATTAAAAAATACAACTTGGGTGCATCCAAAGCCACATACACATCATAGGTGACGAGTCGTGGATTTATACGTACAAACCAGAAAGAAAACGACAATCCACAATTTGGGTGGTTCAATGTGCGAACAAAAGTTATTTGTTCTCGAAGAGTTGGAAGCAAACACAAAACATCGAAATGATGGGTCATCCGCCTTTCAGCACTGATTTAGCACTCAATGACTAGTTGTTCCCAGTTATTGCTATGCAGACAACGATTTTCATCGCCCAAAAAAGCGGTTGCAAAATATTTTAGAGGTCTCATCTTCCGACTGGACAAAGTGCTTTGAAGAGTTGTTGAATCGGATGCAAAAGTGTATGTACTTAAAGGCGATTATTTTGAAAAGCAATAAAAATATTGTCGATAAAATTAATTTGTTTGTTCTTTCTACTCACGATACATTAACCCTGAACAACACACCAACAGGTGTCTACACAGTAATAAATGATCGTCCAGTAGTAATTAAAACTCTGACATGGCTAGATTCATATTCCTAAATTTGAACGGCCTGAAATTTCCTGATTCCAAGTACTTGAAATTTTGAATTCTCCCCATCTTTTGAGCCCACTTTTTGCTTGTCGTACATAGAAAAATGGTAACTTGTTATTTTAAATTTAAATAAATAAAATTTTGCACTTCTATAAACTTATTATACACATCTCCAATGATCATTCTGTTGTAAAATTGTTCACTCAATTAGATTAACTTGAAACAGTATTGACCCAAAACATGAAATCTTTTGACTACCAATGATATTTAAATAAAAAAATTTATAATTACCCTCTATACCAATAGTACCATTGCCCAATATATTAAATCTTGGAGCCTCAATGCTAGACGTAGCGTTTGCATTCGGCAAAAGTAATGACGAGATTATTTGAGAAGCAGTTGCTACATCAGTTACTCTAAGGCAATTCTTTTTCCACAAACATAATTAGTGTCTATGATTATGATTGGCAGCCTACTTGTAGATTTGTTGGATACATCCATATCTAGAAAGTACCCTTCCTCGGTCATATTTCCAGTACCAAACGGAGACACCATTCCCCTACAAATGGTTTTGAAAGATGTCAATAATTGAATACGACATGCTTACGTAATTAATGAAACGTAATTATCGTTAAGATCCATTACGGCAATATTCGAAGAAGTTCCTTTGTAGAATTTCATTCCTATTTTAAACTCATCATACGTGCGCTTACTTAATTCGACTAATTCTAGAACGTATGGTGGTTTAGTGGTGTCAGAAATATTAATTTCTGTCGCATTAATTTCATGTAAATTTGCAAATAAGGGTAAAACTATTTCCGAATTGGCCGGAACAAATATGCTGTACCCTTTAAATTGTGATACGGTAGCGACTGATTCCAGTTGAAGATTCATATTAGTCACATGTCCATATAATTCTGAAAGGTTACATTTTTCTTGTGATATGCAAATAAGTGAAATTAACTTACCGGTTTCGGAGGTATTTGCGAGTTTTTGTAAATATGCGCTCAACAGTGGCAGTTGGAGTTTTTGACCTGCTTCGAGAGCATTCACAAATAGGTGTTTGATTTTTACTTTTGCAGCGGATAGTACAAGGTTGTTCGATATTAAAAATCCGTTTCTATAACAAAATTAACTGTCATAATTTTCAAATACATATTAGTATCCAGTAGCAGCAAGAATTCGCTTATAGAAAAAAAATACCATAACCACTAGACGTATACACTGTGTCCATGATAAGAATGAACAGCATGGAGATCTTGAAAACGGTAGAAGATACAAGGTTCTTCAAATTGCAAAATAGTTGGGCAATTTAGATGGTGTTTGAAAAAGTTTAATAATATTTTTCGTTTTCGGAATTTTACAAAAAAATCAATTTTTTGGATTTTAATTTTTTTGCGCTTGTTTTTAAAAATATTAAAAATCTAAAAACACTTTTTCATAGACACTTTTAGAGCTTTAGAAAATGGTGCTTACAAATTTTTAACCCAACATTGCATCTCAGAGAAACCATCGACAACTTTATTTTTTATATGGCCGCATACAAAAAACACCTTGTATTTGGTAGTGTTTTTTATTACAAATTCAACAATTGCCCAACTTTTTTTGCAATTTGAGCGACCATTATATCTTTTACCGTTTTTAAGATCCCTATGCTGTTCATTCTCATCTTGGACACAGTGTATTATGTATGAAAATATAAAAAAAGTTTAAACAACTTTTGTTTCGTAGTTTTTAAAAATTATTTAATCATTGCGAATTAAATTCATCTGTGACTTTACAAAATGTTAACAGTTCTAAGTCAATAAAATTTTGAATGTAACAAAGAGTTATTTATATTGGTTGGTAGGAATAAAACACGTGCAGTCGGATTCGATTTCAATAGTAACAGTAACTAACTTTATTTAAGTTCAATTATACATTTAGAATGTCTGTGACACACAGGGAAGTCCATTAGTGCGAGGAAGGTGGATATCTCGGAAAATATTAGGGTTAGGAAAAACCTTTGTAATGAAAGTTGTGCAAATCAATGAGCTGCACATTTTAAAATTATTTTCGTTTATACAGAGTGTTCCATAAAAGTGCGACATACCAAAGTTATGTTTTTTTAAATGGAACCATCCATTTTAATTACAAATTTGGATTCCTTGGGAAATTCTAGTGTGACTTTATGCATTATACATAGTGTCTAAAGTGGAGGGTTTTTGCACTATTTCACTTTTTCCGGAAAAATTGACGTTTCGAAAAAATTAAATAACTCATTTATCCTGGAATTTATCCAACTGCGTTTTCGTAGCTTTAATATGCATTAATGTGGTAACTAAAGCTAGTTGTTCACCTTTTAACCTTGATAAGTTTTGAGTAATCAATTATTTAAATTGATTCCCTAAATTCATGGATAACTTGATTTTTTCAAATGGCACCACCTAATTTTTATGTACCGTTGAACGTGAAATTTCTTAAGCATTCTAATGATAAGGTTGTAGGTATCCAACTCTTACGGATTTTTGAGGATTTTTGAGTAAGAGTTAGATACCTACAATCTTATCATTGAAACTTATAAGATTCTACGTTCAACGGCACATAAAAAATTAGGTAGCCATTTGAAAAAATCAAGTTATCCATGAATTTAGGGAGCTCAATTTAAATAATAATAATTTAAAACAAAAATGTTTCGTGATAACTTAACTGCTAATCTATTTATATGTCGTTCCTATGTAAGTTTCTCATCAAGAGTAACTCCTAAAGGTTTATTACCCCAGAATTTGATAATTTTGGGTTGTCCTATTTTAGTGTTAATGCCAGTTTCTGAGCCTTTTTTGTTGTTGAGTACAAGTTAGTTTACAGTAAACCACTGATTTGCTTTTTCTTCCATTTCAAGTTCCCATTTATCTTACTCATTTATATCCTTGTTTTTTAAAAACATGGTTGTGTCGTCTGCATAAAGTATCGTATCGATATTTCCCATGTGGGCAGGAAAGTAATTAATATAAATAAGGAAAAGTAATGGACCAAGAATTGATCCATTGTGGTACACCATCTTTTATCAGTAACATATTAGAGGTTAATTTTACGCGTTGCCGACGGTTTTCTAAATAAGAAGCCACTATTTTTATGCTGTCATCAGTAAAGTTATATGAGGTAAGTTTGTTTATCAAAATTTTGTGTGAAATGCAGTCGAAAGCTTTACTGAGATCACAAAAAATGGACAACGAATAATCTCCTTCTGCAAATTCATCCAAGACCTTGTTAACAAAGGAAACCATGGTACTTGTTGTGTTCCTGTCCTTCCTAAAACCAAATTGCTGGATGCAGAAGAGATTATTATCTTCAAAGTAATCACTTATCTGTTCTGAAAGTATCTTTCTCAAAATTTTTTGAAATAACCGGCAAATTAGAGATGGGTCGGTAATTATTTACATTGTCCATGTCGCCTGATTTAAGTAACGGAGTTACCACATCTATTTTTAGATCGTCCGGAAACCTGCTTGATGATATGCTTTCGTTGATGAGTAGAGTCAGAGGACTTGCTAAGCTATTAATTTCACTTTTTATTAATTGTGCGGTCAGGCCGTAAGCATCTCTGCTGTTAGTATTTTCATTGCCATCACAGTTTCCCGTATTTTATTAACGGAAACTTGTTTAAAAGCAAAATTATCTAGTTCATTGGGGGCAAGAGGATGATTAATATAGCTAAATTCTTTAACATTAATTTATAAAAGCGTTTGCTTAAGAGACGATGCAGTGAATACGAAAAAAGCGTTAAATTCATTTGCTGAAATCTTTGTAGATGGTCTCTGTGTGTTTTTAAGGCCGCACTAAACCACTTCACATTACCATCTTTGGTTCGGCTGTGTGTAATTTTTTCAGGGAACGCCAGCTTTACTGAATCCATAAGATTTTCGATAAATGTCAATATTTTTTTGTCGATACTCCAATTTTTAAGGTGTATAAAATCCCATGAAAGATTACAAACAATACTGTGAAACAAATGAATACCTCTGTTTGTAAAAGGTCTACATTTCTTAGTGATAAATGCCTTTTTGTCATAAAACGGTAATGGTAGGCAAATGTTTTGTCCTAAATGATAAGACAAATACGTGTCTATATTTGTTGATGAATAATTTTCGCGCGCAAAATTAATAAAAATGTTGTCAAGACAGTTGGATTGTCTGGTGTGCTACTCATAATAGTAAGTTTAAATCCAAAAGACTCAAATAGGTTACACAGAATTGTTGATTGGCGTAGATGATGGTATTTGAACCCTCTGGAGTCTTCAATAACATGTTTTCCATGGTGGATAAAAAGTTCGCGAAATCACCCAGGGGAGAGCGATAGACGCATATTACTACAATGTTGTATGTTAAACAGGATATTGCATAGATCTCACAATCCACCTCCACTGACATATTATTTATGGAGCAAATTGGTACATAATTTAAACATGTATTTATTAAAATCATTACACCGCCATGAGATTTTGTTTTTCTATTAAAAGTGGTTGATAACTTTAAGTTTCCGATATTAACACCATTGTGCGTTTCGACTTCATCTAACCAGTGTTCACTTAACTAAACAGAGAAAATCGATATTCATTAAAGAACTAACTAAAAATGTATTTAGTTAGATCGTCAATTTTGTTCCTTAGGCACTGTATGCTAATGTGAAACAATATCAAGGTACCTTCATAATTTTGGGGGATGCTTTTACAGGTCCTGTCGAAAGTCGTTGGAAAAAACGTTTAACTCTAACATTTGCAGGCCAAGTTTCTGTTAGCGTGAGTATATCGGCAAATTGTTCAGTAACAGATATTTTAAAAGAACTATATTCTTCAGGGCGACGCGATTGAAGTTTTTCACATGTAGCTCCTGTTATTTTTATGCTATTTAAGTAACTTTGAATGTCATCAACCCTTGTGTTGGGTTCTAATCGGTAGACATGATAATGCATCAGTTTTGTGGCCGCTTTTAACGTAGTAGCGGCCGACGAACCAAAAACGATGTTTTTTGTCGAATTTTTATTCGTAAAAAGTTGAAAGTTATAAGTGTCTTTAACTTTTGCAGTAACTTCGGTATTAATAAAAGAGCTAAACCTTTGCTCGATGTTTGTTTCGTTGTCGATAACTTTTGATAATCGCCGAGTTTTGTTGTAGTTTAATTGCGTATGTCATTGTTGACAATTTGTCGTTATCGCTAGCGACCTTATTTGACTTATCTCGGTTATCAACTAAATTATTTACCTTTATCAACTGCATTAATTCAAGATTTGCGGTTTTAAGATTATTCACTTCACTACTTAATTTAACTATTTCTTTACTCAGTTTTTCAGTTTCACCTGATACAATATTTCTTATGATATTCACAAATTCGTCACTTTTAGAAATGTCATAATTACATTATCACTACGTAGGCACAGTAAATAAATACGTCTTTACTAGTTGAAGTCGCGAACTTTTCAACTATAAGAATTAAAGAATACGACAACGTTTTTGTCGTTTAAAAGTTTGTATTACATTGATGTATTGTTTTAAACACCAACAAGTATTAAAATCAATTGAACACTTACAAATGCGTAGAATTTTTTCAAATATTGGGTTTCTCCGCCACAATCGGCCATACTAGTAAGGTGCGCTGGGCGAGTGCGTGAGTTTCATGAAAGCCCAAAAATCCCCGGAGTGAAGTTTCTGAATACGTTTATTTTTCTGTGACGGTAGTGTGTGAAATAAATCTCATAAGAATAGAATTTTACTTCACGCACCTGTATACCAAAATCAAGCTTCACACACTTTTATTAATGCATAAAATAACAATTTAATTTACCAACGGGAGTAGGAAATATTTTTTTTCTAATTTTGTTATACAGTGTATCTACTTTGTAACCATATGGAAAACTTTTTTATTATCGGATTTTTGAAATAGAAGTACTTTTCAAAATATAGAAAAATCGATGTTTTCGCTGTAACTCGAAAACAAAAGACGATAGCCGATTCTAGTTTTCACCAATGAGTTTCTCTCGAAAAAACAGATCGAGGTACCCTATACAAACGTCAGAGTTTGCCCACCCTGCACTTTTATGGGGGTGGAAATATGGCATAATGAAAATCGATAATAAAAAAGTTTGCTATATAGTTCCAACTTAGAGTAGACACTCTGTACCTATATAAAGTTATATTTTTCGTAATCAAATGTCAACTTTTTGAAACTAGTTATGAAAGTGAAACTTTTCGTCATCTGTCAGAAAAAATTACATAAATGCGTAAAAATTTTGGGTATTAACACTATCGCTTAAACTCCCCATATAGCTTATAAAATGTGAAGAAACAGAGACTCCTCTCCTAGAGTAGACGAAACACACCCACAATGTTCTTATATGCTTAGATAATATGTTAACATACGTAATCATCCTTAGTCCCTTTTAAAAATACCTACTACCACTGATAATAACATTGTATACATACTGTGCCGTAGAAGCGACAGGTTCCACCAAGCGACTCCAAGATAATTTTCCGTATTTCTTGTGTACGTACACCAATGCAACCACTAAACGAGGTAATGATTTCGAACCAAATTGCTTCTTACTAAAGTCTATCACCACCGGACTTAATCGAGTTTTGTGATTGTAAACTAAAATTTGTCCACTCCTACAGCAACAAAGATCGTCATAAAACTACCTACTTATTATACCTAAATGACAACACTTACGAATCTAAACCTGTTTCGTGAGGATTGACCACTGCTAAACATAATGCGCTTGCTATGGCCGCATCAACAGCATTTCCTCCGCTTTTTAAAATCAAAGTTCCGATTGCTGAACATTCGCGACTATTCGTGGCTACGCTTCCATGTGGAGTCACCTACAAAATACAGATTTAGATATGCTTTTATTTCTGGAGAATGAAACTACCTGATAGTCTCCGTAATATATTTGAACCAATAATGCAACAGTGATGATCACGCTTAACAAAGCGAAAGAGATATTAATAAACTTTGAACCTCCAAAAAATTCTTCATCACAAGAACATAATCGTGAACCTTTTGTTCCACTTTTTAGAGGAATGTCTTCTCGCAGTTCTCGCACTAAAAAAATTTATTTCTCAATTTGTGGTTAATAACAATGAACGTTCAGTCATTTGTGAGTTAAGTACGAAAACCTTTTGGTTTACGAGTTGAAGTTCCTACCGAATTTGCGTGTTTCTTCTTGGTATGAGTCATAGTTATACTCATTCAGTTGTACGTATAAAATTTGATTTGGCACGAAATGACATTTTGTAATTGTAAATGTATTTGCACAAAACAAGACAGAAACACTAAGGTGACTTGATATTGCTGGGAGAAATATAATGATCTTATATCAAAAACTAAATAGACCGGGAGTCAGCAAGAAAATCATTGTATGATTTACCCCACGTCAAGACTCTCGGGAAAGTAAGCCAGTAATATTTCTTGCACGAAAATGCATGTATGGCGATCGTCAGGTGTCATCTTCCTCTTGAGGCGAAGTCTCTAACGTGTTAAAAAAATACATGTTTTGGGGTATAGTATACAGCGTGCGGCTGATAAACGGCCAATTAGAAATATCTCGAGAACTAAAGTTATCTGAATCATGAATATTGGTATGAAGGGGTTTTGAATAATGAGCCATTTAATGAAAATATTGCCGTCACCATTCTACTTCCGGTTATACTGGAAATTGCACATAACTTTGTAATTTTTAATGAAATACCCTATATATTTTTCAATTTTAGAAATGTTTACGTTATTCTGAACATTTTTTGTTAATACTTCCCTATACCTATTTTGAACCGTTTTTGAGTTATAAGGTTTTTTATATGAAAATTACACTTTTTTACCATGTACCGGGTGGCCAACTAAGAATGGACGCCGGCTATATCTCGGGAATTTAAATCTGACAATATTGAAAAAAATATTTAATAAGTAAATCGACCACGTGAAATCGTGGGAAATTATTTTCAAGTTTGTAAAATGGCCGCTAGGGGGCGAAACTGTTATGGCCTATCATAAAATTGGCTCTTTCTCCAAAAATATGCAAATATAAATATATTTTAAATATTGCCGTAGTAAAGACTGCAAAATTTCGGATTTTTGTGTAGGGTATTTTACTCTGTCTTAGAAAATGTAGTGGTGGGGGAACGTCAAACATGTTTTTATTTAAATGTAAATAACTCCGGTATAAGTTAACAGAATTGAACAAACTAGGTACCGTTTAAAAGAGCTCTTCTTACTTAATAATATGCAGTATAAAGATAGTCTACTCTAAGCAAAAAAAATCAGAAATTTTGCAGTCTTTACTACGGCAATATTTAAAATATATTTATATTTGCATATTTTTGGAGAAAGAACCAATTATATGATCGGCCATAACAGTTTCGCCCTCTAGCGACCATCTTACAAACTTGAAAATAATTTCCCGCGATTTCTCGTATTAAAATTTTTTTTTTCAATATTGTCAGATTTATAATTCCCGAGATATAGCCGGCGTCCATTCTTAGTTGGCCACCCGGTACATAAAATTCAATATCCTCTAATGTAATTTGAATAAAAGTTTAAATTCCTTAGGAATTATTTACCACATCCCGCTTTATCGTTTACACTATGAAGTTACCTTTTTTATTATACAGGGTGCTGTCAAAGTTGGAATAAAAACGGAATCTGCAATATCGCGTAATTCCTTTTTTTCAAATGTATATCCTAAATGTGCCATTATTATTTTGTAAAGAAAATTAAAGGCAAACTATTATTATACCTGTCACCCAACGGCATACAACAAGGTTACTACTAAACATTAACAATAACTGACATTTGTCAGAATATTCAACAGGCGACTTGATAAATAAATTTTTTGTTGTATAAAGCTGATTTATTTAAAAATATTGGATATTGAATTTTATGTACATGGTAAAAAAGTGTAATTTTCATATGAAAAAACTTTATAACTCAAAAACGGTTCAAAATAGGTATAGGGAAGTATTAACAAAAAATGTTCATAATAATGTGAACATTTCTAAAATTAAAAAATATATAGGGTATTTCATTAAAAATTACAAAGTTATGTGCAATTTCCGGTATAACCGGAAGTACAATGGTGACGGCAATATTTTCATTAAATAGCTCATTATTCAAAACCCCTTCATACCAATATTCATGATTCAGATAACTTTAGTTCTCGAGATATTTCTAATTGGCCGTTTATCTGCCGCACCCTGTAGAGTATAGAGACAGCCAATGTACGGAAACACAATATGCCATACCGATACGGCGTCGGCAAATGTCCGCTATACTTGTCAAAACGTGTCACTTTCTTAACGTATGGTGGACATTTGGGGTCGCCGTGCCAATATGGCATATTGTGTTTCGGTAATTTTGGCTATCTACCTGGTTAATATAATATAAGTATCACTATTCCCCAAATCCATGTATTTTTTTGACACGTTCAAGACTTCACCCCAAAAGAAAGCCGTCACCTGACGATCGCCATTCTTGCACTTTTGTGCAAGAAATATTATTGGCTAACTTTCCACAGAGCCTTGACGTGGCCCAAATCATATGACGATTTTCTTCCTGGCTCCTGCTAAAAGATTTGTAAACTAATATTATCTGTCTAAATAACGCGCCTGTTACAAGTACTTACCTATATGTAAAAAAATATGGATTAACTAAAAACCGTTGAAAATAGGTAGGTATAAGGAAAGAGAGTTATGGCGATTCGGAGCATAATCAAATTTTACATCCGTTTATCCAATAAATATAAGGGGTTCAGAATTTTTTTGATTATTTGTGGATAACAGGGGGACCGTTCGTATTCGTATCATATTGCTATTATAGAATTTTGTCAAACATTTGTTCGTGTGTTGCGGCAATAATCACGCCTAAAGGAACAGAAATGCCAACAATGATGACTTTTGCGCTTTGTGGGATCATAATAATGCAGATTCTTGTTTTTCCTGGTTTCACACATCCTACCCCAAAATAACTCCAAAACAGTTAATGTCCCTTTAAGATTGTAATAAGCCTTGGATATGTCAACATTGCAGAGAGAACAATTCATAGTTAACAGCCGGTATTTCAGTCATGGGTTAACTCAAATTTTGGGTTTATTGTCATGGTAATAATTGTTGTCACAATTGTCTCCTTACCAGAAACTGAAATACTGGCCGTAAGTCAGTCAGATTACTGGCTCTTATACTGTCCTAAAGACGAACATAAAAATGCGAAAGTAGTTTAAAGATACATATTTTACGGAAACATCGTGACAAACCTTTGACACCAATGATATCCCATGAAGAAAATCCCTGATTATCCGAAAAATCATCAAATCAAGCAGGACATACGAATAGTCAAACAAATCCCAAAAAATTAGGAATGCTTGTGCTGATAAACTTTCTTCTTTGATTAATAACTGGGTATCAAAAATGATGTTAATTTATAGGAAGATCTGCTGACATTTGCTATAATGAAGAAAGACGTTCAGACTTTTGAGAAGCAACGAATTTCTGTAAATTCAAAGAAGCTTTGTCTAAAACCTCATTATCTAAATGAGTGGATTCAAATGTTTCTGAAGAAAAAATCCTGGGGCAATAAGATTCTTATCGTCTCCAGGCGAAATAGCTCCTAAAGACAACAATACACTCAAGTTATTAGTTGTCAAACACCCCACCTCATTTATAGAATTATCTTTCGTTCTTCACTTCAAATGAGTTGTAATAGGGACAAATGTAACAAATACTAATGTATGCGTCATTTCCAAACTGATCTTCCGTTGGAATAGACGGATTACGTCATCGACATCTGCAGGTTTTACTAACAAACGTTGCTGGTGACGCAGCAATACAAATTTTTTGTTTACTAAGATTCCTTCGCAACCTAATATTAAGTGAAAATGTACAGGGTTATTCACTATAAATTACCCACCCGTTATTATCGTTATTATTGCTCGTAGAAAAAAAAGTTATACATGAAAGTTGTATGGTTCTAACTGAATTTTCTTAAAATGCCATCGATAGTTAAGTTACGCGCCGTTTACAGGGCGCAACAAAAATGTGATGTATTTTTTTAATGTAACACCCTGTATATTATTATATTTTTGAAGAGATCTTTTTTTTCTGATTTCAAAAAAATATAATATGTTGTTTTTATATTGAGCCGTTATTAAGTTATTAATCGTAGAATATCACAGTTACATATGAAACCACCGGTAGGACGTCAAGAGTAAGCTTGGATTTCCAGCCAACTGCTTCACTATAAACGATTTTGGTGATTTAATTAATGAAATGTCAATTATTAAACACAATATTTGTCATTTACATGGCTTACTTTGACAATATTAACAATTCCGTATTAAGTAACTGTGATATTCTACGATTAATAACTCAATAACGGCTCAATATAAAGTTAACATATTTTTTTGAAATCAGAAAAAAGATCTCTTCAAAAATATAATATTATACAAGGTGTTACATTAAAAAATACATCATATTTTTGTTGCGCCCTGTAAACGGCGAGTAACTGAACTATTGATGGCATTTTAAGAAAATTCAGTTAGAACCATGCAACTTTCATGTATCACTTTTTTTTCTACGAGCAATAATAACGATAATAAGGGGTGGGTAATTTATAGTGAATAACCCTGTACCTGAGATTATTTGCCCAATTCTATTTGAAGATACTTTAACAGCTTAGCAACTGATGGAATTCGTCCATTTTGTTATTGATATTGCATTAAGATGTTTAGTAGCAAAACTAAGGTGTTTCTACTATCAAGAAAGAATTGGAAATACTTTACGACCAATATAAGATGGATTTAGTAGAAAAAGAGGTGTGAAGCTGTTGTTCGCGGAACGAGGAGCAAAACAAGACGTCCAATAAAGTGCTTTAAAATTAGACTCTAAAAATGTTTTTAACTAACTCAGCAGAACGTGATGAACAATGCTGAGTGAATCAAGCGTAAAACTCCTCTCCTGTATCCATTTATTTTGGGAATGCTGCTCCTTCATCTTTGTTTTTACCTCACAAGACTTATTGTGGAAATAAGTCTCACTTCAGAATTCAATATTGGGTATTTGGATGACGGAACTCTTTGGGGTGACCCTTTAGTTTAGATGTACTCCATGATTGCTATATTTTGAAAGATAAATGTAAAATCCTTTGGGCTCCACATCAACCTATTAAAATGTGAAATATACTTTTGTTCAGAGGTGGATCAAAAGGTTTTTCAAACGTTTGAAGATAACTAATGAAGTCTCTCTTTTGAGTTCTCTAATCACAGAGGAAAGTTTCATTTCTATTTTGAATTCAAAACATGGACAGCTTTGTACTCGTTTTCAACGACTTCTTCAGCGTTTGCTGAAGTACCTTCAGCTTTGGAACCTGAAGGACTTGTATCGACGTGGAAAGAAACCCAAAGGTAACCTGAATTCCCTGGACAGCAGGACAATCACTGATTTGGGATGCCACATGAACTGACACGCTCTTCCCATCTCATGTAGAACTCTCAACAAGTCATTACGGAGTACCAGCCCAAAAGTTTGAAAAAAGTCTAAATACAAGAACCTCATTGAAGATGGATACATATATTTATACGTGAAAACTTCAGGTTATGTTTTTGTGAAGACTTCTGACGAATTAAAAAATCAAGAATTCTATCTACATCTAACGTCTTAGCCTGGCTATACAACGTGACAGAGCAAGTGTATAATGGGAACCCTGCCTACTACTGCTTATTATTCCATGGAAGAAATTTTAATAAATTTGTTACTTATTTACTAAAACAATGAAGTATAAAAATATCGTATTAAACATAATATTTCATGTGCCGCAATAAAAAAAAAGAAATTATTGCGCATGATCTATGAACTGCGTTCTTATAAATTACACTCTGACTATACTCTAGAAGAGTCCTTTAGGTGGAGGTGGGATGCACAAAAACAACTTGTAATTGCCGATGTTGGGGGGGGGGGGGGGGGGGGGGGGGGGGGGGGGGGGGGGGGGGGGGGGGGGGGGGGTTGGGGGGGGGGGGGGGGGGGGGGGGGGGGGGGGGGGGGGGGGGGGGGGGGGGGGGGGGGGGGGCGGGGGGGGTGGGGGGGGGGGGGGGGGGGGGGGGGGGGGGGGGGGGGGGGGGGGTGGGGGGGTGTGGGGGGGGGGGGGGGGGGGGGGGGGGGGGGGGGGTGGGGGGGTGGGGGGGTCGCCCACTGTTGTGTCGACTTCATCACTAATCGTCCAACGAAATTGTGGCTGACACACCAAAACATAGAATAAAAAATCTAGATTTGCGAACTTTATTGTGCGAATCTCTTAAATATTTTTTTTTTTGTTTGGAAAATTTAAATTTTTATTTAATTTGTTAGGAAGAATTTTTTAAAAAAATTTTAAATTTTAAGGTTTTAAAAAAATTTTTTAAAAATTTTTTTTATAAAAAAATTTGTAAAATTTTTTTTTTATTTTATTTAAAAAAAAAATTTTAAATATTTAAAAATTTAATTTTTAAAATTTTTTTTTTATTTAATTATTTTTTTTATTAATTAATTAATTTTAAATATTAAAAAATTTTTTTTAAATAATTTTAAAATTATTTAATAAAAATAATAAAAATTTTTTTTAAAATAAAAATTTTTAAAAAATAAAAAAGTAAGTAATTAATTTTTTAAAAATTTTAAAAAATAATATTAAATTAATTTAAATTTTAAAAAATTTAAAAATAATTTTTTTAATTGTTAAAAATTATATAAATAAAATTTTTTTTTTTAAATTTTGGAAAAAAAGAAAAAAAAATTAAAAATTTTAATTTTATTTATATTAAAAAAAAATTTAAAAAAATTAAAAAAAAAAAAAAAAAAATTTAAATAAGAGGGAGGGTGGTGTGGAAAAGGAGAAAATGGAAAAGATTTTTTTTAAAAAAAAAAAAAAAAAAAATTAAAAAAAAAAAGGGGGAGATTTTTATAAAAATGTTTTTTTATATTTAAAAAAAAAAAAAAAAATTTTATAAAATGGGTTTATATATAATAATGTTTAATTTATTTAAAAAAAAAAAAAAAAAGGGAAAATTAAAAAAATTTTAAAAAAAATTGGTAAAAAAAGGGGGAATTTAAAAAGAAAAAGGAAAAAATAAAGGGATTTTGGGGAATTTGGGGGTTTAAAGGGAAAAAAAGGGAAAAAAAAGGAGAGAGAAGGAGGGAATTCCCCATACCCCCAAATGGCAAAAATTGCACGAACATGTGTTTCTAACAAGTAAAACCGATACCTACACCCAATAACATAAATTTTGGACAAAAGCAAATGGCCAAATAACCTTACTTCTGAACAACAACCGTATATTTTACTTCTAAATATTTTTACATTGAGGAATTCTGTTTGAATGAGGATAACTTAATTAAGTTCGTCTTTTTCTTTAAATTTCATTAAAAGCACAAATGACAAGAATTCCAAAGTAATATAAAATTATATGCAATTCAAATCACCCTTAATTTGTAATATACGGTACTCCTGAGATGAATTTTAAACAAGTAAGAAGAGCTATAAATAAATTAAAACTTTCGTAAATTCGAAACCATATGACAAACCAAAACTAGTCAAAATTTGAAACAACTCTATTGTGACGCTAATAACAAGCAGGGATAGTCATATGATCAAGTCAGGCAAGTTGATAATATGAATAGATAAATTATTCACAAAATAAAAGTTAATTAGGTAACAAAAATAATATCTATAAGTAATTGGAAACGAAATAATCAAGCATTTTTTTAATAATGGTAGGTAAAATTAACCTTCTTAAGTTAAGGTAAAGAATAACCTTCAGATTCGAAAATACCTGTACTTTTCGTTAGGGTAAAAGTAAACGTCGCTTAAATGAAAAATAAAAAGCCGCTATTATGAAACCTTGCGCTACGTCTATGATATATTTTCTTGCAAATAATAAAAACATTAACGTATGCATTAATGTTAGTGTGTACTTAGTGCAATATTCGTCTGCTATCGTTATTAAATATATTTTTTAATAAATTACCAGACTCTCTAATGTTGCCATCTTTTTAAATAGATTCACGATTGCACTACACCCATTGCATTTATCATTGTTATAAAAAGTACTTATACCTACGAACTTCTGTTTATAACTGTAAACGCCGACTATTTCTAACTAAAGCTTTCTTAAATATTACACGATAGCGGTGCCCTCCTTTCATAGTTAAGACGTGACTCATAAAAGAGGTAACCGTGAACCTGGCGTAAACGAATAATTTCCGTCGCGCTTAAAAGTGTTTAGAAATTCATTTTCTTTTACTTCAAAGAACTGCACTTTTCATCGCTCATCGTAATCGAATTTCACTTCCACCATCCAAAAATCGAAGAATTTAGTAGTATATCAAGAATGTGCATTATAAAATTATAAGCTGCGTAACACACATACAAACACTTTAATTATCAAATACGTACCTACGTGTAAAAACCTTGTGAGTTTTTGGTTTTTAAATCCCTCGTTAAATATTTAATTATGAAACGAACAAGTTTTACTTGAGAATATACTGAAAACCCTGGAAACAATCTTCTATAAAGCACTAACAAAGTTTCCGTATATAAAAGCAGTTGTTAAAATATTTTGATAATACACATTTTTTATACATATGTTAAAATTGCCGGTTTTGACACTTCCCGACTTTTGTAAGAGATTAAATGTCTCGTTACACAAAAAAACATCTCGTTAACAAGCCTTTAACAATTTGTTAGCCAATCAGTGCACTTATAATTTAAATTTCAACCAATCAGAGAGTCAGTTACCTAACAACAGATTTAATTGTTGTTTTTAAAAGTTATAAAAAAGATTTTAACAATGCTCTTAGGGCGTGGCCCCATTACCACATGTACGACACCGTCAACGTAAAACGGCACGACGTCGCCCCACGAACGGCACGGCGCCGTGCTGCAGCACGGTGCCGCGGACGGTGCGCCGGCCCTCAGTCGATATTTCGCAATTGGCGTGTGCACATGTGTGTAAAACAAAAGGGTGAACAATATCGATATTGACTTCTTTGTTTCGTTAGTGAAGGCATGTCCAGTGTTCTGGGATAAGACAAATGACAATTATAGGGACAAACATCTAAAAACAGAAGGGTGGAAAGATGTTTACCCAAACATTTTTGAATCATTTGATGACGAGGACATTAAAGAAAAAACTAAACTGGGTGAGTACTAACATTTATTTATCTCAGCTGATGTTTTTGAAAAAAAACGCACCAAATCTAACGAGTCATGGACTCCGAATGGACACAACGCCGAATCGAATGATTACACATATCGCCGAAACTGGACACAACGCCGAATCACCTGCTGGACACATTGCGGAAAATGGATACAATGCCGAAATCAGTAATTGGACATATCGTCGAAATGGGGACACAACGTCTAAAAGTAAAAGCTGACACCACGTAGATCGAAGATTGATTAAAACAAATTTTTAAAGAAAAAAATTGTAGTAACTGCAGAAAACAGACATATGTATCATTTTTTTTCTCACAGGAAAATAAGTGCACCAATCCTTATTAAAAGTTTATTTTTATAATACTACCATGGGTTCGAAGTAACTTAACTTACCTTACAGCTGTGTGTATCAGTTTTTAAAACATCAAAGTCGCGTATTGCAAATATTGACAGATTTCAATCAACCCACATATCAATACAGTCAACGGTCATACAGCGACTACCAAGTAGCATTTCAAAGTAGCTACCAAAGATCACAACAAGCTACAGCGACTTATCAAACAACTCACAATCCATCATGCAAGCATCTATTGCCACACTTCTCCAAATCCATTCATAGAAGACATATCAAATAAAATTTAAGCGATATCTTATCAAACATACAAAAGTCCTCTATTACGATTTTTCTTAAATCATCTAACTACCTTGTGCAAAATAATAAGAACCGTGTGCATTTTAATTAAGTAAAGTTTGTTTGTGTCGGAATTTATATACCGAAATTAAAATTTAATCTAGCCTTTTGACAAAGACAAAGAATTTAAACAATATTCAAAAATATTCTACAAATAATAAATAAACATATTTTGATTTATGATACGTTTGTTTTATTTCTTACCTGATAGTTAAACCAAGCATCTCCATAAGATCAACAAGTTTTCTGAATACCTATTGTTTTTGTAAGTAGTTCTTCAAAACTTGATATGGTCATTCTAAAATATTAAAAAAAATTATCATGTCCACAAATTTTTAGCGCTACATATTTCCTTTTAAAATGACCTCCGTCTTGGTTCATCGTATAAATATATAGATTTACTCAAAATTTCCTCTGTTTCTGTTTTTTTTTATTCGTCTTCTTAGTAACAACAGGAGAATAACACTTTCGCGATTCATAACCAGACAAGCACGTTCGAGTACACCAACTGCGAAATATCGACTGAGGATTGGCGGGCCCGTCGGCGCAACGTCTGTGTCACCGTGCTGATGTGGAACGGCGCCCTGGTGTTGTCATGGCGGCGGCGCCGTACCGTTTTACGGTGACGATGCCGTACCCCTGGTGATGGGGCCACGGCCTTAGGGCTAGGAGTTCAAAACTTACCACCTTTACCTTACCACATCAAAAACGTAATGTACATTAATATTCTACAAATTTATGTTGAGGGGTTGAGTAAGGACAAATCAGATTTCTTGTCTAATCTTTGTTTCAGGTAAAGGGTCGTTATTTTACTTTTACAGGAAACACACTGTGTAGATGAGACAAGTATACTCAATAAAGGTATAGTGTAAGGTTTTCAATTAATAGACTTTATCGAGAGCCTCATTCATGGAATAGCTACATACGTCAAAGAAAATATTCAATACGAAAATATACTAAAAAGTATAATTTCTGGAGTTTTCGTTATAGCTACTAAAATAGCAGATTTACACGTAGTAAATATTTACAAACATCCTGCAATAGCTTGGCCAGAAAGTTTTAATGTCATTTTTCCTCATCCGTGTGTATATTGGTGACTTTAATTGTCACAACACATTATATGGTACTACAAGACAACGATGCCAATGGAATAACGTTACATACCTGAATGAAGTTTCAAAACATACATTTAGTATACGATCCAAAAGACATCAAAACTTTTTACCCCAGTCGATGGCAAAACGATTACAGCGCCCGGATGTGTGTTTAGCGTCAATGGATTGTGACATGGTACCATTACAATTAAAACGTATGGTATTAAACGATTTCCCAAGAAGTCAACATAGACCTTCGCTATTACAAATTGGACTTCAATTCTGTTTGTAGAATCTTTAGGAAAACTAAGATGGAATTTTCAAAAAGCTAATTGGATAAACTATAGAATATCTCTTGATTCTATTCTTAGATGAATACCACCGGTTTTTAATATAATTATTTTAGGTTTGTAGGTGCTGTTAAATGTGCTGCAAAAAAATCAATTCCTCGTGGTTTTCGAAAGGAATATATGTCCCATGTTGGTCGACTGAAACAAATAGATTGTACTATAATCCTATCTAGAAAATCCAAATAATGAAACTGGGGATGCTGTACTGTCATCTCTAAATCATGGAAGAAAAGAGAAATGGAATTCATTAATGGAAAATATGAATTTCGTACATTAGAGTCGTAGAAGCTAGGGCATTTAAAAGTAAATTAGGTTCTACAAATCAATCGGCTAAATTCTATTGCTTCTCGGTTGGTTAATGTTTCTAGCTCAACAAAAGTGTAGAAATCGATCTTTATTACAAAGATGAAAAAGGTTTTTTTTGTAGAAGAGCTAAAACATGGATTAACAAAGACAAAATTAAAGAAATCTGCCGGATTTGATTGAATACATTCAGAATTTCTGAGAAACTTTCTCAATGATATTTCTTATTCACGTAATGTAAAGTCGTGGCAATTTTAAAGAAAAATAAATCTCCTACAGACCACACTTTTTATTGTCCAATAACTTAATTAAGTGTAATTTATAAGGTTTTGGAAAGATTGACTTTTCTCAAAGAGTTAGTCCATTAATTGAAGAAAAATTACCAATTTAACAAGCAGGATTTCGATCCGGTAGAAGTTGTTGTGATAAAGTATTGGCATTAACAATCCATGTCAAAGCTGGATTTCAGAAGAAACTTAAAACTGGAGTTGTGTTCTTGGACTTAAATGTTATCTAATCGGAAGTGCGTAGAGTTTTTGTTGGAGATAAAAGCAATAAATTTAGATTTTTAAATAATGGTCTTCCACAGGGATCGGTTCTTGCACCTATTGTTTTTAATGTTTATATTTCTGATCTTTCTTCTTACAATGTCGAAAATTCGTCTACGCCGATGATATGGCAATTTTATTTTAACATTCGAATTTTTTCGGAATTGGAAGAAAGTTATCTGATGATTTGCGTATTATGCCAAATTAATTAGAAAAACGACGATTATGCCCCAATCTTAAAAAGACAGAGTTGTAAGTAAAAAAACTTAATGTTATCTAATATAAAGTTAAACCATAATTTTAATCTAGTTTATCTGGGAGTAACTTTAGATACGTTTTTTATTTACAAAGATCATTTAGAAAAAGTCAAACAAAAATGAAAACAAGAAATAAAGTCATTCAAAAATTAGCTGAAACCACTTGGGGACCAGATGCAGCTGTACGAAAGCTGCATTGGCATTAGTTTCTTGTACTGCAGAATATTGTGCTCTTGTCTGGTTAAATAGTTATCATACGAAAAAAATAGATGCTCAGTTGCATTGCATTGTGCGTATAATTAGTGGAATCATTAAATCTACTCCTCTCGATTGGTTTTCTGTTATTTGTAACATTACTCCAACGAACATTCGACGAAAAGCTGCGTTAAAACGAGAATGGGATAAATGTCAACTTAACAAAAATTTACCAATTTGGAATGATATTGAGAACTCTCCAGCTAAAAGACTTAAATCTCGAAGCTCTGTA
Source organism: Abscondita cerata (assembly GCA_030710515.1). Lineage (NCBI taxonomy): Eukaryota > Metazoa > Arthropoda > Insecta > Coleoptera > Lampyridae > Abscondita > Abscondita cerata. The sequence continues at coordinate 87,997 of JALBCR010002223.1, forward strand.
TGGTTTGCAAGACTACTTAACTACGGCTTTTCTAAAGTTGAAGAATGGAAAAATTATGATCTGGAGTTGATGTTTTCAATAAACATTTCATTTATGATTCAACAATAGAAGACCGGGGTTTGATGAAAAAAGAAAAATTTGTTTAAAAATAAATCGTATAAGAACAGGCCATTCAAAATGCAACTCCATGCTATTTAAATGGGGTGCGATTTCTAATTCAAATTTTGAATGTGGAAACGAACCAGAGGCCACTGCACATATATTGGGGAGGATTGTGAATTAACAAAGTTTAATGGAAGGTTTGTAAACATTTGTAATTTACTGGACGAATCTCTATTATGGCTTACTAATCTGAAAAGCCTCCGTAATGTGATGCCCTCGACGAAACGGTAGATGTTCGGTGGCGGCAGCTCGATGAGGCGCAACTTCCAGGCGGAAGACGAGGTAGGCGGCGTGGTGGTTGCCGTAGCTGTGGGCGAGCGTATGGACATGGGTGCCATCGTCCTCTGCGGCGATGGAAGTAACGGCGGCACTGGCTCCGGTATGGTTGCGCGTCGAAGGAAGGCGCGCACGTCACTCCGCTGTCGGCGTCGTTCTCGGCGCGACCCCTGTGGTGCCTTCATTGCTGCGGGGGCATCGACCGACCCTCAGTTGTGTGGCGGCGTGATCCCTGGGCCAGGCGTGGCACTGGGCTAGACGCGCCAGTGGGTAGGCCGGGCTATACGCGCCGGTGGTTGGCTAGCGCCGGGCTATACGCGCCGGTGGTTGCTTTCACTGGGCTATACGCGCCAGTTAGTGACTCTGTTAGTTTAAGGCCTAACTGAGAGTGTCTCTACGCGAGCCGTCATCTTATAGGGGTTGTTGGCGTGATCGATCGCGCGTCCTCGGCTTGTAGGAGTGATGATTTTGCATGTGTGGGGATAGCCCGTGTTTGTGGTCCCCACACACTTAATTAATATTATTACATATGAATACTAAAGTGGGTATAGTGGTTGACATGTTTAGGTTTTAGTGGTTTTCCTATACCTTAAAGCAAATGCTTTGCCAAGACACAATTGCACAATACAATATTAAAAATGTACCATACGAATAAATAAATCAATATCTTTCTGAAATTGTAACTGTCTTTATGCATCAGAAGATGTCGAATTTGTTAGATATCGCAGCTTCGATGTCATCTTATTCTCAAAAAAAAAAGATATTTCATTCGTTGATTGTCAAAACCCAAACATTTCAAATTACTATGTATTTCTCAAAGACTGCGACACGGCCTCTGACAAGATCAAAGTCATTGCTCCCTAGTGATACTTTTCCTTACCATAATCCTAACATTGCAACGTAGTACGATGTTAACTACAAGCAATTTTCTAGAATATCCACAAGTTGTTGAATCAACTTTAATTTCCAAAACTATCGATCGCTCCCTTTCATTCCAGCAATGCAAATGTGCCGTTTTTTCCAAAGTAAGTTCAGATTACAATCATGTGTACTTTTCGACCTAGACCAATTTCTCTGGATTTGGTCTAACAATCTCACCAAACCCACCTACCGACGCAGGTTTGATCATGGTAGAGCCGCATCTGCGAAGTTGCTGCTCTGTGATGGAGTAGTTTTGAAAAACTTTTAGTGAATTTTTTATAATTTTTTGTTCATAATCAACTCTATATTAACATTAAGCTGTAATCTGAGGTTATTGAGGACCACAACAATTTGAAATAAGTGGTATATCAAAACAATTAGTATCATTTTAACTATATAGGACATATAGGTTGAAACGTAAGTTTTTATTGTAATAAAATTACATCAAGATTAAATGATCAAGCGGGTTTCGGGAAACATTATCTTTCTTACCAAAACGTAATTGAGAAGCATTTTAAATTTTTATTTCAAAATACAAGATTAACGTTTACAAAATAAAAATTACAGTCAAGGTTCAAACTTAAAATATAAGATTTTACTAAAAGGAAGAAAATTATTAAACTTTTTTTCAAATTTTATCTTTGTCTAAAATATTTTCTTCCGAAAGCACTTGAAACAAATAGTAAATTAAAAAACATAGTCTTGCACGAAACAATCTTTAAGTTATTAACTTTGCATTTTAAACACACTCATTATAATATTTTAATCTTTAACAATACTTGCTTTTTTAGCTTGATGAGCTTGAAGAACAGCTATAGCTTCTTCTACTTTGGCTCTTAAGGAATCTTGATTATCGATCATATGAAGAAGTTCAGAATTATCAATTTCCAATAACATTCCGGTTATTTTTCCTGCCAACTCGGGATACATTTTACCAACAAAGGTAAATAAGCGTTCGCCAATGATTTGCTTCTGATCTTGTGGCGTAGCCGATGCAAGAGTGTTTGCATTTAATGGAATGCTGTCTCCTCCGTTGTTTAAACTCAAAGAGAGTGTGCGACTGATGCTGTTTGGACTGTTTGCGGTATACTTGCTGTTGGGGCGTGAATGGACTATGGCTTGCTGTCCAGTAATAGGACGCGCAATAACGGAATTGCGCATATTGTTGTTTTGAATTGAAGGTCTTGAAGTAACGCGGTACGGAGACGTGGCCACAGGAGGGTAAGTTCCATTTGGACGAATAGGAGCTGTGGAAGGCCAACGTGGAGCAGCTCTTATGTGGTTTATGTGATTAAAGAAACGAGAGCCATGCGTAATGGCAGGTACTAAGTAAGGCATATTTGGAGGCCCGAATGGAATGTTTTGTTGAATTCTGTAACGATGTATGTACTGCGACGCTAGATAAGCTTTTCTATCTTCTTTGCGTTGCGCCAACGCTACATACAAAGGCTTGGAACCGACCATTCTGCCATTCATTTCTGTAACAGCTTTCGTAGCCTCTTCAGGAGATGTGTAACAGACAAAACCAAATCCCTTGCTGCGACCATCTTCCAACATCACTTTAGCGGATGTAATAGTACCAAATTGTGAAAATTCTTTCCGAATTCTGTCGTCGTCGATAGTGTCATCTAAATTCTTAATAAATAGATTTACTCCTTGGCAACGAGTGTATCTTTCGTTCTTCAGTTGCTCGTACTGGCGTTTTAATTCGTTAAGTCTTTCCGATTTCTTTTGAGCTCTTGCTACATACAACGACTGTCCGTTTACTTCTTTGTTGTGCATGTCTTTTACAGCGTTACCTGCAGATTTGGGATTGTCAAATGCGACAAAACCAAAGCATTTAGAGGATCCATCGGAATTTTTCATAACCACACAACTGGTTATATTACCAAACTTATTAAAAATTTCTCCTAAATTTTCATCACTCACGTCTTTCTTGAAATTTTTTATGTAAACGTTAGTGAATAATTTAGCTTTTTCTCCAAGCTGTTTTTCGCGTTCTACGCGCGGTATGAATTTTCCAACATAAACTTTCTTTCCGTTTAATAACATTCCATTTACTCTGTCTATTGCTTTTTTAGCAGATTCTTCGGTTTCGAAATGGACAAAGCCGTAGCCTTTTGAACCACCACGATCGTCCACTGCTACTTTGCAGCTTAGAATATTACCAAATGCAGAAAACGTATCATACAAAGCTTTATTGTCAATATTTTTATCCAAATTTTTTATAAATACGTTTCCTACTCCAGATTTACGCAATGATGGATCTCTTTGAGACCACATTATACGTATTGCCTTCCCTTTCAAAAGATCAAAATTCATGGTGTCTAAAGCGCGTTCGGCATCTGTTGGACTATTAAAATTGACGTAAGCGTATCCAAGAGATCGTCTTGTCACGATGTCTCTGCATACTCTTAGAGACAGAAGTGGACCGGCACTTGAAAATTTTTCGTACAACATTCCTTCAGTAATATCTGGATGCAAATCACCCACATATAAAGAGGCCATAGGATAAGTTGCTTGTTGAGCAGCATTCATTTCTGAAGTTGCCTATATTCACTTACTTTGAACTTAATTGATATTCACACAGTTTTCTTTTTTTTTCCTTTTTGGTTTTGAGAAAGTATACTGAGGAAAATAGCACTTTTTCACTTAGTTGACGATTTTTACCCTTGCGCGACATTATTAAATATTTGTCTTATTAGTATCCGTGGCAACTAATATACGAAAAAAACAAAATTTTTATTCACCGATAGAGGAATATTTATAAAATAAAAATTGACCACATGCATGAAATTTTTGCACTCAATTTTTAGATTTGATAATGTAGTAACCTGTACTACTTTTACACTCCCACTAACAACTTTTATTGGATAAGTTAATGAATATACAAAAAAACGCCAATAACTGAAATATTAGGTTAGTTTTATTTTTATTTTATTCTCCGATAGAATTACGAGTTTTTAGTGGGAATTTAAAAAGTACGACAGGTTGACCACACCAACAAATCTAAACCCTAAAATCAAAAAATTTTGTGAAAATGTAATGTTAAATTTGTTAAGAAATTGCAACGTTGTAATAATGTTTGGACGTGACAACATTGCTTTTTGGTCATTTTAGGATTTTAAAGGTTAAGTTTAAGTTTACGACGTGGTAAAAATGGGTAAAAGCGGAAATTAAATAAAAATACAAATGATCATGAATTCGATCCAGTACCTAAACAGTTTGTTACGACACATATTAAAAATCAAGAAAAGCGTTTAATTATCATTTTAGAAGAAGCACAATTAGAAAGTGTTAAAGTATGTATCACAGAAATTTTAGGTTTTTAATTATTTGTTGTTTAATTGCAGGTAGGAAATACATTTGAGTTACTAAACTCAGATGACCATACTCACATACTAAAGAAAAATAATCGTGAACCCGGATCCTGTCGACCCGATATAACTCATCAATGTTTGTTAATGTTATTGGATAGTCCTTTGAATCGAGCAGGGTTATTGCAAGTTTACGTGCACACAAGCAACAACATTCTTATAGAAATCAATCCGCAAACAAAATTCCGAGAACTTATAAGAGGTTTGCAGGTTTAATGGGTAAGCAGTTAATATAAATAGCTTTCCTTTCTACATCTCATTTAATTACAGTACAACTTCTACATAAATTTTCAGTAAGGGCAAGTGATGGTAGTTTAAAACTATTAAAGGTAATAAAAATCCAATCACCGATCATTTACCAGTAGGTGTTAAAAAAGTTGCTACTTCTTTTTCATCTAATAAAATAATGAAATGTCGTGAGTTAGTGCCGGACGTTGAAGATCCAATAGTTTTTGTTGTGGGAGCGATGGCTCATGGAAAACTAAGCACGGATTATACTGAAGAAACTGTTTCAATTAGTAATTATCCTCTCTCAGCTGCTTTAACTTGTACTAAGCTTTGCTCTGCTTTTGAAGAAGTGTGGGGTGTAATTTAAACTGTAATATAATTTATTACTGTTATCTTAAATTAACTATTTCGGGTTAATTGACACAGTACCTACATACTTGTTATTGTAGAATCTATCACTTCTTTTTAATCAATATTTCATATAAATGGCACATGTTAATATTACAGTGCAGATTGCTGAGTACTTACAACGTGAAGGTGTTTTTTAGTGGAATTCTGAAAATAAATGATAGTCTCAAAAATATTCAAATTAATTGAAGATCAACTCCTTGTACATTTTTTTAAACAATATTATAGAAGTGTCTCTATATAGAACCTGAGTTTTAGAGACCAATCATTATTTATGAGGAAATTTTGGTTGTATTTGCAGTGGTAATATGTAAAGTGATCGTAATGTTACCGATAATTTACTCAAAATTACTGATATACATTACGATCACGAAACATATTTTGCTAATTTCCCGAATTAGATTTCAAACGAATCAAGTACAAACATATTATGTAGCTTAAAAAATTACTTATTAAATTATTGAACTTTCTATTTTTGGCATCGATAATTTAAGCGAGACGCTAAATTATCGCGTAATTCGTCGGTAATTGGTTGATGTTAAAAAAATAGAAATTTGCCATTATCTCAAATTTTATGAGGGAAATTCTCATGGGTAATAAGTTTGTATGAAATTGCTGGAAATTTTCGATCTCAAATACGAGTATTTGTTTCGACGACAATTTCAACGAGTGAGCAAAGCGAAGGAGAAAATTTCCTGCATCATACATTAAGTTGTATTTGGCATAAAAATTGTTGCTGGAAATTATGACAAAATTAATGAATCTGATTGGTTGAGAAAATGTGAGTTACATTTTTTTTGTATTTTGCCGAGTAAATTTGGGTTGTCTAATGAAAATCTGTTATCTAACAATTTGACCAGAAAAACTGTCAATTATTAAAAACGCAGAATCGAATGGCACATATGAGAGTGTTAATTTTTGTCTGAGCTTTTGTATGTTAAATTAGTCATTGTTAAAAGAAAGTTTTACCACATTATATGCTCTTTGGTTTTACATTCCAATGATGTCAATTTGTAGTAGGTATTTATTAATTGTAATTTAATTGCATATAGGAATTTGTAGAAACAGACGTTTTATATTTAACTTTGTTTTCTCATAAAATTAGAACATAATATTCGTATTACAAAAAGTATAATGCATTAAATAACATTATTAAGCTGTAACTGTACGCTGATCTCTTACACTACAATAACTCCGATACTACAATAACTAATGGTTCGAAATCATTTTACCACTGGATGTACAACCGCGTCTCTAATACTTCACGTTCACGTTACCGGCGCGGCGTAGCGTTCAACTTTTTCTATAGTTACATAGGTACTTTATGATTAAAGAGCTTTGAGATTTTCGTCTTTATTTGCTACACGTGGTGACAACCAAATTGAGAAACCAAAATAAATTCACGGGAATGCGGTGACTAAGTCTCAGAAATAAATAAACTCTGTACTAGTAGCAAATGGGGAAGACCTGCAACGTAAGGGTAAATAACGTTTACAAGTAAGAATTAAAATCAAGTACTCGAAGAGGTTGTAAAGAACAAGCTATAAAAAAAGCAAGGACAAAAGCATTTTTATAAGGTAAATATAAAATTGTGTGCAACATTGTTACCCGTTTAAAATATATTTTTTTTATAAACGCTTGAATATTTTCCTGGTTAAAACACAATCACAATGTTGGATCCGATTTACTCTGTATTACATAAGCGTGATTATTTATGGGTCATTATGACATTTGATATAATGTGACAAAAACAAATAATATTATTTTTAATTTAAAAATTCAAAACAAAATATATACGACTATGTAAAATCACATCAATTGTAAAGTAAAAAAAAGGAAAATTTGTGTATCAAGGCTGTAAAGTAGGTTCCGCTCAGATTGTTGATGGCCGAGGTGACGCCGAAGCCATCATATCAGAAAAGGCAAAAAAAAACCTTTACAGCCGCGGTACACACAACGTTTTTTAGGCGATCACTCTAAAAGTAACGTACGAATGCTAAACGAATGAAACAATTTGACATTGTCAAGAATTTGTATTCCGTTTTTTTTTTCAAATTATATTCTATTTTTTGTTGATACATAAGCTTACGAGGATGTATTGATATCTAGTTAGCCTAGACCAGTTCCTTGCATAAACAATATATTGCGTTATCATAGCAACGAACAATAACTTATTAGAAGTGTCAGTGTAAAGTTTGACGTCAAAAAAGTAAACCAGAGTCACGCAATATATTAAATGAAATCATCAAGTACCTGTATTTAAAAGGGTTAAGAGGTAAGCTGATTTACGAAGATATGCTTAATACCCTGGGTGATCAATGTCCTTCGTATGCGACCGTCAAAAATTGGAATGCAAGCTTCAAAAGAGGTAAATTTTCCATTGAAGATGATGACCGGTCGGGAAGGCCAGTTTCTGTGTCAGTCCCCGAAAATATCGATGCAGTTCATGACATGATTTTATCAGACCGTCGAAAACGGATATCTGAAGCACTGAATATTTCATACGAACGCGTTCATCATATATGGTTCACGTCAATTTGGACATGAGAAAAATTGCTGCAAAATGGATCCCCAAATGTTTGAATGTTGACCAAAAGCGTGCAAGGGTAGAAGCATCGCGTTCGATCTGTGCTCGATTTGAAAACGATGTAGACTTCTTAAACCGAATTGTTACTATGGATGAGACTTGGGTACATTTCTACGATTCAGAAACAAAGCAACAATCGATGGAATGGCGACACTCTGGTTCTCCAAGACCTAAGAAGTTTCGTGTCCAAAAATCTGCTGGAAAAGTTCTTGCTTCAGTTTTTGGGATTGCCATGGAGTAATCATGATTGATTTTTGGATAAGGGTAGAACAATAACTGGAGATTACTATTCGACATTACTGACCACTCTACGGGAAAATATTAAAGAGAAAAGACGCGGAAAGCTATCCAAAGGTGTTTTGTTTTTGCAGGACAACGCCCCTGCACACAAATCTCATGTTGCCATGCAAAAATTCGTGATTTAGGGTTTGAATTACTAGAACACCCCCTTATTCACCCGATTTGTCTCCGTCCGACTATCACCTCTTTCCTCAACTGAAAAAAAGTTTAAAAGGTCGTACATTTTCTTCCAACAAGGAGGTAATAGAAGCTGTGGAGGTCTGGTTTGCAGAGCAAGAAGAAAAAATTTTTTTGAAAGGTCTAGAAACGTTGCAGGTTCGCTGTAATAAATGTATCAAATTAAGAGGAGAATATGTTGAGTAATAAAATATTTTGAAATTGAAATTTTGTTTGGTTCTATAGTAGGCTAAGAATTTTTCTAAATATCCTCGTATACTACATGCGATGCTTGCCCACAAATTACACAGAACGACATACGTTTCTGAATTGCATCTTACGCAAATATTAGGGATATTATTGTTTACAGAAATAAAAAACTTAGTTATACTTTATTGCAATGAGGAATGGGTATCCTGATTCAACAAAGCGGCCGTTTTACTTTTTTTTTGACAGATGAGTACAAAAAAGTGCTACTTTACGGCCGCAAATAAGAACGTAAATTGTCTCTTTTTCAGATGAGCGCCTAAAAAAGATTTTATGTTTCTCACAATTTTCCGACTGCAAAACCAGTCAGGATAACTAAGTTGAATTTGTGTAACACAAATATCAATTAATACTTCCTGAAATTGAAGATCTGTACAGTTGTTAATAACTTCCTTATTTCGAACCAATCAAGCGTTCTCTTCTTTATATACTGACGTTGTCTACCTTGAATTTACTTTTGTTTGTTTCAAGTTTCTCGCCCTGATGAACCCTCTTACGATAGGCTGTGTAACGTTGGTAACTACGGTTTCCTTTTCGACACGGTCCAATCGCGGAAGACGTTTTTGTTTCAATAATGACTCCGGCCGTGGAAGAAGTCTCAATTCTTATATTTTTTTGTTGTCTACATGAAAATAAGGATTTTCCACTGTTACACCCAAGTTCTGAAACATAGACCTATTTGTTGCTGCATGGTAGCACATTTAGTCCAACTTCGTGAAATGCTTGTACATTTTTAAAGACTAATTCACGCAAACATTTATTTTTGACAGATGTTGCAGAAAAATAGAAACTGAGGGGTAACTTCCACTTCTTAATTAAACCCCTTATCATAAAATCCAAAATAAAAAGTTTGACATGTTCTAGTTTTCTTATTCAATAAATTGTTCTGCCGACGAGGTTTGTATTTGAGCGAGTACATTTGTGTTGTTTAAATTCTAATCTGTTTTCTTTAGCATTTCCATTCGAAAAACTATCAACTTAAAAACGCTCCACCTAATGGTACATTCGGAACAATTTTCGACCGAGACCGAACTCTAATATGTGTCATTCGGTGTCGCGTTTTAATAATACACAGTTTTTCTCGTCAAACTGCTAGACAACAGATTTTGATTAAGCAACTCAAATGTACCCGGCAAAATACAAACCTTTTTGTTGAATTATAAGTGAAAAATTACGTTTTAAAAACTCTACGGCTGTATTTTGAGTTTTTTAAATTAACTTTTGTATATAAATGGATATTTAACTAAGTACTAATTGTCCTATATTTCATTTATTAAGCTTATAAGAAACGGTGCAAATTGAGCCGTAGTCCAAAAATCGTTCTCCGTTCTAGTATAATGTCATTTGGGTTGCTTATCTGCTATCCGTATACTTCTCCTATATTCTAAAAAAGAGACGTTATTTTTATATCATTTGCGTTGTTAGTTGCCTAAATTTATTTGAATTATTACACGACCTTATAAAATTTAGTTTTATTTATTTATTTATTTATTTATTCGTATGGTATTAGTTAATCGCATTTTTAAGAAATTAAATATTAATTAAAGTGAAAAACATGTACTTATAGGCCAAGCAACAGAGATCAAAAAGTACGTATTTCATGACAAAATTAATAGCAGCATAGGACCACTGTCATGATGTCTGGAAACGGTAGCTGATAGTGGGTGCATAGTTTGACACTCCACTTTTTATTTCATATTTTTGGAATTAACGATTCTTTGGGAAAAAATGCAATTTTTCGGGTTTTTGCGTATAACTTTTAATCTATCCATCCGATCGGAAAACTGCCCCTCTTCTCCTACTACTTGACTACTCGCGCGCGGTGAGCGGTTTCAGCGCAAGTTCGCGTCGATTTTTCGACCGTTAGCAATCATCTTTTTGAAAAAAACGAAATGAGACGATCAAGTTTTTTATCTATGTTTTCCAAATTTTTAAAGAACGGGAGGATCGGATGAATACACGAGCATACAACCCTCCGCAAAAAAAGGGTTAAAAATTTAAAATCGCTATAACTCCGAAAGTATTCATCGAACATCGTCCAGGTTTTGCACCATCAAAGAACATGTTAATACCCACTTAAATCCAGAAGAACAGCGCTACATATTGAAAATTAAAAAAGTTATGAATTTTTGAAAAATCGTCATTTTTTCCGGTTTTTTTGGATTTTCTCGGAATCTATTTATCCGATCAGGACGTTCGAGTTCGCATTTTATTCGTCTGTTGTTGTCTGTTGACAATTTTGCGATCGGATAGATAGATTAAAAGTTATACGCAAAAAACGGGAAAAATTGCATTTTTTCCCAAAGAATCGTTAATTACAAAAATATGAAGTAAAAAGTGCTCTGTTGCTTGGCCTATTATATTAAATAATACACGTGTGCCAACAAATGTATAAAATGGATTTATATTTATAATGGATAATTTCCACTCTGGGGTGTTAATGTAACAAACTATACGTATAAAAACAACTGATTCTTCAAAGAACTGTATACTTTACACCTAAATTGTTTCAGATTTGAAACATAAAATATAATCATTGAAAAAATATGTAATTTACGTAACAGCTTGTGTTTAATGATTTTCTTATAAAACCGTTTTAAATTTTACCCACCAGAACGTCTAAAATATGCAATATTTGTGGCCTGTTTGAACCCCAAAGCATTCTCTCCATCTACGCCACTGATTTTTGGTAAGGTCATTTTATATTTGTTTTTTATACAAAACTTTAAGGAAAATCGGGAAATATAAATTTGTAATTGGTAGAAAGTATTTTTTAACATCTTGAAAAATTAAAAAGTTTTTCTTTCCCACTTTTTCCAAATTTTATGAAAATTGAGTTTACAACAAACGCCGGACGGATGTTCGGTCGCCGATAACATTTTTTTGCATGTGTACATTCATTCACAACAGTTTGAATATGAGCTAGATTTAAGAGAAATTTGCATTTATAAGAATTCTAAATCATGGTTTACGAAGTAACATAATTATTTAAATTAATTGCTTTTGTGCAGATAATTTAAAATGTTTTAGGAAATGGTCTACGCATATCCGTATTTAATTGTTTATTTATGCATATGGTGTGAAATTAAATGCAAATGAAGATCAATAAAAATATTTATAAAGAAGTAACGGTAATTATCTTTAAAAAAAAACAAAATGTCTGCTGTCGGTACTTCGTTCGGTAATTAAATTTTCGGCGGGAAATGCGTTCAGCGTTCGTATTCTTTTCGGATTTCGTCGTTTTTAGAAAATGCAATTGAAATGGAAGGGGGTGAAAATGAAAGTTCTCCCACTTAAAACAAGTTTATTGTGGTTTTTCCAATGATACAATAATTAGGATTTTATACGTAACGGCGATAATTTTGATTAAAATATAAGGCAAAAATTGTTTTTTCTGTGATTATGTGCGATAAGGATTTTTATTTGTTTCCTCGTTCCGAATCGAATTTTTATCAAAATTTGAGTAATGTTGGATTATTAAAGTTTGTATTTACTATTTTTAAAAAAGGAAATTTTTTTGGTATTATTAAATGCCCCATTTAAACGTTTAAAAATATTTTATAGTTTTTGTGATGTTTAAAGTAGTCGCTAGTATTGACATAAAGCAGCCATTTGTATGACCTCGTATAGAAAATATTTGACCAAAATCTGCAATAATCGAAATGGTATTTGTACCTAAATCGTTTTAATTTGTTTTGAAATGTAATTAGGTGATGAAAATTTGCGATTTTGGCATTATTTTCTAATTTAATGATGGCTATTAGATCGAAATGTCAAATTTCCAATATCAAAGTGCCAGTCGACCGACCACACGGCAGCCATCACAGCGGTTATGTGCCAAGCTGGCAGCGGGTTTGTGGTAAGTGCAAAGTGTGTAGTGATACTCCGTATTTTATACGATTTTAAAGAGATTAAGTGGACTAAAAAAACAGGTAAAATTTTACGAATACTATGAAGCGTTTATTTCTTAATTTATACATTTAGTTTCGACGGAAACCGACTTATATTGTAAATAAGTAAAAATGTAGCTCGGCTTTTGCCCCAAAGCATCAGTGTTCACCCGCCATGTTGTATCAATGCTCCGGGTGCAAATTTATCCGCTATTCTTATGCTTTACCAAAAAAATGCGATTTTTTTATGTATTTATTCTCGTATTTTCTGTCTGATTTAGGTTATTATGTAGTTTTCCCGCGTTCAAACGTCAAAACTATTCCAGCGATCGTGTGTATAGTAGCCGTTGTCTAACAAGCCTAAGCTTGCTGAAACGGCCACCTTTAGCGCGGTCCATCCATGGACTTTCTTCAATACTCGCCTTTCGCAAATTTCAAATTATTCTACATATTCAAATGTATTTGCATAACTTCATTAAGGAGTCTGTATTGTAAGCAAAACACTCATATTTTCCAATACAATAAAGCTTAGTTTGTATCCTTCTTGTATTATTTTGTTTGGGGGTGCCGGGGTACTTATATCTCTCGAGTAAATCTAACCGACGTAGTATTGCTAGCGAACAATTGAAAAGTTCATTATCTGTTCCAAGTCAAATCGTTAATTCAAATTCCGAGCACTGACAACTGGTTGCATAGCATTTCAAATCATTTGCAGTAACTATAGTTATTGACTATGATAACAGAGACTAATTAACAACATAAACACAATGAAAAAGCTCTTCATAAAAAAAATACTTTTTGAAATGAAAATAAATTACTTTTAACAAACTATGTTTTTATTTTGATAATTAAGAACAAAAGTGTCTATTGTAAATACTTCTTTCTGAATTGAGTATGTAGGTTATGTATATTCCAGTTTTTCTTATAAGCACCTTTTACAAAAGTTATTATTTTTTCAGATGTATCTAAAAATGTGTAGTACATGTTAGCATGCTCTTGCGGAGCATAAAATTGGCGATGCAGCAGTTTTTTCCAAGAACCAGCTGACTAATAGGCTAAGGATATTGGTTGTTTTTAACTTTCATTGAATTGGTAATTTAGAATTTGCTTTTGAATTATTGAAAATCTTACTCGATTATTTTCTTAGTGTCAACATGCAACAAGTTGAAACACCAACGCCAAACAACATTGTAAGTCTTTGTTACTGCTTTCTTTAATTTTTTATACTACTTATGTGGTGTTATAAGGGTCTTGCAAAGCTACCTGACAAGGAACCATCACCACGGATTGATTTACCAGTAGAGCCTGTAAATGGAGTCGTACAACCTCCAGTACATTCTCCTGTGGGAAGACCGGGACGATCAACAAATCAGTTACAATTTTTACATAAAACAGTTCACGCTGCAGTATGGAAACATCGATTTTCCTGGCCTTTTCGCCAACCTGTTGATGCAAGAAAGCTTAATCTTCCAGTATGTTATGTAAAGCTATTTACTTAAAGTATTAATCTATTCTTTGTAGGACTACCATAGAATAATTAAATATCCCATGGATTTAGCAACTATTAGAAAACGATTAGAAAACAACTATTATTGGTCTGGAAAGGAATGTATTCAGGATTTCAATACCATGTTCACAAATTGTTATGTATATAATAAACCTGGAGAAGATGTTGTGGTTATGGCACAGATACTGGAAAAAGTATTTCTTACCAAAGTGGCCGACATGCCCAAGGAAGAAATCGTTATAGAAAGTGGCAGTGTAAAAACTCCTAAAGGTAAGAAAGGCAGAACAAGCACACCTGGGGTTGTAGGAGTGAGCGCGGGTCGTGGTCGCCCTCCTGCAGTTTCGTCAACTGTGTCTACCATGCCTGTTGCTACATCTACAGGTACTCTGTTTAGTGTCATCTGCTAAATATATTACATTTTATGTTTAACAGGTTCGACGGGATTACCCTTGGTTCCCCAAGTACCACCAATAGTTCCTGGTAGTATACCTACAACAATTGCTCCACCACCTCCAGTAACGCATAGTAATCTACCGCAACAACTAGTACAACCCAGTGTAGGCTACCATGTGGCACAACCTTTATCGAACCCTTTAGAACCGCCCAATTTAACACCTAACGTATTACCGGGCAATGTAATGCCGCCCGCACAACCGGCAAAGGTAATGACCAAAAAACTACATCCAAAACCTCCGTATCACTTATTTGAACATTAAATTTCTAATTTTAGGTTAAAAAGGGCGTTAAAAGAAAGGCCGACACGACAACACCCTCTGCTACTTCTTACGATTATAATGCAACCTTAGAATCAAAATCGGCAAAGATCTCAACTAGGCGCGAATCCGGACGACAAATTAAAAAACCAGTAAGGCCCGACTTGGACGGTTTAGTACCCTACAATCCAGCCAGCATTTCACCTTTAATTCTAATATAAATGCTGCTCCACAAACACATCCATTACACAAATCGAAAGAAAAACTTTCGGAAGCATTGAAGTCTTGTAACGAAATCCTTAAAGAATTATTCACCAAAAAACATTCTGTAAGTATTTTATTTTAACGTTCGAATAAGGGGTATTAAAGAAGGATATATTAAATCTTGCTTAGGAGTAGTTTTAGTTTAACATATAAATAGGGTGTCCCATTTTCATGTATTTTATGAGTTTTCTCGCTTATGAGTGGAGATAGAAAGTTGCGGTTCTCGCAGTAGTAGGTTACTTTTTCATGAAACAAAAGATGCAGTAATTGCATTTCTTCTAGCCCTCTTAATATTTGAGCTACAGAGTGGAATTCAAAATGGTCACTGTTTTTCTAAAAATACATATTGTCTGTATAAATAACGTAGTTGCAATTCGAACATTTAATATAATTAATTATCAATAATTTATTACTAAGTCTCTTAAACGGATAACATATTTTAGTTTAATTTGTTTTATTATGGTTGTTCACGTCGTCCATAATGACCGACTTGACTGAAACGTATAAATATATCTATAAATAAAAGTCTTTTTCTTCCCTAATTAGTGACCGATTTTGATTCTCTAAAAATTTTCATAGTCGTAGACATAACATGCATCAAAATGTATAAAAAAATATAGGGGGTGTTATTTAAAATTTTAAGGTAGGGGATTGTCTCTTTAAGGGTAGTTAAAGTAGGGGTAATTTTATCACCCTATATTAACGTACATTGTCAGCTAAATAAAAGTTTGCTTCATACTTCAGTAAATCCGTCTGCAAATGACAATTTTACTAATATTGGAAAATATTAGGAAATTGCAACTTATATTTCGACCGTTACATTTCTTCATCAATATTGAAGGTATCAATTTCCTCCACATCCAACATGATCTCGAATAACTTCTTGTCGAGTTCAGACATAATCGCCATTTTTTCTTCAAGAAGCTTCAGGTATCCTTGGATTTCGGCGATATCATGTTACTCTAACGGGAACAGCTTCACTGCCTTTTCGTATAACTTCGTGAACGATGTTCTCTGCAGATCCAGTGTTCATCAGTTTCTCCATACCCCGTTCTCCCTGTCCTGTCACGGTCGCCATATATTGCAATTTCTAATATTCAAAGGATAGTTTTCGTTTTATTCAAATATATTTATTTGTTATCATGTTATAGGGTGGTCAAATCAGTTTGGGACACCCGGTATAGTAGATGGAGATTGATTGTTTTTAATTAAAAAAATTATCGGTCGTGGTTTCTTAAAACAACCATACTGATTTAGGTTTTTATTTGGCTGAGGATATCTATTTATTTATTCGTATGGTACATTATTTTCATAATTGTGTTGTGATGTCACCTACAAAAATAAAAAACCAAAAATTATAAAAATGCCTTCTGCTCATCCTATTCATATTCGTATGGTACATTTTCATTATTGTATATTGTGATGTAAGTGTTGTGTATGGTGCCCCAGAGAATCAGTGTAAACCTGTATGTATAGGTATGGTGATGAAACCGCGTGCAATTGTGGATTGGTTCGTCTTGGCAAAACATTTTCTTCAAGGTTTAGGAAAACCACTAAAACCTAAACATGCCAACCCTTACCCACCTTAGTATCCATAACGAAATGTCGAAAAAATAGTAGGATACAGAAATAGCAAACAAAACAATGAAAAAATATATAATCAGGATAGAGAATGTTAAAATATTGCTTAACTATATAATTTCAGCTAAACTTGTACATAATTTACGAGTTCAAATTTAGAAATGCTTTAGAGTTGTACGGCTTCTTCCGCGTTTTTGGTACTCGAAATGAAACAAGTATTCATATCACTATTTTGAAATCTATTTCGCATAGCCATATTACCACTATTGAAAATTGAAAAATTAAACTACAGAAATGTTAAAATGTCGTTATGCTTACCTACTATTGAAAAATCAATCCATCACTCACATATAAGAAATATGACATTTTTAGAAAATGTTGAATTGTGACGTTATTTTTCAAAAAATGCGGACAATATAGTATGTTTGAAAAGCTTATGAAGAATCAAATTCGATTTTAGAAAAATATATATTGTATCCCATTAAAAAAATACTTTGCTCAATAACTAAAAACGGTTATGTTTAGAAAAAATAATCAATTAGACCACTGGATTCTACCTAAGAAAATCTAAAAGACCCCGTTTTTACTTTACATGTAAATATTTGCATAGCCTCCAAAACTGACTATTTTCAATTCCACCCTGCAGATCAAAGACTAAGGCCTGAATTTTTCACCTCCAGTTAAGTTTATCAGTCGGTCAACTACTATGGAAACACAGTATTGAGCCAATAAATGTTTAGAAAGTCGCGTTTCGAAGATGATTAACCGACAGATAAAATTAACTGGAGATGAAAAAATCAGGACTACGAAGTCTAGGACAAATGTAAGTTATTGCATCTTTTGTTTCATAAAAAAGTAGCCAACTTTCTATCTTTACTCATAAACGAGAAAACACATGAAAATGGGACACCCTGTACAGACCGATTTACAGAGCTTAGCAAAATATTGAAAAATGTACTAATTGCTAAAAATCTAGTAATAATACACTTATTTTCTCCATTAGTATGAAGATTTTCTTAGCAAACCTTCCTGCTTTTTAAATAACCAATGTTTATTTCCGATGCATGTCCTTGAAAAAACATAACAAATCTTCTATTCTTTAAATTCGACAAAGGCGTCACCATTATTATTATGATGTACGTGCATTTATGCACGCTAGTAACAACTCAGTCTCTAATTGTGTTTTTGGGATTAAGAACCAGAAACTTTAAAGTAAAAATATATTTCTCAATAATAATAAAACAACTAATAAAAAATGCTAAGAGAAAAACGAGAGTAGGTAACCTTTATTTTAAATATGTACATACAAATTCAAAACAAAATCTTGAGTATCCAAATTTGAACAAATCTTGTAAATAAGTTCAACTAGTTAAATAGTGCTCCTCATCTTCAAGCATTAATTACATTTAAATAGACAAAGCTGACGACCTGTTTCTTTACTGACAGGCTAGAAAATAGTACGTCTATATTAGTATGGAAACCGCTCGTCTATTTTGTCCATTTAAATGTAATTAAATACTTAAGGATGAGGAGCACTTTATGGTTTATGACTTAAACAAATACATTTACATTTAGAATAATTATTTTTATATAAAGTGTGAGAAACAGGTGTTTCAGTGGTGTTTTGTATTAGTCAATTCTTTGGTTGAATCTGCTGATTTGTTTTAAAATTGCACGCATGTCTGTTAGTCTAGATCTTTCCACATTTTATTATTTTTTTAATCGATTGCACACTATACATTTTAATTGAGAAATAATATAAATGTAAAATCCCAAAATCTAAATAATTTTGTTTCAATATATAATCGCAGTGAATTCCAATTAGTTCCAGTTGTAAATTTTCATAAACCGTTTCAACGTCAATGGGCAATTAAATGATTGAAATCGATTTTTACATTTCTTGAAGGGCATGTAGGTCGTAGCTTGCTGCTATAAAACGTTATTATTAATAAACTGAACGGCAGGTAATGATATCAAGAGCGAATGCATACATTTGTGCTCAATAGTTTTTGTTATGTAATAAGTAATGTAATAAAATACATATATTCAATGCACGGAACATATACGAATTTCTTAGATACCCATATCTTATCTATTTGGCGGGCCGCAGAAAAGAACGTGTTTGTTTTTTCGTCGCCCTAAATAGAAGACGTATATTCTACTCAAGTTTAACGCTAAAGATAAACGTTGGGTTTGCCAAAAAATTAATTTTTTGTGAAAATTATACGTACCTATTTGAATATTATGAACTGATTTTTACCAAAAAAAAAATTAACTACAAAGACGAGCGTTCCGCGGCCTTAGAAGTTGTATATAATAGGTAATAGTTATGTATGTACCAAGTCAGTAAGTGATTCTTTATCGGACGAGTTTGAGATTACGAGAAACTGACTTTCGACGGAATTTGCTGAATTATTGGTATGTTATAGTATATGTCCGTCTGATCAAAAGTTATTTTAAAGAGGTGTTTCGGGCGATATTTTCTTCAATTTTCCATAAAAAACGTGCAATGCCTTTTATAATTAAAAAGAGGAGATCTTTTAACTTTTTATTATGTCATGAAATGTTAAGACAAAATAAACAAACAAATTAGTGGAAAATAACAACGA
This sequence comes from Abscondita cerata, assembly GCA_030710515.1. Lineage (NCBI taxonomy): Eukaryota > Metazoa > Arthropoda > Insecta > Coleoptera > Lampyridae > Abscondita > Abscondita cerata. Next base: position 107,243 of record JALBCR010002223.1, read on the forward strand.
AAATGTTTGTGGATTATTATCCATGTTAACAATATGTTAATCGCTAGTAGTATTATTATGAATGGTAACAGGCATGTCGTTACTTTGACTTCCATCTAAAATCGTCTTTCCGATTTTCGTTTAATTGAGCACAGATTCCTCACATAGGCCTCTGCAACTGTACGCGTCTCCATCTTCCGTGATGTTTTAAATTTTCCTTACTGCCGCCTGCGTTGGCAAAGAGAGTAGCCAACGTTCGGCGAAAGAAATTGGCCGGTATAAAATGATGGTTCCAGCAAGTTCAAACAATTTTGCTTGGTACACTTCGAAAAGTATGGATTCAAAGTGGCTGCACTGTGCATTTGACTTTTCTATAAGTTAGGAAAAATCGCTCGTGGGGCCGTCTGTTTAGGACGCAGAGACAAATATTTATTAAATAATTCTACAGATTTTACTTTTCCTTCAAACTCTGCAGTGATCACAAACAACCGAGGTCTCTTGGTTTTCGTTTTATTTACATGGATAACCAGAATTATTTCTTTGTGCTCTATGTCACTTACTTTAAATTTAAAAGCTCTTCATGACGTAAAGTCCCAGCAATGCCATAGACAACACAAACTAAAATATTACCACATTCATATAACAAACCTTTATCATCAAGTAGAATTCTTCGGGTGCATTTAGTAAAAAAATTAATCGTCATTGTTTGCGAAAAGAGTTGCTTTTACCATGGAGTAATATGACCACATTGAAGAAGAGGATATTTTGTAATTCCGTGTTTCTCGCGCCACTCCATGAATATGTCATACTGGCGATTGAATTTTTCAACAGATTTTTGTGGTAGAATTTCAAACGTCGTCTCTAACGACTTTTTTTGAATTTCTGGGGGTCTACATTGAAGTTTTTTTCCATTATAAATAATTTGCAGCAAAACTCAACTATATCTGACAGATGTGAACCATGCTGTAAACGATTTTTGTTTAATGTTATACTCTAACTACGGTTGGCGATAATGGTTATTCGTATATCAAGGCCGAGAAATTTATCTGTAACGTACCATCGGGAGCAGAGGGTGTTAAAGGATTTCGCGGCTAACGTGTACACAACATTTTTTGTGCAACCATGAATTTGTAATTATAAATATAAAAAAAGTATGAATCTTTTAGTTTAACATCCTAAGACGTAAAATTGTATTTCTCACCTTCACAAAATAGTTATTTATGTTACAAAGTGTTGAAAAGATCCATTGCATTACGAACGATAGTACGGCGCGAACCGCAGTTGAGCACTGTATGTGAGAGAGATTTTCAGATTTTTTTTTATTGAACAATTTCTTTTCAAGTTAGCTTTGTATGAAATTTTGCAAATTGCAATAGCGATTACTTTAAATAATGAGTTTGACTTCGACCGCTTGTACATTTTATTATTACTAACTGTAGAGTCACAGCCTTCTAAATTTATGAGACTCACTATTACTTTTTGAAAAAATAACGAATTGCAGTAAAACGATTCATTTTAGCTACCAAGTGTGATACATAAAGTCACCTTAAAATTAACAAAAAACCAAAATAAGTAATAATAATTTACAGGGGGTTCCGTAACTTTGATAGCCTGTATAACTCCACTCACACACTAATGGTTCACTCTGTATATAGACAATGGACTGTAACATTATAACAAGCACGTTTCTTCTTAAATACTATTTTTCTTTGAATTTCTGATCACGCAAAACCATTTTTTATGTCACTATTGAATTCTCCTTCGAAAATCAATGGGAGAGTATCTAAGATGTAGTAGTTATATTATACCTGATATAAGCAGTTTTTGATGTATTCGATAAAATCCAATTTTTTTTTTGTAAAGTAGACTACAGCGATTGGATAACAAGTTTCTTATGTTTAAATTGCTTCTGCGACTTTCTAATGGGTGTTTTTGCAGCTGAATAAAAGAAAATACCTTTCTATGCATCTCGTGTGTCGCTGGTTTAGTATTTTAGTTTCTTATAATTTTATTCTATATTATGGACTCGGCAGGGCAAAATTCGATCTTACTTACGGAAAACTAAAATTTGTTTATAATGTTACTCCTTTTAAGGATCTTCAAGGTAGAGGTTAAAAAAAATTCTCTGCCTTTTTACTGCAAAATTGCCTGACGTTTCGCTTCTAACAAATGGGGGATTTTTAAGGCTAAACTGTCTTTTGGTAATGTTCTCAATGAAAAATAGACATAAGAAACCTTTATGCCAATTCTCGTAGTCTACTTAAAATTGGATTGTATCGAATAAATCAAAAACTGCTTACTTCAGCTATAGGATACTATATTAGATACTTTCCCATTGATTTTCGAAGAAGTTCACTAGTGACATAAAAGTCTTAAAAAATTGAGTTTACAGGTATTTGTGATGCCAAAGTTTGAACCACATTTTCCGGACAGGGCGTACAATATTTTCAGGCAACGAGAATGGTGCTTATTAGGGCCGTACTAAGACTTTTAACACCTCACTCTATAATTCTTATCTCGACAATAACTTCCACGGTACACTAATTTCTTTGATACCGTACATCTATATTAAAAATTTTGAAATAATGCCAATAATTTGAAAGCCGCTGAAGCTAGGAATATGAATACGAGACAATTGTACGCAAGATTTCACGAGTTATTCGACGGTGCAAAAATATACAGGGTGTTTCATTTAAAAAATCAACTTTGGTTTGCTACGTTTTTCTGAATCACCCTTTATATATGAAAATATTTTTAAATGTTCAACTTTTAGTCTATTTTGGAAACCTGCTCACCCTTTTTCCTACAAGCAGTCTGGGGTCCTATAATCGGACAATTACACACTAAATGGACACATATATACAGCGCATAGAATAAAACAAAAACCTCGGAAAATGTGCGACCCAATTTTAAAAACTGGTGGCGGTAATGAATCCATCCAATCATAGCTTGCAGGTACATACCATGTAGAACGATACACCATCATGTTAATAGATTGTTTTGCCATTGAGATGTCCACGCACTCTTCTATTGGAGGACGGCTAAAAACATTGCTGTTTTTTAGTGTATAGCGACGTTTCGGATCATAAAACGATGTTTCATCGGGCCAGTGCTAAAAATAATTGAGTTTATCAGTCTTATTTTTGGTTGATTGTAATTGTTACCCAACAATCAACCAAGAATATGACTGATAAAATCAATTATTTTTAGCAATGGCCCGATGAAGCCGTTGTATGATGCGAAACGTCGCTCTACACTTTAAAAAACGCAGTTTCTTTATCCGTCTTCCAATAGAAGGGTTCGTGGACATCTCTACGGCAAAACAATCGTGTTATCATAATGTTTATCTTACTCATCAATTTGAAATTTAAAAAACCCTAACAAATGATTTCAGTAGGTAAATTAAAAAAATTGTAATTTGCGTACCTTCTTTCTCGAATTTTACAGGCACTGATTTTACACTAAATAATTTACGTTTATTGTTTATAATAATTTCGGAGGGTAAAAAAAGTTTTTCATAATTAACTTATTTCCTAAAGTGTTAATATCCACAACCGCAATACCAATGTTTCCAAAATTTGTTTTGCTACTCTTTTGTACGCTTTACATTTTTGTAGGAAATTTAAAAATTGTTCAACTAACGTATTCATATTTACTCAATGTCACAAAAATTACGATAACTAATTTTATAATCAATGCAGTATCTTGTAACAATGAAGTAACTTCGAACCTCAAACCACTTTCATATTCCTATTCAAGAAAGCATCGAGTCAGCTACGCTGGAACTGACAAAAAAAATAAAGGAGGGGGAAACTGAGAAATCTCGTTAGTTTTGTCATACTTTTATGTCGTATTTTGTCCATATAGGATGCGCATCTTTCCGAAGTTTATAATCAATGCTTTTTATTACAAAAATTTAAGAATTTGAATTAACTACAAATATTTAAATTTGCCACCTAAATACTTTTTGCTTGGCCTGTACTTGTCAAATAACGACGCCACTAGCCACGCCTTCACAGGGCTCTTGTTTTTATCTGTGAGCTGTATACAGTGGAGTAACATTACAAAATGCACGTCTCTTCTTAAAGTTAGTAAAATAATGAATGAATGCTTGATACTTAAAAACTACACCTGCCTGTTTTCTTTAAGGATTGGCCATGCACTATACAATTGTCAAAATATGTTCACTGCATAAGTGATAATTCTACACTTGACAAATTATTCAACAAATTCAGGGCTGAAACTTAAAAAAAAAACACTCTTACCTTCCGTAGTAAAGCTTGCCTTTTCGATCGAAGTTCTGTTTCGCAGATGGCTAATTGTCTTCATGTCTTTTTTTATTGCAGTACGTGTGATCCGATTTGACTTGTCGTTGTTGAAGTTAATTAATATACTTACTACTATATTTATTCCTTGTTTTGCTTCATTTTATAACATTTGCCGTTCAAAATAACAAGAACTCTGATTAATGTTTCTTTGCAAGAGAAAATATTTAATGGGTGTGAGAATTGAGTCAAAACTAGTTGTTAAAAGTTTAAATTGTTTACAATTTTATTCAAATAGGTATTTAAAATTTTTATTCCTACATTCCATGATCCTCAAACTAGGACATCTATACATTTATTATTGCTAGTTTTTCAAAAAGAAACAAATTCCTTATGAGGAGTTAAATCTAACACGCTTACCAAAACTTTATTTTAATTCTAACTATTGTCATGCAGTGCACAATAAAAAATAAGCCATGAATATAATGACCGAAAAAACTTAAGAGGTCTTCTATAAAACATAATAGTTTTTATCTTTATAGTGGTTATTATGTACAAAAATAAAATTGTTTTTTGTGAGTATTGTGTTTGTGATTGATTATTTGAATCAAATAATGACAATCTTAACGTATTCTAATACTTTCAGAGTTATGCTTGGCCATTTTATAAACCAGTCGATGCGGAATTATTAGGCTTGCACGATTACCACGATATTATTAAAAAACCAATGGACTTGGGTACTGTGAAACAAAAAATGGATAATAGAGAATATCGTACTGCACAAGAATTTGCTGCAGACGTCAGACTGATATTTACTAACTGTTATAAATATAATCCCTCCGATCACGATGTTGTCGCTATGGCTAGGAAATTACAAGATGTATTCGAAATGAAGTGAGTTTAATTTGTTTCTTACTTATCTTGCAAATACCATCCGATTCGTTGACAGTACATTTAAAATAATTCTAATTATATAGTTTCTCTACTAGATTTGCTAAGATTCGACGAACCATTGTCGAGGATAGGGGAAGTTCCTCGGCAAAATCGGATTCTAGTTCGTCAGGTTCAAGTTCTGATTCTTCAAGCGAAACAGAGGATTCGGAAGAAGAAAGGCGGAACAAGCAATTAAAAATGTTAGAAAAAGAAGTAAGCTTTCTATGCACATGTTTTGTTTCTTTAAGTTGACACGTGCATTGTAGCTAATAGCGATGCAAGAAAAGATGCGTAAATTTGTAGAAGAAAGTATTAAAAGGAAAAAGGCAAAGAAAAAGCGAAAGAAGCCGAAAAATCTAAGAAATTAGTACCTAACAGTAGTCTTGGTAAACCGACTACTCATAGTACCCCAGTAAAACCAAATAATGTAATTGCAGACACCGTAGATGATAGTATAGCAAGCGTGGTATCAGGAGCAGATGTCAAGTTACCGCCCGCCGATGCACATCATCCAGCACCATCTAAGTCCTTATATGCACCATCCTATGGCTGGCTCAAATGCTACTGTTAAACCTCCTAAAAATAAGGGTACGTATTAATATTTCGAGTGCGTTAAATAATTTTGAACTTTGTAGGCGTAAGAGGGCCAAAACCTTCGCAAGGACCAAATGCAACACAAAAAAGACAAAAAACAAATAGTAAAACTGGAGCTGGTAGGAAGAAATCTACGTCACAAGCGCCACCGTTAGCTTTCGATTCAGAAGATGAAGACAATGCTAAACCAATGTCGTACGACGAAAAACGACAGTTATCATTAGATATTAACAAATTACCTGGTAACCTTGTATATCTTCTTTTAGTAACAGGTGCACTAAACATTTTTTTTAAACAGGAGATAAGCTTGGACGGGTAGTTCACATAATACAATCTAGGGAGCCTTCGTTAAGAGATTCAAACCCGGACGAAATCGAAATAGATTTTGAAACTCTTAAACCTTCAACTTTGAGAGAGCTAGAAAGTTATGTTGCTTCATGTCTACGGAAAAAGCCACGTAAGCCTTACTGTAAGTTCCGTTACTTAACGTCTATGGCAGAATTGTACCAGACCATCGGTCTTAGCACCCCGGGGTTTAATTATGAACCCAGGAGTGCTGTAGACGTATGTAATTGGAACTATACACATTTTTAAGCATGGTAGACGTTGCTGGTGTATTGTGGGATTTTGTTAAAAATGTTGTAGTATAATTATTTAATAGCTTATTGTTGCATACTCAATTTTACATGTTTTTATTATATTCATTCGTAAATGCTGACTTGCATGAATAAAGTTTTTAGCAGTTTTTGTTTTAAATTCTTGAATTATGTAAAGTAAAAAATTTCATTCTTCAAGTATGTATTTTAATTTGCGGGGTGCATTTTATTGTTGGTAGTATTTAACTTTAGAAGAAAATTCATTCGCAAATTAACTTCTAAAGTTGATGCTGTATATATTGACGCTTTATAGTATTGTTCATTTTAAGAATGGTGTTGGGAACAACTAATGGCGGTTGTAATGTGATTTTGAATAGTCTTAAATATGAATATGTTACTGGATTAACTAAAATTTTCCACCTTTATTGTAAAAGAAAATTTGTGCTAGCATGTATCTAGTGTGGAAAATTTTAGTTACTGTTATAGATAAGAATTTAGTTTGTTAATTATTAACGTTTTAAAATAAATTGTGAAAACTGCTAAAAATTAAGTTAGCGGGTTTCTAGCATGTTCTACCAATTAAATGCGTGTAATTCTAATATCTTAGTTTTCTGGTGATGGTTTTAACGTTTTTATATTTATACGTTGGAGGTGGTATACAAAAATTGTTATTGTCTTTGCCTCAATTAGATTAGTAAACTTGAAAGAGTATTTTTCAACATTTTCTGGTTGAAAAGTTGAAATATACTATTTCCTATTTTGCTCTTATCTTTGGAATGTGCTTAAAGGTAAATTTGTTCTATTTATAGATAAGAAAATGCCCGGAAAGTCGAAAGACGAACAAATGGCAGAGAAAAAACAAGAACTCGAGAAGAGATTATTAGACGTTAATGATAAAATTGGAAATACGAAGAAGGCCACTAAGAAAGGTAAGAATTTTTAGTGCGTACTCTATTGAAATTTTTAACTTTGGTTTTTCAAACATTTATTATATTATCTATTTGTAAATAGGTTTGTAGTTACCGGCTTACGTCATAACTTTACGGCGTCAAGTCCACAAGAAGTGCAGTGAAAATTGTATGTCTAATTAATTGGACATTGAGCGTATTTATGCAACCATTCTATAACGACAAAACAACTACGAGCGAGTTCTTAATTGAAAACGTAACATTTTTTGGACATTTTGCAAAAAAATATTGCATTCAATTACTTAATAAAACTATTCTTATTTACCGCTTGCCCTATTTAACCCAACTTAGTTGTTGTGGAACGAGCATACCGTTGTGTAGTTGGTTCAAGAAGATTGACAAGGATAGATATACAAATGATATTTTCAATTCCGATGCATTGTTTTTTACTAACCTAAAATTTTAATGTGTCAAATTAAATAGTACGTGTCATCCGATATTACTATTATTCTGGGTTACTGTGGTTATTACCTTCAAACTGAGATTGCGCATTAACGATCAGTTCGAGTTATAAGTTTATCCTTGTTTTACTTTGACAAATTTATATTTTTATTTCTGTCAATCTTTGAACCATTATTTTTATACAACTTTTAAACGTAATAAGCTCGTTCCACTAGTTGTTGTTTTAAGGTTGTTTCAAATTTTATATTTAGTTTTAATTCAGTTCTTGTTTGGTCAAGGAAGATCCTCATATTAACTATTTATAAATTAATTTTTTAGGATGATATCGACGTTGATCCCTTTAGTGGAGGTGAGGATAAATCAACACTCTTCAAGTATTTAATTCGATTACGTTTCGCTCACAATGCGGGAGCTCGTTCAGAGCGGCTAAAATTTAGAGAGTGGAGTCACTAGTGATTGAAACACACAAAAATCACTAGTGACTCCACTCTCTAAATTTAAGCCGCTCTGAAGAAGCTCACGCATTGTGGGCGAAACGTAAGCGAATTACATACGAGTATTTATTTATCCTAATCTCCACTAAAGGGATCAACATCGATATCATCCTAAAATCTTAATTGGAGGAATTATATATTTTTAAATTCAATTAATTTTTGTTAACAGTGATTCGTTGTTTGTTTCGGAAGTTTACACAGTCTAATCAAACTTAATATTGTCCTCATAGTAAATCAATATTTTATTTCAGATGAGGCGAATAAGGTGGATCCAGCTGGTGCCGGTGGTCCTTCAGGTGGAAGATTATCATCTAGTTCGAGTAGTTCAGATTCTGATAGCAGTAGTTCCAGTTTGTCAAGCAGTTCTAGTGATTCTAGTGACAGCGAAGCAGGTTAGCTCTCACTCTCACCATTCACCTACAGTGATAGTCCACATTTTAACAGATGACATTCTGTTTTAAATAATACGTCAGAATTTTTTATTAAGTTCATACGTTAAAATACGTATATTGTACCTTAAGCATTGATTTAATTTATAATCAATTCCTTAAGTTAGTATGTTTTTCTCTCGAATTTGCGTGAGTGTGGCGCAGTTTATTTATACAATTCCCGTAGAACTTTTAAAAAGTGCCATGCACGTTTTTAATCTCCTTCCGCCCTTATTTTTTTTATCGAACTGTTACGTTACTAAAGTTTGTTTATATGTAGTAAATGTGTTTTAATTTATTTTCACGTTTTGTCATATTTACGTACTGGCTTTGTTCGAACTAATTTATGAAACAATACATAAGAAAATTTTAAAGACATTCATATTTGATATAGAATGAAATACCTGAACAAATAGTCTTCATATAAAATTATTTAAATACTATATACTAAATTACCTAAATAAACTGATAGATTAAAGACAAATTTTGATGATTTTATGTATCTAATTATTTGATTGTGTATATATAGTATAATTTTATTACATTCCCGATAATACAGACTTGAAAAAAGTTGTGGTTCATAATAAAATGCTTATATTTAATGATGTAAATGTTGCAGTGCCACTGTCATGATAGAAAATACTAATTAGAGTGTGTAATTGTACATTTAAAGGAACAGTTATAAATATTTTCTAATAATTTGTCTTTTGCTACCTACCACTTTCTTAAAGTCTTAAAAGGTTAATGGTACTTAATTCTGCACTATAACATTATGATGTGTAGTGTTCTTTAATGAAATTGTACATAGATATATATATATATAAAGAATTTCTTCGAGCAAATTTATTGTAAATAGCTTTTAACTATTTTCGAAGCAAACTCCATACATGATTTATGTTCCTTGGGTTATCATTATGCTCTTCTATATTCTTGCAAATAATTTGTTCTTTTTAACGCTAATCTTTTATTTATTAATCTCTTAATCGATCTGGGCCATATTCCGAAAACGATACTTGCCGGGAGCATCATTAATCTGTTTCGCAGTCAAAAAAATTTATAACTGTTCGGTTCTTAAAAATAGTAATCAAATTTTAATACTTGCGAAGATCCGTTGTTATTTGTACACACTCAAAATTAAGTATTTTGTATAATTTTTAAATAATTTTATAAAAAATTGGTACAAATCTTTTTTTTGTAATAAATCAACATATAGAAAAAATGCATCTATTATAAAGCTTCTTCACTGAAGCTGTTGTATATAATGAAATATTAACATTGTACGTATTAAGGCGAGAAGTCAGTTCTTAATGTAAAAAAAATTAATTAAACGTCTGTACGTTTCTACGTTTAAAAATGTGTGACATAAAAGTTTCTTTTAGATATGTTTTGGATGTTAATTTATAAAGGATTCTTGTATAGTATTCCTTTGCAAAAAATTATAAATGTAACTAGACTCTTAAAAAAATCGTTGATAGAAGAAAATTCAAAAAATTTCTTTTTTTGTTTATATCGACAACACTTATATTATACATGGATGGAATTTGTTATTGTTAATACTCGTCATATTTTATTATTAACGAATGTTGTTTGTAAACAAAAAGTCTTTGGAAACTAAACGATACATTTTATTTTTGTAAGCTATTGTAAAAATATTTTATATTTCATTCTATACAAGTCCACGTTCTGTATTATGAAGTATTATTTACAGTATAAAGTGTGTATGTCACTCTAAATAATAATACAACTTGAACGATTTGTATACTTAAATATTTTTAAGTGGCACATGGTAAAAATTAGCCTTGAGTGCATTCATGTTTTGTATGGAGTCTGCCAGTAGAGGACCGACTATACAGTCAGCGGTCTTTAACTACAATAACAACCATTTGTAATTGTTTTTTGACACACTTACATATGTGCGTATTATTTTAAATGCAGACAATGTGTGTGGCGGCTACAATGTGATTAGTGTCTCTTTGATTACATTCATAGTTGTTAAGAACGACATTGCTATTTCGTAGCAGCTTTTTATATACCTATGCGAATAATATGTTCTTATACTGCAAGGGTAGCATATAACATTTTTATTTGGCGTGCGTAATTATAAACAATAATATGCTATTTTTGTACTAAAAGTCGTATTGCGCATTTCCGGATTAGGTTAGACAAATTTTTATACTTTCGTACGTTTTAAGAGTAATTTCTAAATTTTTGTGACATAAACGCTATAATTATTACAAGACAAATGGTAAGTTAAATTTTAACAAAGGACCACTTTCTGTATGGTTTAGGTTTAACAATTTTGCAATTAAAGAGGTGTGAAACTGCTGTGCAGGCCTCCATTCACATTGTTTGCACTCAGGCAGTGTTAAGTATTTTAATAAGCATTACATTTATGTAGAGGCAAGTCGAATTGCTTTTTAAATTTTTTTCAACATAACGTCAACTTGTAAGGTTTTCTTTTTGTTTTCAAAAAAAAATTGAGTGTTGTATTATCACAATTTGTCGCAATATTTCGTACTTTATATTTTCTCTGATTAAAGAGATTGTATCCTTTCATGTAATTTTTATTTGTTACTTGAAATTAACTTAGGTATGGTTATACATACCCACAATTTAGTAAAAATTTGCACTATGGTTTTTTTGTTTGTATGTATTTACATACTTTGATATAAATATATTTTTACTTTTATTTAAAATGATCTTTCTTTCTTGTTCATTGCAAGACTTTGTATGTGTTTGGAAGTTATAATTTATTTGAATCAAAACTAGTTGTAGTTTCAAAACTTACTGTAAAATTAATATATGTTTGCCTGTGTATAGAAAAGCGTCACATGCTGAAATTGTTTTTAAAAATTACGTGTACATAATTTAATAAAATAATTTAATGTTTGCTTATCAAAAATGTATTGTAGCATTTTATTTAATTCTTGCCTCTGTAATGGTTTAGCCCTTCGATTTCTTTAGTAGTGTTCACTTTCATTATGTACATTAATTGATATGATACATTCTTACTTAAGGGAGGATGTCGAGAAAATAATACTTGTCGAAAATAAAAATTCGTATGGAATTATTATAAAATGGTTGTTATTGTTATATTATACTGGCAACATAGAAATGCACTCGGGGCATTGCTTTCCTTTAGACATATTACTCAGTTTAAGTTTTTTAGGTGGTTCGTCGAGGCCTTCTAAGAAAAAGAATAAAAAGTCGCCAAATCCATCTACAGGAAATACTATGGTGAGTTATTTTTAAATTGGTCGCTTTGATAAATGCTATAGATATCTTTATAAATGTAATTAGTTATTATTTGACTTCGAATGTTTTACGTCCTGAAGAACTAAAAATGATGTTGCGAAATTCGTAAATACCTTATTTGCTTTGTAAATATTTATCTGTGTGATCTACTAAATGCATAATTTTAAAGTATTGAACAAATTTGAATTAAAAAATGATCTTTGTTTACACTTATAATGACAAACTTTGTTTACACTCCTGACATTCAATTAATAGTTAATTATTCACAATTATTAAATATGTATTGGTATATTGAATTGGTAATTAATTTTGTTTTTATGAAGGCATTACAGAAATTGCATATACAGCCAACAGCTCCAGTCAGTAACGAAAATGCCAACAAACCACTGTACAATCAAGTTCCTCCAGCAGTCATTACTAATAATGTCGTAAGCAAGCCAACTGTGATGCCAGTACCAGTGAATAGGAAACCCACCAATAACGCACCAGATAAAACAATATCCGTACCATTGCAACCAGTTATTCCTACAGCGAAAATACAACCAATACTTGAACAATTACCAGAACCAATAACAGAGAAAAAACCTCCTAGTGTATATTCACCTTTACCTAGTACTTACACTGATCCGCTAGAACAAACACTCGCTAGTTTAGAACATGATAAAAACGAACCTTTAAACAATTTAAACGCTACGGGTATTAGTCAGATTCCTCCTATGCTTAATACTTCAATTAATACTAACGCTAATCTAAATCCTAATCCGAATTTAAATCCTCGACCTATGTTACAGCCTACCCTACCCGTAGAACATAAACCCATCATCAACATGGCTAACAACCTAATGCAAGTAAATTCCATGATGCACGGGATGCATACTTCCCTTGAGCACGACTTATCTTTGCAAAGTATGAACGCAGCCAATATTATTCATGCCACCAACAATGGATTTGCACTTAAACACGAATTTGATTTGAACACGAACAACAATGGATTATCGAGTACCGGAGGTATTCCTATGAATATGTCCATCCCGTCCATGTTCGATCCTTTACCACAAATAAACAATATACAGATCAAAAAGGAGCAACCTCTTATTCAACCAAAGCCCATAGAAGAATTAACCGATCCAATTTCCCATATAAATGTAAGTGAAAAGAAACCGACGCCGCCTGAACAAAAACACTCGCAAAATTTTCAATTTAAACCAAAACCCGAACAAAACATTAAAAATGCAAGCTCGTGGTCAAGTTTAGCGCAAACTAGTAGTTCACCACAAAACCCGGCACCGGTAGGAAGCAGTGTCAGTAATACAACTAGTAATACAAGGCAACAAGTTATGGACAGTTTTAAAGCGTTTCAAAAACAAGCCAAAGAAAAAGCAGATAGAGAAAAACAAAGGTTAGAGAGTATAGAGTTGAAAAGGCAACAAAAGGAGCAGGCAGAAAAGGAAAGACTTAGGCTTGAGAATGAAAAGCGTAGGGAAAAAGAAGAAGAAGATGCACTCGAGAAAGCTAGGTTTGTCAGGGTTAAATCGAAAAAATGTATAAAAGTTAAAATGGTGTTTATATAGGAAAGCGGTGGCCGAACAGCAGCAGCCTCTACCAGTTGGACGGGTGGATGAATTAAGACAATCTCCTGCCGAGGGAAGTATATCACCAGGTTCGCAAAGTTCGGGTTCTGAAAGGACCGACCGAGAGCGACAGCGTTTACGGGAACAAGAAAGGAGGCGAAGAGAAGCTGTAAGTACTTTGATGATTTAATCTGTTTTACTTTTGGGAGCGATGTCTTTGTAGAAAAGTTTATGACTATTATAATTTGTACAAGGGTCATTGTATTATAATCTTCTTTAAGGGAACACCATTAACCGTTACATCGTTTTATAATGCGACGTTTCATGCCATCGTATGTGAACTTTCTCAGGCCTCTGAAATTGAAATAACTATACAATAATAAGTCAACACGTAGTTGTAAATAAACAATATTAATGATCGAAGAAGGGACCTAAAGTAAGCGACGAAACTATTTTCAGTTTCATAGGCCTATGAAATCCAAATAGAGTTGTACAAAACATCGTCTTATAAAACGATGTAATGGTTTTTGGTGGCCCTCGTTAAATAAGATTAATATAATTTTTTAAATTAAAATACTGATCACAAATACACGTGTACTCTTCGGTCTGATATGATCAATCCTTCATGTGTAACTTACAATATAACAAGAAGGTGGGGATAAATTGACAAACCTTGGAAAACTCGTTACCATACTACACCTACAAGAGTCGGGCCTCGAGTGCAAAGAGTTCACTGGGAATTTAATTTCTTATTCTATCACTCAAGTTGTATTTCACTAAATTATTTTTTGACGCATAAATTACAATGCATCTTGAAACTACGCAGGATTGGCAATGGACTTTCAAACGAAAAGAACTGCTTTATTCATTGTCAGCTGTCAATTGTCAAATCTGACGTTCAACGTTCAAACCAAAAATATCCCCACAAAGTAACCAAAAAATCCACATATGTGCAATGCCATCGCGCAGTGAAGTCACGATCTAGACAAGGATATCTTTCTTTGAAAAGATCTATTAAAACCGATATAGAAGTAAATCGGTTTCTTTGCGCATATTTTACTCACAGAATTTTGAAAACTTGTCAACTACAACAAAAAAAGACTGCTCAAATTTGTTTCTACAGCATAAGAAAATATTACCATTGCAAGAATGATAAGATTGTACGATACTACGCGTGTGTAATTAATATGGTAGCATTTGATTGGTTTGCAAATTCGTCACAAAATAATCAAGGGAATACAATTTTTTAAGTACATTTTTTGTTTTCCTTAAAAATTTTGTTCAGAAACCTAATCTTCCTTAAAATAAGTCGAGCATTGTTTCCAAGGATATAAAAATGTTATCAAAAAATTATTTTCTCTATCACATTTGGAAGGATTATTTAACAATATGAATATAACTTTTTTCTATTTTGGGTCACTTACAGAGCTATAAAAGCACCCAAATGAGTTCTTTTGTAGGAAATTTTTTTTTTTAATTATACGTATGATAAATGTACTAATTCAACTAAACTTTGAAGGGCTGTATCTTTCTTGGCGAGCGTTTTTGAAAAAATCAAAGTATGTATATCGACTTATTTTTCGATGGACTATCGAATGGTGAATTATTGCTATTATAATCTGGACCATCCTGTATATATTTATTGACATAGAAACGAAATAAATAAGTGTAACAGTTTTACTAACAAAGTCTTATTAGTTAGTCTACGAGGGCAAATGTTTTCGGTGTGTCTGTAAACTTTTTAAATATATTCATTATTTTATGATGCACAAACTGTGCGTCTCTATTTCAGAGTGTCACGTTTAAAATAGAGATCAGTCTAAATGAAACATTCTGTGGTATTCAAAATTACTTTTATGTGACAAATGTTATGATCACGTTTGAGGTTGTGGTCATCTTTAAAGTTTGACGTTATGGTCAATGCGACAATCGACTTGCTTATTTATGAAATGAGCGTCGTTTGACGTTATGGTCAAAATCAAAATTGACGTTAAGGTTACATTGACATTGTGGTGAAAATTAGAAGTTTGACATTGTGGTCAGGTTTGACAATGTGGTGAATGATGCGTTTGACGTTATGGTCAAAATTTTGAATTTGACATTGTGACTGGTTGGCATTGTGGCCTAGACCCATTTATTTTTAAATCTTCACAATTTAATTTTAAGCGATGCAATATTACTTGCGGAATTAAATAATTTTATATTCCGCGGGTAATGTTCTTGAGTTTGTTTATTATTTCTATGTTTTAATTATTTTTATCTGTTACAGTTGGCAAACCAAATAGATATGAATATGCAAAGTGATTTGATGGCTGCATTTGAGGGTTCGTTATAAACTTGTTGAAAAATTTAACTTAGTGTTTATTTATATTGTCGGACAATGTATTCTAATTTGTACAAGTTAATATAATTTTATTTTATAATAGACTCAATCAAGATCTTTTTGAGGCTTCCATTCATGCTATGCTTCAAAAAAATTGTTAGTATCCATATAAAGAGAAAAACGCTCAGTTCACCTAATAAAAAGCATGGGCATGAATTTTATAAATATAGCAATTCTATTCTTCGTATAATAATAGTAATTATAAGAATGTATATATATACTATAGATATAATGTTAATATTGATTACATAGATATTATAATAATTGTGAAATAATGTACATAAAATTTTGGGTAGTGTTTAGATTTTTAACATTACGGCATTTCAAGATAGCAAATGGTTGTTTACTTATCTTTTTCAAGCAATATCATAACGCCATATGAATATTATAATTATGTAGATATACACACGCATGAATAGTTATGACGAATTTTGTTTAATTTTTACACGTTTAACCATTTATTTTGTGTACGTGAACTTTCATTTGCTATTTATTAATGAGCCGAATTGCTGTCTAATGACGGCGTCAAGATTAATGTTACGAGTAATTATCTTTTGTAGAGACCTGTGTTTACCATGTTTTTTTTAATAATATAAAACTAAAAAAATTTAATTTAATTTGTAAATACAATGCATAGCATTATCACTTAGGTTGTATTTTTTTCGAAATTTTTAAACGCTCTTCTAGGGCATTAAAATTCCTATTTTATTGCAACAGTCAAACGTGTTTATTTATATTTTCGAGCACTTGATTAACACAATGTTAATATAAATAGCGCTTAGTTCATTATTTAATATCAATTTTTTTAATTTTATGGTTATTTAAAAAATAAAAGAAAAATTAAGGTGAAAATGTTAATTTTACGTACAATTTTTGCACTTGATTTATTAGTGGCTGGTTAGCGATTTTGTTGTTTCTTTTTTTTTAATTGTTTTTGTTATGTTTCTAGTACAATCGTTAGCGTATAAGATAATATTTTAATAGTCTCAATCACTATGCTAACGATTGCATTTCTACAATTTCATGGTTGCAAAAATGTTACATATGCAATGTAGTATGTACCTATTATAAAATTGTATAAAATCATTGTCATGTGTGACTTTGTTTCATTAGATGAACGAAGTTGTGCCGTGCAGTTAAAATTTAGAGACTGCTCTCGTACACAATCGTACTAAACAATATTAAATTCATCTATTAAAAAAGCTTTTTGCTTGCAACTTACCTACATTGTAAATGTTTTACACTTATTGTAATTCATGTACAATAATAATTATGTTTTGATTTATTTAATAATTAATAAGATTACTTTTTGTAAGTATGATTGTTTTTAATTGTTAAATCTGTGATTAGATAGTATATTACCATTTGCGATTTCTCAAACATTTATTCACATTGTATTGCATAATCGATACTTCTATTTATAATTATTTTGAATTTCGGTGTTTCTCGATAATCCTAAAATTATTAAGATGTGTAAATGAATGATGTATTATCTAATTACAAACTAGAAATTACGCATTGCTTCAATTTTCTTTTTTCTTGAAATTTTTATTATATTTGTTTTTTTTATATTAAATCTCACAATCTTCATATGCATCTTTTTGATAAAAATACACGAAATATAAATAATTAAGTTTGTTTATTTGAAGTGACTGTAATTTGTATCAAATAATTTATATGTATAATGTATGGCTGTTATATATTTTTTCATTATTTTTAAATAATTAAGTGAATAATGATGTTTAGAAATAAAGATCTTAAAAATTACATCTATTTGTTTTTCAATTTTTTTGTGTAGGTTTTTTTACATTTTAGTAGAATTAGTATTTATTGCTACGGGAAATGTTTGGACATATTAATTAAAAAAGGTAACGGTCCGATAACATTTTGTTTAAATCACCACCTGCATATAAGTATCTTTCAAAATTTTTTTAATATTTGATAATGAAAATAATTATCAAGCTTCTTTTTAAAACCTTGTTTATTTTTTAATTTAAATAATAGTTCATTTTTCGTGTATTTGAACTAATCGCATGCCAACTATACAAAGTGTTATTTAGTTTTTAAACCAGTTTCGATTACAGCAAACATAAATAATTTATAATCACAATTTATTGACCCTAAAAATACTTAACGTTATTGTTAATGTTTTCAAATATGCAATAATTACAACCTCACGCAAAATAAATTTCCCTACAAATATTAGTTCTAGTGCAACACCTGCCATCTACAACTAAAGAAATTCGTTATTAATTTAAGTATGTTTTCAACGCAGTGTTGAATTTTGAAATCGTTCGCCCTAGTTTCTTTAAAATACCGTTTAATTGATAAAATTGTTTATTAAGCGTTATAAACATGAGGAATCTCATTGTAATTTGAAATCGTAAATACCAACGTAGATTTGGCGGGCTTCACCTTAGTAGTTGTTTTAATGGCTGCAAATGTAATCAACTCGAATGGATGTGTGTGATGAAAAGAGACGTTTGCTTCGAAGGTAAATTAATATAAATAACTAATAAAATTGTCGTATAGATTCGTAAATTAATTCCAATTTTGCTGTTTGATCGATTTTAATAGTGCTTTTATTATTGTACGTGTATACCAGTAATATTACATTAGTGAATGCCACACTAACTTAATGCTTGTTTGTGTTGACATTGTTGACAGTAACTTTTCAATCTAATTTTGTTTGCATTACTTGAATTCTATACACTTGAAATTAAATTATATTTACAAAAAATTAATTTAAAAAAATATTTTGGTGATAATTTAGATCGAGACTTTGACAGTAAGTCTCCAACATGACTTCTGTAATAAATCCGGTTTCGATCCAATCATCAAGTTTGCGAAAGAAAAAGTCAAATGTGGATATTGAACATAAACAAGTGGCCGTACCTGATTCGACAACAAATGTAGAAAAGGAAAGATATGATTTTAGTCCAGGGCAAGATGTATTGCTGAGGCACAAAGATGGTTGTTATTATTTAGGGACAGTCATTGCGGTAGATAGTAATCGTGAACAATGCTTGGTTAAATTTGGAGACAACACACAAAGTTGGTCGAATATAAAAAATTTGAAGAAACCTAATCCTAAACAAGAAGATTTATTGCTTTGTGTTGTTTGTAAAAAGTCAGCTCCAAAGGATAGTAATGAAATTACAGTGTGCGATTCTTGTAGTCGGGGATATCATAAATGCTGTCATGATCCAAAAATACCGGAGAAATTTCATATTCCGGGTAAGTTGTTTTTTATAATATTGTATATTTATTTGAATAATTATTATCTTTTAACTATTTTTTTTGTAAGGATACATACTTTAAAGTAAATCGTTTATATTCTTATGTAAACATAAAGATGAATGTCTTTATATCAATAGTTTTGAAGTCCAAAATTGCATATTATTTTTGCTTATCTAAATTACACATTATACTATGTGTGAAAACATCATTACTAACCACAGGAAGATAATCCTGCTTGTATTTTATTAACTAGGTATTCAGAAACCTATTAATTATTTGAATAACTTTCGTATGTGCTACACACTCTTAACCAGACGTTTTTCCCCGCCTGTGAAAGGATTAATAGACAAGCATTGTGGAAACGTTGTTTATGAAGTTATAGAAATATTGAAGGATGAATCCATATACTGCTGTAGGCAGTTTGTGGTTTAAAAACGAAGATCTGATGCATTTCTTATTTTAGAACTATTTACTATTTAGGGGTGCTGGTACGTGCCTGACAGATTGTATGGAAATAAAACAGTCTTGAAAGTTTGTTACCCAAATTCTTGAGTTTCGTCTCAAACATTCAAGTCCTAAAAGCGTTGTTTCCGAACTATTCCACATATTTTTAAATCTTACACAGACAAAAAATTGGTTAAGGCTGTTTTATCACTTGGGACAATTTCAGATTTCTAGTAGGCGGTTCACTATTTTTATTTCTTGTTACATAAATAGCTATTTGTTGGTTTTTCTGTTTCTAAAACTGTTTAAAATGCACGTCATGTACAAAAAAAATTGACATCAACAATTCAACAATATATTATTTATCTATTAATATTAATCGGCTTCCAAGTCTGGCCTGTTGCGCTCAGAAAAATTCGCCCGCGAGTACATTCATTTCACAATTCTCCAAGAGTTTTCAGTATTTATCGTTTACTTAATGTTAATTTTTCTCATTGATTTTAAGTAAAAATTAAAAAAAAAGTAGGGTTGTCAGAAAATTATTATCTATGTCGCGCAGGAGTCGAAATTTGGGCTTATAAGAAATCCATTTTTCTATTATTTTACGTTTTAATTAAATTAAATACAACGAAGACGAAAATAAAAAATATAGCTCCTGCACGACATTAATAATAATGTTAGCTATATGTTTGTGCAAAATCAGGAAAACATTTCTAAAAATAAGCGAGATAAATTTACATAAACTTTATAGCAGCTCCCTGAGAGAACAGCCTTAAGGTATGTAGGTACATGCAAATGAAAGACCTATCAAAATCTATCCACACTTTTCATAGATTGTTACAGACAAATGAATAGATAGGCAGACGAACAGACTTAAATAGTAATTAAATTGAAAATAATGTGTAGCATGTCAGATGGCAGCATTAAATAGTAATGTTTCTTACAGAGGTATCTTACTTTCTGTAAGGCCTTATAGGTGCAAATAAAAATCCATTTAAAATCTATTCAGCAGTTTCTCATGTTATCCTGAAAAAGGAACAATCACAGACAAGTATAAAAATAACTTAGTTGGAAATAAAAGTCTCTAATAAAAGAGTATTCAACAGATTCTGATATTAAATAGCAGTCGATGTACGATTACACTGAAATAAAAGAATGTTCCCATAGATATCATCTACCTGAGGTATAAGTTAATTTACCATGTTTCAAAATGGTTTTATTATTTTCTGAGATTAGCTTAGACAAATATACGTACCGGTACGGACAGACACCTAGAAATACGAAATAGTTTATATTAATCTCTTATAACTCTAATAAATCTATTCAGCCCTCTCTAAGATTTGGAGAAAGAAACCCACAGACATCAAAATTAAAAATAAGCTGCAATATATTACTCATTAAAATAAAATTTCCGTAAAAATATACATATTCAGCAGTTTCTAAAATGAGACAGACTAAAGAAATCTTTAGTGAAATTTCCCTCACAAACAGTTTAAATTGAAATATTGTTTTCTGAAAACTCTTCTACTTCTCAATGAAAGTCCTGCCAAATGTTCTTTATTTTGAAATAACAGTCAGTTAAATTTTGTTGTAGTTTAGCTATCGTTGATAGATTAATATTCCTCGAGATATTCCTCTTCCTCTCTATGAAAATACCGTCAAAATGTAATCACCCAAGCAAAGAAACATACAACAATACAAAATATTTTAGATCCTTCTCTGAAAAGTTCTCTAATGACCAAAATCGATTTGTTATTTTTAAAAGATTATCTCGTACAAAGAAAAGTTTTTGCTAATAAAATTAATGTCAAAGTCATTTGTCCTTTTCAAAAATTAGTGTGACAAACAAACACACAGACAGGTTTATATTTCTATCTCAAGATTACTCTATCGTTCAATTACACAGGTTTATACTGTTATTCTAGTTCAGCATACATTACACTAATATCACAGTACTATATATATAATCAAACCCTTTACCCAAAAGGGCTACAATGAAACTAAATTATAATTCATATTTACAATAAATTCTTAAAATTAAGTTAACTCTTTATAAATAATTTAAATTCTTTTCTGTTCTGTGCGAGTTTATTTGCTTCAGTTCAGGTTTTTCTGTTTTTTCTTTAAAATTTTTCCTATAACATTGTCCCAGGTTTCTTTTGGTCTTCCTACTTTTTGTTTCCATGGTGTTTTAGTTTCCCATATTCTTTTCACAGGACTTGGATATTTTATTTTATTGCTAATTCTCCGTCTGCTCTGTACATTTCTCTTGTTTTGTGAACTTGATTTAAATGTTTTTCCTTCAATGATAAGTTTTCTTCGCTTGATTTTTATCAATCTCCATGCAGTATCCACATTTATCTGCATCAATTTCATAAAAACCAATATTCATTTGATCCAAATTCCTCCGATAAATTTCATATGATACCTTTTATAATTTGGATTTGACAAATAATTTTCATACATTGTTTTTATGCTTAGATCGGCAGGTAAATATTTTCTGTTAGGTCATGATTTCGTCTATAATGAGATGGTTTTGGGTTAAATGAATTAATATGTTGTTTTATTGGAGTTGTTTTAATTTGTTGTTGTCATGTCGTCCTCTTGATCAGCTGTAGGGATAAGTTGTTTATTTCCATGTTTATCTTTACATGCCTTTAAGACGAAATCGACAATAGTGGTACTAGTGTATCAATAGAAGACAAAAATATTTTGACAAACTTGTATGTTTCATTACCAAGCAATAAACTCTTGAATATGTTCTTCTACTTCCTTCAATTTTTCTTTTTGAATTGGTTTCTTTTTTACACGTGTTGATAACCATATCCTTTGATCATGGCTTATTAAGTTTCCAGAATTCTTCGTATATCTTGGTTTCTCTATTTCATTTATGACTGTTGAGCATTTTTCTTTTACAGCTGCAATTTGACCCCTGAAGTGGATGCTTTCTCTTCAAATTTGACATTCTTTCCTCAATTGTCCTAAATCTCTTCTACGTTGATTTCCGGTCACTTTCTTGAATTTGATTAATCAATAAATTGTCCTCGCTATCTACAACGTGTGTCTTTTATTTAAGTTATTTTTAAATCCTCTAGTTCTATACTTCTATCTTCGATACGCTCCTTAGAAGTATTATTAGTAGAAGTTCCTGAAGAAACTGTACTCGATGGTATTCCTGTAACTTCCTGGTAAAAACCTTTCATCAGATTTCTTTAGTTTTTTCTAAATTTTCTTTGCGTATTCTTTGCTGCCTTTTTTATATTCATAATCGAGAATCGGACTCTTCTAAATTAGTATCGTCAGGATTGTAATCTTTGTCCCTGTCAGAATCGTCTACTTCTTCTTCATAAAGTTCGTTCTGAAATTACGGCATTAATTTTTACTTTATCCCAGCTATAATTTAAAATTATATTCTTTTGATAACGTTAATGAAATTACAATCAAAACTAACCTAGTATCAAAACTAAATATCAATGAGCAATAAGAATCTTAAAACTGATTTTAGATTTATACCTAATAGTGTTTATTATTAAATTGTTTATTGAATTGGAACTGATTTAGTAAAGAAATACTTTATTTTAAAAAAGTACGTCAAATGGTTGATTTATCTTAATTTTAAACAACTACAGAAGAAGTCTTTATCTCCACAACAAAAACATTATGGTGTAATTAATTACGGTTATGCAACGAGATACTAGATAATATATTACTTACATCATCAAAAACGAGATCTTTTGCCAGTTCTACCATCTTTCTACCTCGGGAACTCATTTCCGTCGTAACAAACACAATAAGATAAAACAACTTTGTAGTACTAAAGCACCAAACTAAAAGTATGTTTAAATTTATAGGTTATAAAAAAGGTAGAACACTGTACAATGTGCTAATACATTGTTTTACCGTTCAAAAGCAAGTTCTTCCAAAGCCAAAACAATGTACTACACTTTACATTCAAATTTATAGGTTAATAAAAAGGTAAAACAATGTAAATTTGTTAATACATTGTTTTTCCGTTACAAAACCAAATTCTTCCCAAGTCAAAACAATGTACTACAC
This sequence comes from Abscondita cerata, assembly GCA_030710515.1. Classification (NCBI taxonomy): domain Eukaryota; kingdom Metazoa; phylum Arthropoda; class Insecta; order Coleoptera; family Lampyridae; genus Abscondita; species Abscondita cerata. The sequence goes on from JALBCR010002223.1 coordinate 130,851, forward strand.
TGTACCTTGTTTGCCGTGCATAATGAAGTGGATCTTATACAAAAGTTTTTGTTTTCATCACTTTTATGCATTTCGATTACATTGATTTGCCATTTTATATAAGTCACTACTGTAATACACGTTTCATCTTATGCGTATCTTTGGTTTTATTTATCATACAGACTTTATTTAGATACGTAACATACAGCTCAAAATACGGCGACCAATGGTGCTAAAACGTAAAATAATTTTTCAAGTACACCTTTTGCCTTTGCACGGAGAGTGCTGTATCCATTTTTCTTTGTAGGTGTCCCCACCACCCTAATTGATTTTGTCTAGTTTTTTCTATTGCTTCTATGTTAAGTTCCGCTCTGATTTGTTCATTCCTCATTCTATCTAGTTTCGTCACCCCTCTGGCTCTTCGCAAATATTTCATTACTATTGATGTTATCTTGGTCTTTTGTTTACCTGTTAAGACCCACAACTCGCATCCATATGTCAGAATAGGTTTAAAAATCGATTTATAAATTTTCATTTTGTGTGTGTGTGTGACACTTTGACATTGCATAGTATGCTCTGTTTGCTTTAGTTATTCTGTTATTTAATTCTATATTCTGTCCTCCCGTTTGTTCTAGATTAATCCCTAAATATTGAAAATTATCTACTTATTCAGTTAATTCACTCTCTACTCTTATATAGGTATGCATATATATATATATATTTTTGAACTATAGATATATATATATATGGCTTTGACAGCTCGAATGATATCGACCAATGTTTCATTAATTTTAGAAAAAAAGGTTCTCAGTAAATTACGAAATGGTTAAGTTTACGGCGTCATCAAATACCACATTTTTCAGTCGCAACGTTTCTACAGTACGAACTTTTACCAGAGTAAAGTACTTCGACAATATCGCAAAATTATAGTGATCGAAAAGACGATGTCAAATATGCATTACCTCGCATTTACGATTTGACCCATTGAGTTAATTTTTGTTGGGGAACCGTTAAGATAATTGCTATTTTGAATGAACTTATCCTTGAGATTTTTACTATTATTTACGATATTGACTAAAGCACTAGATTAAAGTTTCGCCATGTGCAGCCATTTTATTTCGAGGGTCCACTTTATTTTCAAAAATGGTCAATAAATATAATAGTGTTCATCAAGAAATGGGCTATTGCATATTTAAACGTAGTTTAATTCTGCTTAACTTTTTGAATGAAGTCATTTTCCAATATTGTTAAATTTAAAGGTACTGTTACTCTTCAGTAAAATCATATTTTGACAAACCTTATACGACTGAAAAATGATATCTGAGCCGTATTTGATATTTAGAATATGCACAATTTTAAGAGAATGCAACTTTTTTCCTAAAATTAATAATAAAAAGTTTTCATATGATTCCAACAGGGGACATATTGTATATATATATATACTTTATATATTTGTTCTGCTTCTTCTGATATAACCATTACTTTACTCTTACATTTATTTAATTTCATCCCTTTTTCCTGTAAAACTGTGTTCCATATATTTAAGTGAATCTGTAAGTCTTTTTTCACTTTCAGCCATAATTGCGATATCGTCTGCAAAAGCGCATTCAGAGATATTAACTGTTTACCCTAAAAACTTTGGTCGGACTATTCCTTGTATCATTTGTAACCAACTCTTCCTTAAACGTTATGAAAAGTAGAGGGCTTCCTCCTTTGTCTAACCACTTCTTCCATAATTCGATGTCATGTTGTTACTTATTACGTAATTTCTCGTTGTTTTGTACAGACATTTGATTATTCTGATTAATTTTGTGTCTACATTCTTTTTGTTTAGTATTCCCCATATTTTCGCTCTCGGCACTTTGTCAAAAGCTTTCCCCATATCAAGAAACGCTATATACATTTTCCTTTTTCTTGCCAATAATCTGTTTGTAGTTTCTTTTATTGTGAAGACATGGTCTAGAGTACATCTATTTTTCCGAAATCCGCTTTGGGTTTGAGACAAGGTGGGTTGTTTTCTTAGTCGATTCTCTATTATTTTCTCAAATAACTTTACTGCCGCATTTAGTAGGGTTATTCCTCTGTAATTCCTGAAATCTTTAGTGTCGCCTTTTTTGTGTAGTGATACTATAAATCCCATTTCCCAATCGTGTGGCACTTTTTCTTCATTCCACACTTTGTTGCAAATCTTTAGTAGTAGCAGGGTTCCTTCATTTCCCAGATTTTTAATCATTTCTGTCGTAATTTTGTCTTTCCCTGGCGCTTTATCTGTCTTTAGTTTTTTTATTACATCCAATAGTTCTTCTTTGTTATTTCTTGTCTTTGTTATTTGTTATGATACAATAATGAAAAATAATAATGTACCTACACTTCTCGGAGATCAGTCGGAAAATACACTAACAAAAAGTTTGGTATTTTTTAAATATCATATTTTGTTTAAATCACAGAGACACCCAAATTGTATTGATTAGTATAGTTAATAGCGCACTTCAGTTAAAAATTTAAAAAGGAGAAAATAGTCTACCCTAGTTCTTTTCTCTCTCATCAAAGCAGCCAACATACTTATGGGTATTTAGTAAAATTAACAACACATTGCTAAAAGACTGTTTTAGGAAACGGATAAATAACGAGAAGAGCAACAATAATGAATAAATAACACGAATAAAACGATCCAACCAAACATTAACAATCAACCAGCAATCAACAATTTGTAATTGGTAACACTGCAGCAAACTCTAGGGATTTCTTGTACTAAATTTAGGGTAGACTTTTTGTCCTTTTGTCCTTTTAAATTTTTAACTGAAGTGCGCTATTAAACGATGTACTAAGAATTAATTTTCATTAATCAATCTAAAAAATAAAACCTTACTCTACCTACACTTTCTCTTCATAACCTCCCTTGTAACCTCCATTAAGGGCCGGTTTTATAAACTCTGGTTAACCTGAAGAGTGAAGGTTAACTAGGGTTTTAACAAAATGTGTGGATAATAATAATAATAAAGGACTTATTGCAAAAAAAGATACATAATAGATACATAAAATATAAAAGATTTTTATAAATTGCAAAAGGCGGAGTTCAATGGCAAATAATGTCAAGTTAACCCAAACGTGCAAGTTAAGTCAGACATAACTGTAACGTTTTTCACAAGTTAACTTGAGTTCTGGTTACTGCGCGGTTATACACATATTTCAACCTATGTAACAGCTGATTTTAGATTACATAACCTTCGTTTATTAGAATTTTTACGTATGCTAGTTTCTATACAATTAAAAGTATGGAAGACATTTTTGAAATCTTTGTGAAATATTATGTGATGAAGAGAATCGTTACATAAACTTGGTAATAAATAAAGGGCTCAATTGTCTCATTAATATAATCAATCACTTCAATCGTTTCAATATTATTAACATAGTCATGATCAATTGAGTACTTTGTCCTGAAATGTTCAAGATCTGGTCTTCAGCAGGGGTCAATTTTGTGTCAACGAAGTACCTCCACCTGTTTTAAAAACTTCAATTCGCTGCTTAGCGAATTTTTTTTGTATGTTTTTTAATATTTAAATATTTCCCCGTAGACTTTTTATAGTACGGGGAACAATTCCACTGGCACTATTAAATTCGCGTGTTACATTTTGCCATGCTTCAACTTTTGTTCTCCACGTTATTGCGTCAGTTTTTTTGCATTCAATAACTGAGCTGTACTTTTCAATTATTGATATCTCAATTTGATACTGAGAAAAATTAGCAGAACGTTTGTTTTCATTTTCCATTATGTTGAACACTTAAACACACGATGTACCTTCATGGAGGTTTAAAACTGGACTGGAAATTCATTAATGTAAAAGAATTTACATTGTTTAGATATAATCCTTTAAGCTATTCTATGTATCATTGTAATCATTTTTTGTTACTTTCTTTTATGTGTAGGTGTTTATTCAACCTACGAAAACAGGCTTTGTTTAAAGTAGAAAAAAATACAAATTTTTGTATTTCTCATTATTTGCGTTCTTGTTTAAAAAACTTAAAATAAATTTAGTGTCTTTAATATATCCATGTTTTCATCTAGGGTAGTTCAGTTTTTATTCATACCAATGAAAGTTAACTTAACCTTGCGTTAAAATTGCTGTATAATACCCATCTACTTTTAACTATCACAATAACCTGCAGGTGAGGGTTAAGTTAACTTGCATCTAACTTATTTTTATAAAACCGGCTCTAAGTTTTGCACAGTTTGCGTTACCATTAGAGAAAAGAAGCCTTTACATTAATATTTTTTACTAAAACTTTCGATTATAGATGAGTTCTGGTGGCGGATTAAGATTTTTAATGTTATGATTTTTCTAGCTATTGCAATCACAATTGCAATGTGGTCGGGTATAATGTGTTTTTAGTGCATCTGTAATTTATCATCTTAAATTATCTGTAATATTCTCTTTGCCATATGTATTGATTATTAGATTTTACTTCCTTGGCAATAAAATAAAATGCTTTTTGAGGATTAACGACACTTAACAGTTTGAAGTCAATATATGCCTCATCAATTACAGACTTAATTTTGAAATTAATTTGCATTTATTTGCAATTAGTTTTTCTTATTACATTTTCTCATTCTTTCGTTATTCCAGTGAAAAGCTTTGAGAGTACATATTTTTTTCAATGTGTAGATTTTCTGTATTTGTTCTGTCAGATTGTCTAAAACAAGGGACCAAAAAAGAAAGTTTTCGTAGAGTTCTGCTACTACCCTTGAGGGTTGAACAAGAATGAAAGTAATAATTCCCAGAGTCATATTTTATTTTCTAGATGTGTATGTGTAACCAAGCTGTTATGACTGTTATTGCGTAATTATTACTACCAATTCATTTATGGTCTTTGGCGTCGATTTTCGAGTACCATAACGCTGAACGGCCGATAGGAGAAAGAAACATAAGATGCAAAAAATGTTATTTCCTTGAATTTTATGTAGAATTTTTGCCAAATATTTTTTTTCATTCTTGTTCAACTTCAAGGGTAGTACCAGAAATCTAAACTCTACGAAAACTTTCTTTTTTGGTCTTGATTCAAACAGAAAAGTGCAATTTCGCAGTGTTATCTTACTTTCGACCTGAAAATATTTAGAAATGAAATATGCTTAATATCAATTTGGATTTTAATGAAACAGTGTCACCACCACCGTGCACCAATACCGTAATAACTACAAACAATTTTTTTAAGAAATTGTCATACGTATTGAGAAAAATGCTGTTTCAACAAGATTATAATAAATCTGTATGCGATATTATTATAAATCTTCTCCAAAACTCGCAAAAATCTGCTTGTTTTTCATCATCTGTGTGGGTTTTATTTAATTTGCACATGTTCGTAAATCATTGCTGAATGTTGGGCAATCAGATAAAATCTAAAGAATGAATTCCGACTTTTAACAACGCTATGCATTTGAAAAGCTCTTGAATAGGTCTTTTCCACGTGACGTCAGAGTTAAGTAATGGGGTTCAAATAACAGCTGATCTGGAGGTAAACAAAGTCTAAATAGACGTGTGTTATAGTTAAGATTACTCTATTAAAGTAAAGATGTTTTCCTAAAAATAAATATTTGTTTCAAATCTCGGTGACTTCATTGAATATAGTGACTTTTAGGTCTTTCACCCATTGCAGGCGCAGTTTTGTAGGCTCTTATTTTTCTTTTGTGTAAATGGGCTAACTCTCGCAAAAGAAGGTATTCCACTATTTTCCCTTGCTTGATTATCGATGCTTTTGATACTGATTTAAAAAATCTCGCTGATTATATGGATGGACATTATTAATTAAGTTTATTTTATTTATACATTGACGTTTTTTTACAATTCATCCACGTGCTGATTTATGTCAATAAATGCAAATAAATCATTACATATTTCCATAAATTTTGTTTTAGGCGACGAATCTACAACATCTACCTACACGAAGGAACAAAAAATAAAAATTGATTATTCGTTTACATGGTCTAATAAACGTCACAACACAACAGCTTTTGTTAAAAAGTTTAATGCATTTAATTATTGACATAAATTCGGCATAGCCTGCTCATTGAAATATTATCTCAATGTTCAATTTTAAAAAATTCAATGGCATGTATTTCCTACCTTCAGTCGTAACAAAACCTCAGACCTCACTACCACCCCTTATTTTTACTACAGGCTTTGAAAATATTTGCTGTAGCAATTGTCCATTTTAAACAGATAAAATATATGTACAAAAATACATATCAGTTCATAAACCGTTTTTAATTAAACTACGAAGTATTTATAATAAACCGAATTAACTATAGGCACTAATTTAATTATACACCCTTTATACACTAAAAGTATGAAACAAATACTATAATAGCTAATCGAACCATAAAGCTCTCGAACTGGATTCATGGTTCTCCGGCCGTAATCATTATAGTAACGCCGTGGTGCATACAAGATTTTGTATTTCACTTTGTATTCTTAAAAACAAATAGAATTGGCATCTTTGGGCGCACCGCTTACCTACGCAAATATCTATAATACCTGGTAGCCATGAAACAAAAACAAATTGTTTATTAATTGTCAAATCGTCAATCAGGTTTGTTTAATTTAATATCTTATATTTCGACTCTTAAAAATTGCTACCCTATATTTATTGGTTAGAATTACGCGGCTGCGCTATGACAGATTGAGACCACACCGATACTACAGAATAGTGTACCGAGACTATTGGGACCCACCTATTATTAACTTTTGCTTTTACGTACGAAAATGTGACGAAATTCTGTAACAATAAGTTACGTTTACCATATTACTTCTTTTATTAGATTGTTTTTTTGGGGAATGTCGTGGAGAAATGTTGTGTCTAACACTAGAGGAAAACCTTTTTCCACTCTCACTCTAATGCCTCACGAGCGTAGCGAGTGGGAAAAAGAATCGCTTTCCTCACTTGTTGGACAAATTACTATTATACGGTTTATTTGGGTTTATTTGCTTTGTTGCCCTCCAGATCAGCTGAGCGACTCCATATTAGTGACGTAGGCGGAAATGACCTATTGTTAACCATATTTTGAGAATGTTCTAAACATAGTGACGATTTCTATATTGTCAAAGTTATTAATTGCAGAGGTTTTGTATTTGAATTAACAATAGTCTACTTTGCAAACCTTAAAAATACCGCACAGCCAACATCTTTCTTCTCTTCTTCTCCAAAAAAATCTTACTGCATAGTTATTGTCTTTCACGATGTTATAAGAACATACATTAAATGGTAATAAATTGATTTCTTGGTGACATATAGGTACTATTTTTATCTTGTCTTTAAAAGTGTACTCACCAGCGTCAATTTTTATTCTCGCCACATTCGTGATGATGCATCGAGGTCACAACTGTTTTGGAGGTAATTTATCCTACTGTGATCACGAGTTAGCTTTTTAGAATTGGTAGATACATTTATACTGAGTAAAAGGTTTCACGTTAGTTGTGTAAACAACACACAGTAAATTCACAACTATCTCTTTAATTTCTAGGAATATTTATCACTTGATTAATAAATCAGTGTACAGAGGTGGAATAGAGCTTTTTTAAGCAGCCGGAAAATTGTTCTTTACAGGACAGCGCTTCACAATCTGTCAGTTCTAATCCATAGAAAAACGATTTGACAAATTTCATTTTAAGATTTGAATGCGTTGGTTATATGCAAGGTTCCAGTTTTTCATCGACGTACTACCATTCTGTTTGATGTTAGGATTGAAATATTACTTTGTTTTTTTTTAGTGGTGATTTTTTATACTGATAGAGTTCCCTTGCATCTCCATGAATCATGACTATCAAGCGTTTTGGATCGATTTAAGCAAAGGTAGAGCAAAAATGTAATTTTTCTTTAAGCGACAATAAAACGGCATATTATTAAACTACTGGCAGACGCTAAAAACGCTTTTTACTGTCTAAAATTAAAAACAACAGTTCTTTTGTTTTCACAACTATTTAGAGGTTGGTACCTCGGTTATGTCATAGTAGTTAAGCTTAACAATTATATTATGTAACTCTAGTAAAATAATCTACTATTGTCTTTCTTCTCATTTTTATTCCAAATCTTATAAATAAGATGGAGAGTTATGCGACGGTTTCCAAACTGAAACAATATAAATTATACAAAAAGAAGTTATGAAACGAAAATTGTTGGAAATTTTATTTTCTGTAACTTTTATTTGAACTATTTTTTCTAAAACTAAATTTTTTTTTCGAGCGTTTCGGGTGTTAGTCTTCCTGTATTTTGACGTCAATAATAAATTACCTATATTTAAAAAAAACAGTTATTTAAATGTTTTTTCGTACAACGTTTATTAGTATCTGCGTGAAACGGTTGTTTAATGTCCAATCCAAAAAGTTCACCGATGAAAAGATTTGAAAGATCCTTTGTGGGATTACAATAATATAAATCTACCTTGAAAACACATAAACTGGAAATACTACATACTTCTATGGGTATTTTTCAGACATGAAAATGGAGGATGTCTCCGGTGTCGTTACAAGGACTTTTAGATTGTTTTCAGATGATGAATCTGATTTTATTATTGGGAAAAAAATTAAAACAAATATTCTTCCGAAATTGTCAGATTTAACGATTTGCAAAGTATTTGTTCTGAAGTAAAATTCGAATACTTTCTAAACTTTTATTTGTCACAGTAATTTACTTAGAAAGTTTAGCCATTAAAAACTTCGCAAAATCATAAATCATTTTATTTTAAATTTTTCTTATTTATCTACATGTTTTAATTTTTACTTCACATAATGTAAGACGGCATAAATTGAAAGAGAATAAAGGTATAAATATGAAGTTAAGGAGGATTGTAATTTTATTATTTTTCCGAATTTGTGAAAAATATAAAGCATTTCAATTTTAATCAAACTTTGAAAACTCGACTCATATACCTTATTTCATTTTGAATCTATTTCTCTATGGCAAAGCGCTATTATGGATCACTCTCTTCAAATTACTCTTAAACATTCTGATAATTACTTTACCTATCGAGTGGCTGCTTCAAACTTTATTAAAATTAAAGTTACATAAAATAGTATCTGTTTATTTAACTGATAGTGAAAGTCATGTTTTTTAAAGCTTTGCTTGTTGCTGAACATTACATGTATTATAAAAATTATGATCCGTTACGTGTTACATACATAATTTTTTTCTAAATAGATGTCAAAACGATCTGACAAGTGCCGAAAAGTTTTTTTTTTCATAATTAGCTACTACAAATCATTTTGACATCTATTTTCTGACTTTGTATGATGTTTATGCCTATTAGAAATAAGTTGCATGAAATGGACGGAAATACTATTACGACAAATCATGAACTAATTTTCAAAAAATAAAACATGTGGAATATCACACAACCCTAAACATGCATAAATATGCTTAATATCTTCTAATTAATTATTTCTTTTATAATTTGTGTCTTCTAATTCATTCTAATAGCTTTCGATTAATTTCGCATTCTTCTAAAACAAACTTCTTATTTGTACAGGGTATGCGATTAGATTTCTGACAAATTGACGAGATCTGGACGTTTTAAAAATCGAAAATGAAATTCACTTTTCTCGACGAATTAGTTGATTACTTGGATGGCAAAACAATCTGGACTAATGTTTCAAAACATATGTACGTTAAACAGACTGCTACGATAGCAGGTTGTGCCACTAGATGTCGCGCCAAACTTAATTGTCGGAGATTCTTTATCCTTCAATTAACACTTTGAACAAAATTAACAATACCAAAGCGGTGGTTTGCCAGTTTACGTGATCTTTAATTGGATGAAAAATTAATGCAATTATCCAACCTTCAATCACTAGCGATGCTATTTTCTTATATGCTGGAGTAAGCAAAACACAAAGTAAAGATCAAATGTAGTGCTTGAATCTATGACGTTCCTTTTTAAGAAACAAATTGTAGTTTTTAGAGACCAAAACGTATTCCACTTAAAGTAAAACGAATAGGATAATTAACTTTTCCTCTACATTTTATAAATCATATGGGGTATGCGACAGTTTCCAAACTGAACATTCTAACACCCCTTTTTCACTTTTTCTGACAAATTAGAGTTAGTACGCCATAATGGAAAAAAAAGACCAATTATTGTAGTTTTTTTTAATAAAAACCGCCGGTCCGACTTCTATGAAACTTTGCATATGGGTCTTATTATAGTAGCGCTTATCTGATTAGATTTTGGGCATCTGTCGAGCCAAAAAGGCCGTTAACCTACATAGATTTTCGAATTCTTGAAATATTTAGAAAAATTTTCATTTTATACATTTTTGGTTCAAATGAAAGTTGTTTGTAATTTAATTATTGACAACTTTTGTTTAAACTTTGTTTTTTACGTAATTTTAAGTTTATGTAAACATAAGTCTTAAACGATTTTGTTTTTATTATACGGAGTGTTAAAACAATTTTTTAAAAAACGTGTTTCCTAAATAACAAAAGACACAGATTAGTATGAGGTCGAAATGGTAGTTGCCAACGTTTCGCCACCTATCGTAAAAGGGTTCTTTATAAGAAAAAAAAAATAAAAAAAAAAAAAAAAATTTAGAAAAAAAAATATTACTTCTTATTTTTTTTTTTTACCTTCAAAAAATAAATAATAATAAACTAAAAAAAATTTTTTTAAAAAAAAAAATTTTTATTTTTTTTTTTTCTTTATTTAAAAAAAATTTTTTTTTTTTTTTAGAATTTAATTTTTTTTTTTTTTTTTTTTTTTTTATTTTTTTTTTTTTTTTTTTTTTTTTTTTGTTTTTTTTTTTTAATTTTTTTTTGTTTTTTTTTTTTTAAAAACGTATTTCGGAACATGACGAGTGTGTTAGGTTAAAACACGGTTCCAAGTATGAACATGATTTCGATACTTGTCACAAAGTAGATTTTGATAATTTCGCTTTGATTGCCAACACTTCTTTCGTTTTCAATAGAAGTCAGAAATTATCAAGCATCCCAACAAAACTTCAATCAGTTTTCTCTCCCTGATGAAGCCCTTTACGATAGGTGGTGATACCTTGGCAACTACGTTTATCATTTCGACACGGTCTAATCCCGGAAGACGTTTTTGTTTTAACAATGGCTCCGGCCGTGGAAGCATCAATTCTTACATTTGAAATCCAGTTTTACCATTTATAAAGATATAATAGAAAGCTATTGTGATAAGGTTTTTCCACCGTGTTTTTGATATCACTACCATTGATTATACGACGGAGTCAGATTGGCAGCTTTGGAAACGCAGTTTATAATTAAAAAAATTACAATGGTTGGCGCTGCTAGTACAAAATTATCTTGTTATGTTTAAAATAAATACGAGAATTTGATAAGCAAAGTAACGCACCAGTCCGATTATCGAGTCTCGGATATGATAGAACTGACTCTGCGAAGCTAATTATGTCATTGTTTGTTATGTTAAGCAAAGTCTTGCGGTTTTAAATTTCAATGATGTTTAAATGCAGTCAAAACAATAAACGTTAGCGTCGATCCTTCTTCTAATACAAGGACAGACATTAAAAACCACCATTCAAAGCAAATCAATTGTATAAAATATTCCAGATGATTTATATTGCAAAAATAGTAATGCTTTATACTTAAATATTAAAAAATAGGTCGTGTGCGCTAACAATTTGAATCAGCGACATCAAGCAATTGAATACTGTACTAGAAAATTTAGCGATGACAATAACCTTTTCAACGAATTTGAGCGTTTGAATGCAGTACTGCAAATACTTCAGTATCGCCGCCTGGTGGCCGAATGCGGTTAAGGTGTTTCCAATTTTTATATGGGGTTTGCCAATCTGACTGCGTCGTATAATCAATGTCACTACTAAGGTTCGCACTCGTTAAAAAAGTTTCTTACATATTCCAGAAGAACATTTTCCTAATTTTCTTGAAGAACTTTTAAATCATCTTCCACGATGAAAACATTTTTTGCAAATCCCGACTGTTAAGTCGATTAACTAATTGATTAGTATACTTTTTCTTTTTTTCTTTATCGATTTAAGGAAAATATGAGTTTTAAGGGTTTTTAAAGATTAAAGATTTTGAGAATGTCTTGTGAATTTAAATAAGTTATTACTAATAACTAGAAGGGTATTAGAGGATTAGGGAAGTTCCATAATGTATACAAACTTTCTAAAAAGTTTATAAAAATTCTTATACTATTTGTTTCAATCGGTAATCTTAAATATAGCCGTTCAGTCTCATCTGGCGGTTATAGGATTATAGTGTAGGACGTTCGTTTTTGTGTTCATTGTTATAAATCACGCCCTTAAAATACTTTCCATTCTATGCTATAGAAAAGAGAAACAAAGATAGTTATACACTGTCTCAGAGCGTTGATTGAATTTAATAACTAGGTAATAGAGTCCAATTTTGAATGACCGACGAATTGTCTACATCTTACAAATAATCCAGAAGTTCTCAAAATTCTACTCGATTGTTTACTCCACATCATAGTATACGATGGGAAGTTATGCGACGATTTCTAAACCGAAAATTTTAACCCCTCTTTTTTCACTTTTTCCGACGAAGTAGAGTTAGTATGTTACAAAGAAAAAAAATTTTGTTTTTATGCCGACCGGCCGTCCGCACGTATGTAAACAAGATTCCGGCTAAACCACAAGTCCGATTTTCATGAAACTTGGCATGTAGATGTTATTTATAAATGCCCAGATCTGATTAATTTTGGGCCTAATCCATCCAGCCAAAAGGGTACATCACCTACATAGACTTTCTTATTTCTAAGGAGTAATTACTGAGATATTTGTTGTCACGTGACATTAATAGTTTTAATTATATAGTGAAAGTACTCTTTATTTTGAAATTCCATAACATTAATAGGTGTAATTATAATAATGTCATTCTAGTAATTAAGTATCGATTGCTGTGATTATTCTTGTTATTATTATTTATTGTTAATTGTTAGTTGTTGGTGTAACTTATACAAGTGCGGTTGATTTAATTCAAAATTTTGCAAGATGCCAAAGAAGTTGACAAAACAATGCCGTGAGTTAGTGCTAAACGTGTTTGACTATTTTTCTGAAGAAAACAAAGCGGTGGTCCTCTACTATCTGTATTTGCAGTTCAGCAAAGAACAGCGGACTCGTTACAAATTTCACTCAGAACCGTACAAAGACTGTGCAATCTAAGAAATGAATGTGTTGATTTAGAACCAGTAAAAGGAAGATAAATAAAATCCGTTCTATCGATCTACCAGATAGTAAAAACAAACTATTCGTGAGTTAATTTACGAAATGTACGTAAAAAGAACACGTTTCCTTAGATTCTCTATTGGCTTTAATCAAGACGAAAAGTGTTTGTGAAATAAAAAGAACTAGTTTATCTTATTTACTAAAGCATATGGGTTTCCGATTTAAAAAACAAACCATAGACTCGGTTTATGTGAACAAAGTCATGTTGTGTCCATGAGGAACGTCTTTTTAAAAAATATTTAAAATGTCAACTCCAAAAATTCAAAGCAGTTTGTTTTTTGGATGAAACATGGGTGTTTAGTAAAGGAAATTCTAAACGTAGTTGGCAGGACGCAAGTTCGAAGAGTTTACAACAACCAGCCAAGACATCAAATGGTAAACGTTACGTAATTGTTCACGCGGGTAATATAAATGGATTTGTTGAGGGAAGCAGTTTAATTTTGGCACACAAAATAAATCCTACGATTACCACGATAACATGATTTCTGAGTTATTTGAAAAATGGTTTGAAGAATCTGTACTGTGGCGACTAGAAAACCGTCTATCATTATTTTAGATAATGCAAGCTACCATTCTAGAAAACTGACCAAAACCCTCGACTTCCTGGAATAAAAACCAGATTATTATTGGTTGCTTAGTAAAATATAGAATTTGAGTATTCTATGTTGAAAGCCGAATTACTTGAAATAGTTAAAAAATGCAACCGAAGATGGTAATAAATACGTCATCGACAATTTAGCTTTGTTTTATGGTCACGAAGTCCTACGTTTGCCCCGTATCATTGCCACTTCAATCCAATTGAATTGGTATGGGGCATTTGTAAGGAATATTATGACAAATGTATTGAGCTACATCTGGAAGAGAAGAACACGTTCTAAGTACTTGGAATGAGGCCCTGAATAAAATAACCGCTGATACCTGGAGAAGATGTATCCAACACACAAAAGTATAATAAAGACACTTTCGACCGCGAAAAATAATTGATGAAGTACACCTCTGATTTTTACGGTCAACGGTGAAGATAGTGAAGACGAGACATTTTTGATAATTTAAGTGACTCGGATGAGGATGTATAATTTCTTTATTTATTATTATTTATATTCTATTTTAAAACAGCAATTACTGTCACACCGCATTGAAATATTGGAAAACGATCCAGTAATTTTATTGTATTACGTTTTAAATTCGTTTTATATATAAATTTATTTCATATGTTTTTGTACGTTTCACATTTTTAATTGGTTTGCTCACAAATCAAGTAAAATTGCTCTTTGTACTAATATTCCTAAATATATTATACTGTTTACGTGCATTTTTTATTGCAGGCAGAAATATTTTACAATAATTAAAAAATTATATCAAATCTTAACTTTTTTGCATTTATAATTAAAAAAATACTTTTCTCTGTGTAAGGATATAATAATATTAAATAAAAAATCGAGTAAATTTTGAGAACTTCTGGATTATTTGTAAGATGTAGACAATTCGTCGGTCATTCAAAATTGGACCTATTACCTAGTTATTAAAAATCAAGTTTGAATACACTGTCAAGAATAGCACGCACTACCCTGAGACGTGAAACATCTTTGTTTCTCTTTTCTATAGCATAGAATGGAAAGTATTTTAAGGGCGGATTTATAACAATGAACACAAAAACGAACGTCCTACACTATAATCCTATAACCGCCAGATGAGACTGAACGGACTTTACAACTAAAATACTCATTATATCAGATACAAAATAATTTTGTGATTTCATCTTATTTAGCGAAAACGATTTCCATATGGAAAGTATCTATAGGAATGAGGAACTGTGGAAAGAAAAAATGGTACCTAAATTGGAAGCATTTTATTTAAATTGCATTGTGCCGGAAATTGTTGACCTATGTTTACCACGAGGCATGAAAATAAGAGATTCAGTAATTCGTACACCATACTAATTCGTAACATGTAATTTTACATATTTTTGTAACAGTCAATAATTTTTAATTTAATTAGGAATTTTTTAATGAAAATGAATTATTGAAACTTTAATTTTTTTTTTCAAATAAGTGTTAGACTTATTTTAATAATAATAGTAAAACTGGTAAAAATGATTAATAATAATAAATTTTAAAAAATATTTTATTAAAAACCTTTTATAACTGCAAAATAATGTAATAAAAAATATGTCTAAAATTATCCCTGAAAAATCCAGCTGAATTTTTTTGACTGAAAAATAAAGTGCTGAACGAGCTCATAAGTGAATGATAGAAAAAGCGCATTACAGCATTTGTTTTAGTCAAAAAAGTTCAGTTGAATTTTTTAGGAGCCACTTTGGATACATTGTTTTGATCTTATTGAAAATAATGTTTGCTTTTTAATAAGTCATTTCATTAATTTATTCGTATTTTGGTTTCATTTCAATAGTATTAATGCTAATTTTATCTAAAGATGTGAATACGATATTTTGCTTGTGAAAACATTATTTCATCAACTTATTCAAAAAACTCTCACAATATTTGGGTTTATGGTAAAGAATATGTTTAAATTAGTATAACAAAAATATAAAGTGAATGCAATTATTGTAATCCTCTCTCGAGAAGTATGCAATAGTCGGAATTTCCAAAGCAGGTAAAATCATTGCAGTAGGAGTATGACAAATGTTTTGGTGGGTGGATTCTTAAAATATAGTGAAACATACACTAGCGCCGCGAGGCAAAATTCAGTTGTCTCCACTCGATACCAAATACCTTTAAGTTATTAGAGTTTTTGAAAGCGAAAATGGTAGTTGTTGGAATACTTCAAAGACATGAGTTTGTTCTTTCATACTCGTATATAATTGTTTCAATTTTTGATTCTAATAGTTTTACGTTAAATGAACTTCACATTTTTTGGATTAGTTATGTAAAATAAAATGTAGATATTTATTTTGGGTGTGATTTGTGATTAATTTTTGTTATGTTTACCAAAAATAATTAGTACATATGCTTATATCGACTAGTACAAACATACATTATTATGTTGTATGAAAACAAAATTTCGATTTCAATTACTTTCTAATCCGGGAAATGTCTATTAAAATATCATTAGATAAATTAAGTTCTTAACAAATCATATGCAATCAATGATATTTTCACTTTATAAGAACATTTTCTATTTAGGGAATGACGCTTGGATCTGCAAAAGATGTTGGAGTTCCGAATCTGGTAGACATAGAAAGGATGTAGCAAATAAAAAGAAGGACAATACGCCTAAACTAGGTTTAAGTTTGAATAACCAAAAGCAAACGTCTGTCCCTTCATTGACGTTCACTTATAATGTAAGTTAAAATACTTTAATTTTGATTTCGAAATGTCGCTTATTTGCATGTCATTACAGTTGTGTTTTATTTACTGTGCTTTTAGATTGACGCTTTGACGTGGGATGCATATCACAGAGTGAATTTTGAAAAAATTTACTGTTATTGCGGGGGTAATGGAGAATGGTACACTCAAATGTTACAATGTAGTAGATGTAGGCAGTGGTTTCATGAGAAATGTGTTAAATGTTTAAGATATCCTTTGTACTGTGGTGATAGGTAAGTTTTTATCTCATAATTTGTATAATGTTGCAAACTTGTAAAACGACACTCTTATCATCTTTTAAAGATTGGCAGGAAATGCATAAATTGATTAAAATAATTCTTGTTTCAACAAAAGTTTTAACGTTTAAATATTTTTTAAATACATATGTTAGTAATATTCTGGTCAGTAGTGTTTTTATGTTAAAGTTTCATTTTTTGTACAGTCGGTTGATATGTTGTAGCCGAGGAAAAAACTCTGGATTTCGGACTACAGGACGGAATTAATTCTTTACTGGTTACTTATTATCTTATAAAATCTCTCAAAAATTTATAAGATTTGTGCGTAACTTGAGCTATGTATTATACTATTATACATTCTTTCTATTATATTGTGTTTAGATGGAAGTCATTGTTATTTGCATGCCAGTCGTCTTTTAGCAGAAGATTAAAATGCTTGATTTCATTATTAATGGTTTTCCTGTAGGAAATTAAGGAATTAAGATGATAATATTAGTATAGCATTTGTATACTATTCAAACAAAAACTTATTCCGCGAATGGATCGTGTTGAAATGGTAACCGTAGTTGCCCACTATCGTAAGGGGCTTTATCAGGGCGGGAAACTTGATACAAACAAACGAAAGCTTAATCAATTTGTCAACCAAACCAGATGTCGACCGACGTTCGCAACGGCGGTCACGATTGAAGTTGTTAGGATGCTGGATGATTATTTCTATCCTCTCTCTGATTTTCCTGTTGAAGAAGAAAGAAAGGGCACACTAAAGCCTGTGAAGTTGGTCTAAATTTATCAGTAATCTTGTGAATGTAAGGTAGAAACGCTGGTATTATTTCTGAATTGTTAGATGAAATCTCCTGCAAACCTTGAAGGCGAGGATGCGAGTGACGTCTAATCACTTTTTGAATAACTTGTTTTCTATAACGATTTGTAATGAAAGTATTACTAGGATAATGTAGTTCGAAATTCCGATAGTCGGGTTCAACAACGCACCTTTTTAGTTAGAGGATGTTGAAGAAGCATAGTTTTCGAGTGATTCAGTTTGGTGTTCGCGGCCTTTTATTTTTTTATTGTAAAAAAATACTGTAAACTATTATATATTTGTAAATAACGTGTTAAATCACATTAGATGAACTACATAAGTCAGAATTATATTAACGTATGCCAAAGTTAGATAGTCAACTTTTTTTTTCAATTGACACCCTTGTTATTTTTGATAGATTCTTGTAGAGTATGTTTTTTTCATACAACAACGTAAAAAAATTGTACATTTGTATTATAAATATTTTGAGAAAAATAGCAAAGAGTAATCAGATATCTTATTTTACGATTAGGATTAGTTAGCCATAAAAACAATTAAAATATTTGAAGCTTTGCTTTTTGTTTTCGTATTAATTAAGTGTAAGAAAACTTTTTAGGAGAAATAGAATTTGGTTTCATGGAAACTAAATAAAAACTTGACTATAGCTACTTAACTGATTCTCGGTAAGATACCAAAAATCTATTAGAGAACAAATTCCCGACGCAAATATCGTTAATTTTTATTTGACACAATTCTAAATGTCTAATTTCAATTGTTTGTATGACTAATTTACCTAATAGTAAAATAATATAGGGAGCATTTCTTTACTCGGTATTATTTTTCTCAACAAATTATAATACAACTGTACAATTTTTTTACGTTGTTGTTAGAGAAAAAAATGTCCTACAAGATTCTATAAAAAATGTACAGGGTGTAACTTTGGCAAAGTCACATTGTTTGACTTATATAGCACATCCAATGTGCTTTAACAGGTTATTTACAAATATATATGTTTTATAGTACTTTTTCCTTAAACTAAAAAAAATAAAAGGTCGCGAACACCAAACTGAATCACCCGGTATATACCCGTCAGTATGAGTGGGTTTGCGATTCTCTGTTGGGTTTCACCGTGGAGTTTCTAAGGCAATAGATTCAGTGGCTTCTATAAAAATGTTGGCGACAACAGAAGAAAAAGGGGATCCTATAGCAGCACCCTAAACCTTTTCGTAAAAGTTATTGCGGAATTGGAAGTAAGTGGACGAAGACTTTTATATGAAGTATAGAATTTTACTGTTTACCATGCGAGAGAATCTTTGACAGGAACGTTTATAAACAAATGATATAACATAAAAACTAACAAGGAGATCATCACGATTTACCTTCAAATTAACTAAATGTTGAATGAAATGAGAGAATTTAAGATGTGTGACTAAGTTTTACTTATAAATTCGTTAAGATAGAGATTTGACTAATTTATAAGTAGGAAATTGAATTGTGCTAACAATGGGCCAAAATTTTAGAAAAATAGCTTAGATCGATCTATAATCAACATCAAAATTTCAAATCGATATTTTTGACCGTTCTCCAGAAACATCTAATGAATCATGACCGTGAATCTCTCTGTATACGAGGAGCTTTGGAACTAGAAGCACAGTACTAAACGTTATCACCAATGCGCTGTAACCTGCGCTAAAAAAAATTAATACCAAATTTTACCACGTATTTTATGTGAAGTGCAACTACTGCATTTATAGATGTATACTGTGCTAGAAGGTATAAACCGTCACTGGGTTTAGAGCGGTAGATTAGATGATTTTATGATTTGGATAGTTTCCCGCTTAAACCTTGGAGTTGAGTCACGTGATAAACGACTGTAAGTGTCCTCGGATAACATACAATTAAACTTATCTACATAAGTGGCAGTACTCAGGAGGACGGTAACGTTACCTTTATTTCGTGGAAGAATAGTGATATCTAGGTTCTTGCTAAGATCTTTTAAAGCTGTTTTTCGGATTTAGAAATGTCTCTTTTATGAGCTTTAGATGATAGAAGAATTTCTCTAGTATGAATCCGTATTGGATCAGCGATATGATGAGGATCTTAGGAATGTGATCAGGAGCGACAGCAAAATTTATGCCTTTGAAAAGAACTGATTGTTTGCTTGAAGTTGAGATTAGATAATTATTGATAACAGTATTTTGACGTGAAGTAGTCGAAGGTATGGAGGTTTGAATGACTTAGAATAAACGAGATTGAAATTTCTTAGGATAATAATTTAAATGAGATTGCTGAAAAGTAATCTTGTCAAAGAAAAACCAATCATCAAGTGAGAGGCGACAGGTTCAGAAATTAAGGCAAGACCGACTTTGTTAGTTGTCTCGACAAAAAATAGGGAACTAAATAAAAGCCTACTAAACGAATGACCAAGTTGAGAAAGTACGGAGGTTTACATTTCGACACGGTTCAATCTCCCGGAAGAGTTTTTGCTTCAATAATGATTCCGGTCGTGGAAGTCTCAATTCTTACATGTATATTGCTGCCAACGAAGGTTAATCGAAATTTTGTCAGAAAACTGATTTAAGCACATATCTTTGTTTTTTTTTTTTATCTTTTTCTACAAGCTTTGATCTCGCGAAAATAACTGTCTTCTACTATTTCATTAAGAAATTCGGATGAATTAAATCACGAACCTTCTTCTTTATTCAGCACAGTAGTGACATTGCTTATCTGTGCTTTAGCGATCACTACGGTGTCATTCCTTCTTGGTTTCTTAAAAGCGCCTTCTCTTCGGTGGTTATTAGTAATTTAACGCTTTCGTTGCTTACGAAATTGTGTAAAAGTTGCCTTAACAACTATTTTTCTAAATCATGGGGAAACCAAAAGGTCCAGGCGGAATTTGATTTGACAGCGCGCATTTTTATTTTTCTTATTTTAAAATTAGTGTTCGAGAAAGTATAGTATATAATTTGTATAGTCATGATTATTCGGTTATTAATATACAAGACGTTAATTTTTACCGGGTAATTGTTTTTTTTTGATGAAAAGAGGTACGACACTACCAGCCCGGAAAGGTGTCAGCCCTTTGTACTATTTTTAACTGTTCACTTCCTGTTCTCTGACAGCAAACACAAAGAACCTAAACTTTTATTATAAGTGTATATTTCTGAGTTGAGCTTTACAGCCTCGCCACATTTTCGCGCAGCTTGGTGTCTTCAATGTTGACTTCACTCTAGCACCTAAAAGGTAAAATATGTTGGATGAGTCGAATTATAAATACATAGTAATACTCCTAATGTGCTTACTAAAATAAATAATTTTCTTACGTGTACTTAAACACGACTCATCGAAAGCTTGAACATTAGGATACGCCTCTGCAAATAAATAATTATTTAAATCGTTCATGAACATATGATCCTTGAAATACTTATTACAAACTTAGGCCTATTACAACTATTAACCCAGTTCTTACACCTGCTTCGAAAACAGCAACACTTAGGGGATAAGGTTTAAATCGTCTGTTATCTCATAACTTGGAAATGGAAATAATTATATGGTTGATTTATGCAATTTCCGTGATGATAAGCAACCTTGCATTGCTAAGTATACCCCGAAACTCGTTTAGGTATACTTGTATGTATACTGTGATAAAACTGAAAATAGTTCTGAAATTAAATAAATAGTAATGTTATCAAATAAATAAATTAATAAATGCTTACCTAAACTTAACACTTAAAACAGTCAAACACTTAAAACTAGTCAATGTCAATTAATAATGTTGAGTTAATACTACAAAAACACAATTAACACAAATCATTTTGAATAATGGGAATTTTGACGAATTTACGTTTTTGAGTAAAATATGAAGTTTTACTACTGGACGTTAGTATATATTCTGTGACTTAAACTTAACCAATTGTTGGTATGGATTTAACAATTGTATCTAAGTTTTTAAGCATTGCTTAAGTTTAAGTCGTGTCGGTGCAACTGGTCCATAAAAGATTCCAGTTGGTCCATTTTTTTTAAATTGATAATTTGATTGGTTGATATTGTAAGAATATATTAATCTATTCAAAATCGTTGCGTAAAGGGCTACTTTCTACCATAGCAACCATTACAGAGTAGCAACCGATTAGTCGAAAAATAGTATGTTAACACCAAGGTAGAAAAGAGCTGAGCAGTATTATTTTTTCGAGATGCGATGGTTAGAACTTTTGACTTTTTGGGCTCATTCCTTTTATTTTGACGCTCGAAAAGGCCAACTAACTTCTTGTATGGAAATACTCAGATTTTCGTTCTGCTGTAACCTACTTTTGATCATCGAGTACATAGACCATAAAGTTACAAATGAGAGAAACGATGAATCCATCCTTGGTATAGGTCGATGGTAACACAGTTGAATTAGGAATGTAGCATATAGGTGGCTGCTCCTCCAACTTGAATATGCACTTCTTTAAACGGATTAAAATTGATTGTATTAACCTGAAGATAACCTCTTCTATACGTGAAGTCGAAAGTAGTAGTTTGTTGCATCATTAAAATTGTGATAAGTCGACTTTATCTTCCATTCCCAATTTAACTGAATTTAAAACTTTTAGATTTTTAGCTTAACAAAGAATTTTTATAATTAAATTGATACCTTCGACGACTCCTTGAACTTTTTCGAAACTTTCGATTCTCAAAGCGATTCGTAGAAATTTGTACCTTTTGTGGGACTTCTCTGAAAGAGGTTGCTTTCCCTGCAGTTACAATGTCTTCTCAAAAAAGTACGGAACACTTGTAACCCAATTTCTTGAGCTTCCATCCACAACACAATTGACTGGAAAACTCACAGACCCAACGTACTATTTTCAAATAAAATTTATTCTAATGTGAATTTACTAATGTCAAATTTATGTACTATTAAAAGGTAATTAGACCACATTTTCAATTTTTGTAGGAAGATACCAATAAAATATATAATTTTAAAGACATTATATTTAGAAAAAAAATTATTATTAAGCGTTGTCAACAAATTCAATAAGTAGGTTCTTTGCCTTACAATATATAAAAGTTTAGGGAAATTTTTTTAACCAAATCTGAGACATCACTGCAGTGCGGTTTTAGCATTTACGCCTGAAACAACCCATTGTATAAAGCCTGGTCTGGACAGGAAAAATATGCAGTTTTCAGAACTGCGCGGAGACGTTGCAGCGGTATCATTGGTCGCGTGCCATAGATATCCATGATTTGGGCAGACTAGACGGAATGTATAGACGCTCACTCCGTTTTATATACCTTTTATTCGTATACTGCGCAAAAATACACATAAAAAAAAAAAAAGATATGTAACCGTCTGGACGCTCTATTTTGCATTCCGTTATTAAGACTGCACGTTTTTCCGTTTAACTGCCAAACAAAACGTTGAATCTGGACTAGGCTTAATAATAATTAAACTAGTGTCATCTAGATTCTGGCCTAAAGGCCATTTTCGACGTCGGATGTAGATTCATGATTTAGTAGCTTGTATTTATACTGATTTTGAGGGGGTCGGATTTGCATCGCACCGTCAAATGCGGATCTTCTAAGGTGCCGTACAGTTGTTTATGAAGATCGGATTCCAGATCTGGGCCTCAGCGTTTCTTCCTTTCTGTTGAAGTTTTCTGGATGTTTGTCGATCTCGATGGCTCTTGAAGAGTATCTTGTGTCCCCATTGCTAAGCAATATGTGTCTCGGACTAAAGTTTGCCGAATGTTATTTGAGCTTCGTTTCCATCGATCTCTTGGTGGTTCCTATGTATACCTTGGCAAACGACAAAGTATACGGTAAACTTCGACTACTGAGAGAGGATCTCGATCATCCTTTGTTGATCTGATGGTCTGCTAAATCTTCTTGGTTGGTTCGAAGATAGTTTTGATGTCGTGTCTTTTTGGAATTCTTCCTATGGGGTCTGTGACTTTCTATATGTATGAAAGATACGCATGGGCGTTGTGCGTCGATTCTCGGATCTAGATGCCACTACATCAACAGGCCGCAACAACCTAAACTAAATTAAACCTTTCTTTTCTGTTGGTGAGCTAGGAAAAATAATTAATCTCTAGCTCTATTTTTCGATCAATTCTAATAACAACATAAAGTGAGTATACTCTGTAATTTTTTAATTGCTTAAGATATATGTATATACAGGTGGTCTGAAAAGTTTTCGACCTAACATAGCTACAAAGAATGTTTATCTTAAAATTTATTTTTATTTTTCTACATAGTCTCCTTGTAACTCTATACAACTCTCAGCGATGCTCCCATCTCTTTAATCCGTCCAAATGTATTATTTTTTTTTTTTTGTAAATAATTTTTTTTGAAGGTGATTGTTTTTTTTTTTTATAGTATTTGTTTTTTTTAGTGTAGTTTTTATTTTAAGAAATGGAAAAAAAAGTGTTTTGGGTAAATTTTAAATAAAATGAATGGTAGATTAAAGTATGGATTTTTTTTAATATTTTTGTTGTTTTTTTTTTTTTTTTTTTTTTTTTTTTTTTTTTTTTTTTTTTTTTTTTTTTTTTTTTTTTTTTTTTTTTTTTTTTTTTTTTTTTTTTTTTTTTTTTTTTTTTTTTTTTTTTTTTTTTTTTTTTTTTTTTTTTTTTTTTTTTTTTTTTTTTTTTTTTTTTTTTTTTTTTTTTTTTTTTTTTTTTTTTTTTTTTTTTTTTTTTTTTTTTTTTTTTTAGTATTTCCCACTACTTTTTCTAATTCTCTTCGGCTTCTTGCGACTAGTAGTATATCGTCCGCATATGCTAGACACTGGTGACTCTTATTCATAAGTGTTCCATTTCTGTTTATCCCACTTTTCCTGATGGTGACTTCTAATACTGCATTAAACAAGAGGATAGATAACGGATCACCCTGCCTCACTCCTTTTTCCACTTCAAAACTTTCTGTTAGCTCTCCATTTACATCTTGTGTTTTGTAGTGTCATTTTTATCATCCTAATTAATTTTTCTGGAATTGTTATCAGTTGTAATGCTTCATACAGCTATTCCTTAATAAGGGAGTCGTAAGCTGACTTGAAGTGTATAAACAGCATTTGTGTAGGAATCTCATATTCGTATGCACCTATTAGGTTTTGTTTCAGTGTCAAGATTTGGTCACTTGTAGACCGATTCTTACGAAATCCTGCTTGGTATTCTCCCAATGGTGCCTCTATCCTTCCAATCTTGTTTTTATTCAATTGCTGTCGTTAGGACTTTGCATCTTGTCTCCAGTAATGCAATTTCCCTATAATTGTTGCATTCAGCCCTGTCTCCTTTTTTTAATACTGCGACTAGTACCGATTTCCTTCACTGTTGCGGCATTCTTTATGTATTCCACACTTTCTTTACTAATTCGTGCACTTTGTCCACAATGATAACTCCTCCGTACTTCAGGTTTTTCGCCTGCTATTCCATTCTCCCCTGGGCTTTTATTATTTTTGATTTTTTATAATATTTTCATTTTTATCCTTTTCCGGCTTACTGATTTCATCGTTACGTGTTTCCGTCTCTGTCTTTCTTTCTCTATTTCGTTTTCTTCTTCTTTTATTCTTTCGTTTGTGTTTAACATCCTTTCAAAATAACTTTTCCATCTTTTTTAATATCTTGTGGATTCCCCAACAGCTCTTTATCTGTGATGTATATTTGTCTTCCTTTCTTTCCAGTTCTGATATCTCTTACATCTTTATAAAAATTCCTTATATCTTTGTTCTTATATTTGTTTTCCATCTTTCTCATTTCTTCTTCCTACGTTTCCGTATCCTGCACATCTGTTTTACTTTGTTTTTGTACTTTATACAGGCTTTGTTTGTTTAAGAATTTTTGCCACATTTTCGTTGTTTTCTTTATCTCTTCCTTACATTGTTTGTCCATCCAGTGGTTTTTCTTGATATTATTATTTTTTGGTACATTGGTTCTCGTAGCTTTTTTTATTGTTTCTCAAGTTTTCCCATTTCTCTTCTATTTCTTCATTCTGTAGTTCATTGTCACTGTAAGCTTCTTCTATACTGTTTCTATATCTTTGCGATATTTCTGTATTCTGGAGTTCCTTTACATTATATTTTTTTTTTCTCTTTTTTTATGTTTCACTTAGTTTTGTTTTCGTTATAACGAGAAAGTGGTCTGAGTCTGTCTCAGCTCCTCTATATGTTCTTGTTTTTTTATTCTTCTTACCTCTTCTTCCTATATCATTACGTGATCGATTTGTTTTGTTTCCTTCCTTCGTGGGATTCTCCTCGTTCCTTTGTATATGTCACTTCGTTTGAATTGATTTTCATTTTTTGATCTATAGCGAATGTTATCAGT
Organism: Abscondita cerata; assembly: GCA_030710515.1. Lineage (NCBI taxonomy): Eukaryota > Metazoa > Arthropoda > Insecta > Coleoptera > Lampyridae > Abscondita > Abscondita cerata. Next base: position 156,723 of record JALBCR010002223.1, read on the forward strand.
CATTATCATTACCTTCTTTATGTTTGCTTTGCTCTCCTGTAATCTCCCTATAGATCTCTTCCCTCCCTACTTTCGCGTTCATATCGCCTATTATTAGTTTGAGATCTATCTTTGGCGTTTTCTGAACTATTTCCTCTAGAACCTCGTAGAACTCGCCCTTTACCTCGTTCTCTTTCTCCTCCGTTGGTGCGTGAATATTAATTATCGCTATCATTTTAAACATCGTTTTAATTCTTATGGAGCAAATCCTTTCAGATTACCAGATTCTTCCCAACTTTTTATATCGCTTGCGGTATATATTTCGTTATTGACGATCAGTTTATTAAATTTTATTTGCGCTCTATGACCCTTATTTCGTGCTTCTTTTATATGAGGTATCATTACTTTCCTTTTCTCTTGCACTTCCTTGCTAAAGTCTTCGTCTATCCAGATGTCTGTCTCTTTGAGTTTTCTCGTGTTTTGTAACATTGCTACTTTCTTAATATCATTAGTTAGCTTAACGATTATAGGTATTTTCCTGTCTTTGTGTAATTCCCTAATCTCTTTATTTCTTCTATATATTCGTTCATATCTATGTTTGTGTTCATTTTCTGCAGTATTATACGTATTTTTTCTTTTGTCTCGTTTTCATATTCTTTTTTCATTCATTACTTCTTTTACCATGATATTTTCTTCCCGATTGCTCTTTCTAGGCTAGTTATTCTTCTTTCTTGTTCTACTACCACAGTTTTTAGTTTTTCATTTTCATCTTTCACTCGTTTTATTTCTTGTATTACCTTGTCTAGTTTCCCATTAATTTGCATCATGTTCCCATCTATTTGTTGAAACATTTCCTCGATTCTATCTGTTTCACTAATCTTTGATTTAAGGTTTGCCTTACTATACCGTGTGTCCCAGGAAATCTGAAGCATTGGGTTTAACATGGGGAATTTGAAAAGTCCGATTTATATGTCCCCAAAGTGTTTTTAGGATATTTCCAGTATCAGAACACATTACAATGTGTACCAGAAAACGTTTTTGTAAAAATTTTAAAATGTAACAAAACATATCAAAATATTTCAAAAAATGTATCGCGTGGTAAAAGCTTTATTTAAATGAACAAGTAAGAGATGCGTCGTTCAAGTTCGGCGTGGCTCAGTTGTCTAAACACATTACCACTGATTTATCGCCGATTCTTACGAAGGTTCAAATCCCCAGACTGATTCTTTTTTTTAAGTTGTATTATTATTTTAAATGAACAGCGTTTAATTTCTATCAATAAAGAGATGTTATTTAAATTTTTTACTTGAATTGGCAACAAATTTTCTAAAATATTATTCAAATGATTAAACACAACGCGTGGTTCAAAAAATTTTTCATCAAACGTTGCCATGAACGACAAAGCAAGATATACATGTGTATCTTAGCTTAGCTTGTACATTTGTCAATATTGACAGATTTAATTTCAATTTTTTTTAATTAATAATTCAGATGACTTCAATAGTACTTGGGTAGGTCCAACACATCCAGTTTTATGTATTTAGAATAGACGTACGTGAATTTTTTCATGGTCCACTTTAATGAAAAAATTTTTGAATCACGCGTTACCTACATATTAGTTATTATTACCTACTTAACGATATTAAAACCATTTCAGTACGTTTTAATTTGTAACAATAAATGAATTTAGTTGTTGACATTAATAACAAGAATTACTAGTGTTCAATCATCATCTTGTTTGAATCAATCTTTTATAATAAATAAATATTTATGGTGATCCAGAAAAGAACCGATTGGGATAGTGTCCTTAAATGAATGTTCGAAATGCTGTCCGTTTTGTACTAGACAGTAGCATAGCATTATTGTAAAACTGCATACGAACGTTTGCTTGTAATTGTTTTGTAGGTAGATACAAAAATTAGAAATTACGTTTACGTGATTAATGAAGCATTTGAACAATAAAACAAAACGTAAGGCGGCTGCTACAAGCGTCGAAAAACAATGGTACATCAGAATACATTTTGTACTTTGTGTCAAGATTTCCTTGTTCGTTTCTTAAATAATTGTTTGAGTTTTGCGATTAGTTTGTTATACATTTGTATAAATAATGGAGAATTTAACATTGGAGCAGCGAATATTCGTTATTCGTTTGCATTTTAGTGGAAGTAGTTGCCGTGAAATTCTAGGAATGTTTGAAGAAGTACCGAGTTCTTCGAAGTTTCAAAGAATTATAGATAAGTTTATAACAACTGGGTCTGTTAGAATACGTAGTGATGATATTCCCAAACCACCGCGGGAGTTGGAATTGAGAAACACCGAAGTTGTCCTAGCTGCAGTTTCTGTTACAAATAAAACATCAGTGCGTACTATTCAGGTAGAAACAGGGGTTTCGAAATCAATGGTACAACGCATTCTTCGAAAACAACGATACAACCCCTACAAACTTCGAAGATGCCAGGAGTTGCGAGCTGGCGATGATAACTCCAGAGTAGAGTTTTCCGAAGTAATGCAGGAGACCTGCAACAACAACAGGGATTTCTTGAGAAACGTTGTTTTCACTGATGAGAGCACATTCACTTTGCACAATAAACCTAACAGTCAAAACTGCAGAATCTGGGCGCGTGAAAACCCTAACATGGCGGTGGCGGTGCGAACCCAGTATCCTTTAAAGGTGAATGTGTGGGCTGGATTGGTCCGCGACAGAATTCTCGGTCACTTTTTTATCGAAGGCAATCTTAACGGAATGTCCTACTTAGAATTGCTCCAGAACAGAGTAGTACCAGCATTACGAGAAACAGTGGAAGATCTGCAATCGACAATATTTAGCAAATACCTTCCATGGTATTATTGGTTTACGGGGACAAATTCAGTGGCCGCCACGATCTCCTGATCTGGCACCTTGTGATTTTTTCCTGTGGGGTCATCTTAAAACAGGATTTATCAAAACCGACCCAATTCGTTAGACGATTTGAAGATCGCATTCTGTGAAGAACGTCAGCAAATCAATGCTCGACAGTTATCAAATGTGCGTCGGGAGTTTTATAATAGGCTGGGTTACTGTTCTTTTCAGAACCACTATGAATATTTAGTTAAAGTATTTATTTAAACACGACGATGATTGTGCACTAGTATGTCAACAACAAAATTCATATATTGTTACAATTAAAACGTACCAAAATCATTTTAATTTCGTTAGTTAGGCCCAGTTGTACAACTGACCCTTAGTTATCATTCCATTGCGTGTCCGTTTACGTTTACACCAATACCGCTTAAACTAGGCCGTATGCACCAACACAGCTTAAATTCAAGCAATGCTTAAAAACTTAAACACAGTTGTTAAAACCACAGCAACGATTGTTTTTAAGTCTCGCTTAAGTTTAAGCTGTGTGGGTGCAAACGGCACTAAATGTTTAATAATGAATCATATTCTACTAAGGACCAGTTGCACCAACGCGATTAAACTTAAACAATGCTTAAAACTATCGTTGCTATGGTTTTAACATTTGTATCTAAAGTTTTTAAACATTGCTTAAGTTTCAATTGTATTTGTGCAACCGGTTATGAATCTATTGCCAGTTCAATTAAAAAATTTAAACTAATATCTCGTTATTGACCTAAATTAAATGGTGATTATTTAAAATAATAACCCAACTTAAAAAAAGGAATCGGACTGGGGATTTGAACCTTCGTGGTGATAAATTAGTGGTAATGCGTTAAGACAACTGAGCCACGCCGAACATCAACAACGCAGCTCTTACCTGTTCATTTAAATAAAGCTTTTTATTACGCGATACATTTTTTGAAATATTTTTAATATGTTTTGTTGAATTTAATAAATTTTTGCAAAAAACCTTTTCTGGTACACATTGTAATGTGTTCTGATACTGAAATATCCTAAAAACACTTTGGGGACATATAAATCGGACTTTTCAAATTCCCCATGTTAAACCCAATGCTTCAGATTTCCTGGGACACACGGTATATGTTACCTTTTAAACAATCTCTTGTAGTTTGGGTTGCCTATCTATCTACACGTCCGACAGCGTAAAGTGCTTTCACTCAAGTCGACCTTTCTGAAGCGATAAACTTATCTTTATACTTTAACAAATTGTTTACATTTACCTTTTATAGATTATTACTTAATTTTCTCTACTTAACATCTACTTTCCTTCTTATACACAAATGTTGATATGTTACAGGTACTTCTTGTGGATTATAACGTACGTGAAAATTTATCTCGTGAAGGCTCATAATACTTTTAAATTAGAGGATTTACACTGGAACGAAACTATACATTTCTAGGATATCTTTTATATTAAGAAACTTCTGATTTGACGGGGGTGACTACAAGTTTTGAATTTTAAGTAGAAAACTGTTGTGTTTTTAATGACATTTATTGATTCATAATTTTAGTTTACATACATTGCTAACCTCTGAACATTTTTTTAAATGTTTTTATTTTTTCGGTATTTGTTTGTTTGTTTTTTTTTTTCATTTAAATAAAAGATTAACAAAACTCTCTTTTAAAATTTTGTCATGCAAAATGCTACGTAAAACAGTTTGTTATACCTAGAAAAATTATTTGACTAGTTCGCGAAGATTAATTAATTAATTCACTACGCTCCTGAATTCAACATTTTTCAGTCACTAGTAAAAGTGCCACTTTTCCTTCTGAAACGATTTTACTATTTTCGATTGTTATATAGGTAACAAGTGGTGTGATTATTATCGATGATATTATGAGTGAAATTGAGTAGGAAATTTCACGAGTACGCAGGTGATGCAACCGATTTTCGATTGCTCAATTCCTTTTTGAAACGATATTGTATTGCAACACATCTTACATTGGCTAGCTAATTGAAAATGCGGTTTTAAATAACGGCTATCGCAAAATGAAACAAAACCACATGCATATCAATCTCTGATAAAATATTTAAAAGGTTTTTTTTTTCAATCGAAGGCATGTGCATCTAAATAATTTGCATTATACACCCTGTAATATGTGCAATATTCTGATTTATTTTTCTTTTGCAGGTTTTATGTGTTTGTTTGTGCAGTATGTAACGAGGGAATAGAGTTTCTGAGGAGATTAGAATTGACCTGGGTGGAATTAGTACATTTAATGCTTTTTAATTTGACTGCATACAATGTAATGAAGTATTATGATTTAGATAGCGTAATCATTCCTTATATTAATGATAATTGGCACGCATTACAGCTTCCACCAAAGGTGAGAATCGACACGAACTAAGCAACTGATTATCTTTGTTTATGTTTAGATTTATAATGTTTCGATATACGAGAGAAGAAATAACATTCTTTCTGTGCTTATTCACAATCGCAATCGTTTTAAATGTGGACGTGAGCTTAAAAGAAGAACGGCTATTTGGGGTTTGAGAGTACGTTTACCTCCACCTGCTCCGTGCATTCACGTTCCCACGTTAGGACCAATAAACGACGAACAATTACATCAAATTTGTCAAAACAGTCGAAAGTTACGATTTTTACCACTAGATAATGTCGAAAGTACACCTAGTAGTAATGGGATGATCGTTCCTTTGGATAACCACATGCTAAATATTATGATGGGAACCGCTTACCTCGAAAACGTACAGTCAGAATCCGAATCGCCTTGTCCAAGTCCAGTAGTTGATCGAGAAGAATTTAGTTCAAATTGTAAATACAGTTTATTTAAAACAGAGTTCCGTGGCGGAGGCTGTGCTAAAAAAAGTGTACCTTTTTCAAAAATTAGTTTGCAACGTAAGAAACGAATGTTAACGCTAAATAATAGGGAAAGAGATAAACCGTTACGGAAACAGAAGCAAAAGTGTAGTAATAAAATGTTGACTACGAGGAAAAATTCCGATGGTATTTATCGTTCAAATAAACGACTTAGTGTAGATACAAAAAATAGTCGAAATAACGAATCACTGCCTTTAACTCCACCAACATCGGTATCGGCGCCTCCTACGCCACCTGCCTCCAGCACATCCCTTTCGGGCACCGATGTTGCGGCGGATTATAGTGAAACATCAAACACTTTTACCCAAAATTATAGTGATATTAATAAAAGTGTCAATAATAAATTAACAAAATCGAACTTAACTAGAAATAATTTATCTTCAAGATTAGAGTCCAACTCTATAGAACTGAACACTCCCTGTGATACGTCGGGAGATGAGACCTCCTCAAAAAGTACGTTAGATTTAATTATTCCTCCTCCGAAAGACTTCAAGGGGAAGAATAATCCGTTTCTTGCTCTTTTGAGAGGAAATAACGAAAAGGTAAAGAAAAGAAGGAGCAAGGATGCTATTACGCTTCCTTTGCCGTTGACCGCTGTCATTCCTGGTAGGCCAGTTCCAAAACCGACGAAAAGGCAATTAAGCGAGAAAGATATTTGCATAGGGCCTAATGGCGAAGTTAAACGTCGTAGATTAAGAAGGGGACGCGTTAGTAATCAATTAACAACGTTTCAAGTTGGTGTTCCTACAGCCAGTAAAACTGCCACAGTTGTTCCGGTTAGGCCTGATGCTAAAGAATGGGGACAAAGAAATATACGTTCTAGTCTGAGTCAGACGTCTCCTACTGGGTCTCAAATTACTAATTGTGTAGATTACGCGCTTAATGCGCGACTTCTGAGACATAGGCAAGAGAAGAGCCAGGAAAAAGAAAAATCGAATTCTCCTACTCCTAAACATAGTCCTGTTAAACAGGAACCAGATATTGATATGGATGATTTAAAAAATTCGGTTAACATTTATTTCGGAGCCGCTAATCGGATTGCAGCGGGCGAAAGGTTTTGTGTAAAAGCAAAGCGCGTTAATCCAAATGGAAAATTACAATATTTAATGGAGTGGCAGGGTTCTAACAATGGAATGACTTGATTTTTTATTTAAGTAATTGCGCCATATTCCAAACTGTTTTTCATTTTATTAAACCAATTATATTGTTATAGAACTTATAACATACTTAAGTTTTAAATTGTTGTTACATCAATAGGTTTACTTTTTAGGTAAAGAAAGCACTAAATTTGGAATCGAAGAGTAAATAATAATGTATGTATATAATTGAAAAAAAAATGCAATGGCATTATATGTGTAGAAAATGTATCTTGAGCAACGTTGGTTATGTAATATACGAATGGAAACAAGTAAGTGCTTAAAATATTGTTGGATTTTAAAAGTATTTTTTAAAATTAATTATATTCAAATACATTGTTTCGCTATTTCTTTAGCAAAATTCAGAAGTGGTTATAAAGACTGGAAATATAAATGTGTTCAGTACAAATATTCAATATAATAATTTAGACTAAGATTTTACTTTAGAGTTAAGCATAAAACAGATACTTCTTATTATAAGTTAGAAGTTTCCCATTAAACCACCATTTTTTAATTATTTTGTGACGCAATAATCGGATTTAGTAAATACAATTGGTACACAAGCTTCATTTTTGAATAATTTTTATTATAACAAAATTGCATTTTATTTTTGATTTGTTTATTATTCTGATATTTGATTATGTAAAAATTATGAAACTATTTTGTAAATTGTAAACAATTCAAACTTTTGTAATTAAATAAAGGTAATTTATTATAATAATTATTTTGCAGTTTTTTAATCAATCGGCGAATGAGGGCTATGTAGCTAAAAATTATATCTTGATTTTTACTTCTGCACATAAAAATGATTTGTTTAACAGAAAAAATGTAAATTGACAGACTTCTTTCATCCACTGACGCACATTATTAAAAGTTAGTGTTTTAGAATGATCTTACTTTTTGCCTGTTTCTACAAATTTTATTTGCCTGTTTCTACAAATTTTATATCGGTAGGTACATGTAACTATTGGTAAGACGAAAGTTGTGTAGCCAATAACGGACATATATCACGGCTATTTCCTGGTAAGTATACATACGGTCATTACCGCTTTTAAATAAATTGTATCTTCAGGTCACCCGTCTCAACATAAGCCGCTGGAAGTTCTAGGTAAACAATTAAGTTCGCACATATACATACACAATATAGTTGGAAATGTTTGTTTTATTTTAACATTACCTTACAGACGCTTTGAATTCCGATTAGTCGAAATGATTGAATAATACGTACCTAATTGATAAATTAGCGAGGAAGTAAACGAAGCTTTTACAAACTCTTTAATTAACGCTTTTACTGATGAATTTCAGTATTTTCTCCGTTTATTTACAAAACAAAATTCGTGCGAGAAGGTAAACTTATTTGAAAAAAACTTTATGACCAACTGTATTATTTCAGGAGTTCGTAATGTGCACCCAAAGTTTAAATTAAATGCTAAAATCTGCAATACGACATTTTGAAGTAATCACGATTTTCTGTTTCTAATCAATCGATAAAAATGCTGGTTTAATTATATTGGTTAATAAGTTTTTATCGTTCTCCCGTAACTAATTGTAGAAGTTTGGATTCTTAGAGGAAGTTTGCTTATCTATGAACGTGACATTTGAAGATTGTGGGTTACAGTAAAAAAATTTTAATGGATATTCAGTAGTATTACTAGTGACGTTAACTCGGAACTTTTAAAGGGTGAGTTCTTTATCGTTACTCATAAATGGGACAATATACAACATTGATTTAATCTATAACTTAAAAAAGTCGTTTTACAAGTGTATTACGTTTTTATTTTGTCAAAATGGTACCGCATTTCGCATTTGATTAAAATTTATTGCAAATATATTTAAATTAAATTACTTCTTATATGGTTACTCTTTAAGGGGAAACACCACAAAATTGACCACTATAAAGGGGTTGTCACTAAAAAATAAGCAGCGCTAGAACCAAAATGCTTAAAAATTTGTTTAATCCAGGTAGGTGGTTGTTGCTTGCTGGAATTTTCTTTTAAATGTTTTAAGATTGGAATTCAAACTTAAAATTTAGCTTGAAATAGAGGAAAAAGGAAATTAAGTAATAAGCCGCTAAACAAACAGTAGTTGAATATGCAAGTCAGCAAACACATCTGCTTGAAGGTTTGCAAATACGATTATTTACATTACCATTTAAATGCTTTATTTAAAAAGAATGGAACCAGTCGTCTAAACAATAACGTTCCTAACAACGCAACAGCTGTCGAGTGATTGTCGGTGTTTGTTTGCTATTATGTACAATTTCTTGCGAATTTATACAGCAGGTTATTCGAGATTTATTTTTGTCGATAACGCTTACTTGAATATAATAATCGAAGAATCGACTTATGAAACTACTTACACATCTGTCGACAAAGTTGCTTTAATGCAAATACACAATTTTTTATCTAAGCTAAGCCGAAATAGAAAACATCATGATATACACTCCCATCTTCTTTTTTTTATTAATTTAAATATATTTCTTTATTACTAATTTTATCTAACTACTGAGAGTGTTTTATTAAATTTATAAAAGGTAACTGTTTGTGATCCAAAAGTATGAGTCTTTTTATATAAATATTTATGAATAGTGTTTTTAAATATAAAATATTGCAACTCTCGATGTGAATAGTAGATATAAGTTATCTTGTAAACAACGTGTCAAATTTTTTTTAAACTAATTTTTCGTAATATAATGGAACTAATTTTTTTCAAAATCCGTAAAATTACCATATTTAATTTAAAACTAGGCACAAACTCACTAAACTTTACCTGTGATTTTACACAAACTACCTGTTCACTAACCAAACAATAGAAAGGGTTATAATTAGAATAGTATTTATTCGAAAGTCTAAAATGTTTTGAAGATTTGTTTTTAAATGACTTAACAACTAAACATACGCCCTTAAGGTTTAAAAGAGATTTCTTCTACCACTTCAGAAACAATTACAGTTTTTCTACCTTATTTTCGGACTCGAATAGACAAACTGCTTTGAAAAAACGGCATATCCTATTTTTTACATCATCAAATAAAATCTCATAAGTTTTACCTTCCCCTGAGGATAAGTTTCCTATGCTTTCTTTTCAGGGTACATGGTATTCCTTGTTTATGTGGTTTAGTGTACATATGAAACTGGTCCTTCTATTAGTATATGTATTGTGGACCGTGACCGTTCTATTAGCTTAAAACACGGTTCTAAAAGTCTGACACTGATCACAAGATGATTTTGATAACACTGCTTGCATCCCAACAACTTCAATCGCGACCGTGGTTTTGAACTTTCACCTTTGTGGATTCCTATCGTTAACCCTGTCCTCTCTTATATTTCGAACCAATCCTAATTACTCAGACTTCTTAGAATCTGGCTTGGTTGACAAGTGGATTACTTGACATTTAGTAGTCTACCTTGAACTATATTCTGTTTGTTTCTCGCCCTCTGTAGAAACCCCTTACGATAGATGGTGGAACGTTGGCAACTATAATAATAATAATTTTATTTTTATCTATATGCGCCATTACAAAATAAAATGGATAAGATACGTCACAAAAGCATTGTAAAAATATAAATATAAAATATGTGTTTATGTATACGCAAAATTACAAACTAAACATGCATAGTTTGACTAATTATTTGTCACAAAGAATGAAATCTTATTCTGAATATTTCAAGAATTCTTTAATGTCAATAGAACCCTTGCCAGATATATTTTTGAATATAGTTAATCCTAACACCGTGGATTCATTTTTATGTTTTTGTTCGATTTACATAACGGTACTCGGAAGTGTTTACTTTTTCTTGTCTCATATCTATGGAAACTGGCGTTGATAACGAAACTATGTTTGTTATTAAATATGAATTTACATACTTCTAGAATATAGAGACATGGTAAAGTTAAAATGCTACACTTAATAAACTAGGTTTTAAACAAACTAGGTTTGAAACCCAATTTTTTTTAATTTTTTTTTGTTTGAACACGTGGTTCTGCGGGATTGCCCCAAACCCAACTAACAATTGTAAAACTCTAAGAATCTCCTGTCGAGGTAGGCTTGAAGAAAGCGAAACTGGTAACAAGTGCGATTTAATATTACAGTTAATTTATCGCAGTGAGGCCTCCAGCTTAACGTTTAGTCTAGAGTTATACCTAGAAATCGAACCGTACTCGATTTGACTAACTTATTACCCGATATACAAATCGTCTCGTCAAGCTAATTTGTATTTGGTTTGGATTACGGAAATGTCTGACATTAGTTTTTTCCTCGTTAAGAAATAATAAATTATTGTTGTACCAGTTTGTAATAGAAGTTATACTATTTTAGAGTTTTACTGCTACTTCCGACCTCTCCCGACATTAGACAATCACCGATGTGTCATCAGCATATGCTGTGACTGTGACATTAGTGTTCAAATTACTTATCAAATCATTCACGTACAAGATAAAGAAGACCGTTGCTAAGATTGAACCTTGAGGAGTACCGATGTTTTGGTCTATTCTGTTAGATCTTACATTGTGAGATGTCTGGTCATTTTAAGAGTAAGTATAGTTTGACGTACTGTTGCCTATTTTTTAAAAAAACTTTTAATTCATTGTAGGGGTATTCCTCTGATTCCGTACGTACTCAATTTTTCTAAGAGTCTGCTATGATTCATGCAGTCAAATGCCTTTGTAACGTCACAGAAAACACCAATAGGAATTTCATTTTTTTCTATAGATTTTAAAATATTTTCAAAAAAAAACTGAATTGCGTCCGTGGTTGACATATTAGATCTAAAGCCAAACTGGTTCGCTTTGAGTATGTTACATATCTGTTTGTGAATTTTTGCAATCTATCTAAAAAAAGAGTATTCAAACATTTTTGAAAACCCTGAAGCAATTGAAATTAGTCTAAAATTATTTGGATCATCTAACCTACCCTTATGGGGGGGGGGGGGGGGGGGGGGGGGGGGGGGGGGGGGGGGGGGGGTCGCGATTTACAAAGTTTTGATAGAAAAAATGAAAAAAACACAATAAATATACCTAACTGTTTTAATAATGCTAAATCACTTAGGACAGGTCTTCAGGTATCTGGTTGTTCAAGACTGCCGCTCTCCCACTTTAAATTCTTAATGTTTAATACAAACTTATAACGAGAAAAATGGAAATGGGATTTTGGCAAAAATACTTCTTGTTTATATATATGGTTTCCGGCTATTGGGTAGAGTCTGTTAGAACTTCTTTCTCATCTTCTGAGTCAGTCATTGACTTAAAGTCGTTATGCGACCATGGCACTGAAGAAAACGAAACGTTTGAAAGAAGAGGAGGAAATTCCATTACCACAATTCAATAACCCGGATAATCATATTAGTATAATTATGGATACCGGCTGTGAAAATCTATATTTTTCAAAACATAGTTCTAATAAAAGTTCTAGATAATAAAATTTTCAACAACATGCCTTCATATTTTTTTTATATAATATTCTTGAAAATATTGTTAAAACAATTTGAATCTGAATAAGTTATTTGATCTGTTTGCTGTATTTAAATTTGGCATTCCAGGTCAGTGACCCTAATTATATATTATTTGGTTATACGACTGGTTATACATAACATAATTATGTAGATACGTTAATTTTCTTTCTACGTCGGTTAATGTAAAAGAAAGAGCGATACACTACTACAACCGTCATCTGTGCCGTCATCATCGGATGACGACAGAAAATAGCCCATCAACCGCCAAGTCTGAATTTGTTGGGATTTCTCGCCCTCGCCGTCAACTACAGCGCAGTTTAATTGTGTTTTTTTTGTTTTATAGTTTTTATGTCTTTGTTACGTTGCTCCTGTCAGTGTTGTTTTCGATCTTTCTACCTCAGAATAATATTAACAATTTAAAATTGTGCAACTACTCAGAGAGTATGCCATTTACCTGTTCTAATGTTTCAGGATCTATTTTTTATGGTTTTGAATATAACCCGAGATTCAAAAAATTTTTCATCAAAGTGGACCATGAAAAAATTCACGCACGTCTACTCTAAATGCATAAAACTGAATGTGTTGAAATTAAATCTGTCAGAATTGACAAATGTACAAGCTAAGCTAAGATACACCTGTTATACAGTGACCGGCAAAGAGTTTGCAACAAATGGGAAAAATTTTTGTAATTGAGATATCTGAAAATTTCTTTTGGCAAACGAATTCAGCATATTGAATGACAAAAGAAAGCTTTTTTACAAATGTCATATGACTACTGTCATGGCGGCAAATTTAAAAAAGTTCCTTAAATATGTAAAAAGTGAGGTTAGATGACAAGATATTGAAAAATGCCTAAGAGAAAAGTTGTTCAAAATTAAATTATACGTCTATGTGCAAATTTTCCAAAAAAATAACAACTTTTCAAAAATATCAGTTTTGCGGCATTTTTTCCGGAAATATAGAGAAAATAAAATTTTTTGCGTTTGATTTGCATAAAACACAATAAAACCAACAAAAAATTTTACAATCCAGTAATTTTTATTCATTAGTCTACCAATGGACGGTAAAGAACAAAAACTATTGTTCTTTAGGACGGACTTTGTTGCAATGGCCTACAGAAAACAAAGGTTGAAATTACAAATTTAGAATTATTTTAAAATAGTCCTAAAATGATCAATTCTTCCATTCTAAACTCAATTTAAACATTTTTTACAATATTGCCTGGACAATAAGCTCATACAAAAACATACAAAAATTTACGGAAAAACGCCGGAAAACTGATATTTTTGAAAAGTCGTTATTTTCTTTTGAAAATTTGCACATAGACGTATAATCTAATTCTGAACATTTTTTCTCTTAGGCATTTTTTAATATCTTGTCATCTAACCTATTTTTTTACATATTTATGGGATATTTTTTAAATTTGGCGCCATGACATTTGTCAAAGTGCTTTTTTTGTCATTTGATATGCTGAATTCATTTGCCCAAAGAAATTTTCGGATATCTCAATTACAAAAATTTTTCCCATTTGTTGCAAACTCTTTGCCGGTCACTGTGTATCTTGCTTTGTCATTCATGGCAATATTTGATGAAACATTTTTTGAATCACGCGTTATCTTTGTTTCAATCTTTCAAACCCCTTTGTTTCGTAATTGTATGCTGTCACTCTTTTTGGGTTTTTATATGGTGTGTTAGTCTTCGTAATATTCTTTTCCACACATCATTTCTTCTTAGTCAATCATTTTTTAGAGATTTTTCTTCTTAGTAACTTATCATCTTAGAGTAAATGTCAGATCGTTTGTGCTTCTTCCTGATCCACATATTTGCTGTGATTCTTTTTTTTTTATATTTTTGGTGGAGTTACTTGAGAAACGAATTCCTCTCTATGGCCCGCGCAATTTTTTGAAAGGGTTTTACTTCGATATCCCATTCTCTTGGAATACATTTTTTATAAATAGTAATGAATTTTTTATTTGAAGTTGCTCCCATATATTTCAACATTTCCTCAGTAATATCATATTGTCCTGGACCCGGAATTGGTTTTTTTCAATTGCATATACAGCCAATGAGACATCTTTCGTTGTTCAGGATATTGTTAGTTCATCCTTCCACCTATCCATTATAGTTCTCACTACTGCTAGAATTTTTTGTTGATCATTTATTCTACAATTTTTTTCCATGGCCTTTGTTTAGCACTTTCTATTAATTATTTTACTTCCACTGTATTTTATTATTATCCAAAGTGTTTTTGTTATCCCACAGTTTTTTTCTTTTATTGTTTTGTTTAATCGACTTAATCATGTATGTATTTTGTTAACCTTATTGTTCTACTACTTATTTTTGGTATACATTTTCATTATTCAGAAATAAGAAAAGATAAAATGCTTTAATAATCTCTGACAGATGGGTTGCCACCAATTCAAATGGTTCAAAATCTTGAGATGCTTTTGACGTACTGTTAACGATCTATAATTTTGAAGTTATGCAACACATTTAACGCGCATAAAATCAACTGGGTGATACCATAAATAAAACCGTTGCCTTTTTGTCTGTGCTTCATAAAATTCAACATGAAGATGGATACATAGAAAAATTTTATCTTTTTCTTCGAAAATCAAGAAAACACAAGCGAATTTTAAATAGCAACATACAGTGCGAAATCACATAAGGTTCCATCAGTGGTTCCAGGTTCCATAGTTTCTGTATTAGCGATAACATATAATTGAGTACATTTATAATTAGATGTCGCTCATTTTATTTAAATTCCTGTATTAATTTCTCTGAATTGAAAATAGAAATAAAGTTAAATACAGTTACGTATAAAAGGGATATTAAACCAACAACTAAACAAAACAAAACCTCAAAATGGAACATGTAATATTAATTATGCAAACTACTTATCCGGTTTATAAACATAGAAAGTCCATAACAATCAGAATGCAAAATTTTGATTTTCTAGTAGTTTGCGTATCATTTTAAAGGTAAATGCATTTCTCAAAACTTGCTTATATTAGAATAATGTTAGTTGTATTGCAGATATGAATTCTGTTTCTAAGATGTTTGGTTAGTCGTCAATTATTTCTCCTCAAAAAATCTATTATCATACATCAGTTGCCAACGTTTTACCCTTTATCAGGGTCTTCCTCACGGCGAAACAAACAAACGAAATCACGCAATCACTTAAAACTCCCAAAACTTTACTAAAGCTAAAAAATGGTTCTCTTATCTTTCTAAAAAATCTAATTGTATATCTGACAGAAGTTTTTATTTTCGTTGAAAACGCATGTTTTTGCGACGAGATCGGGCATCGACTACTAATTGAGCTTGACGTTTTAAATAGCTTCTGGTAGGCACTTCCTCTTCATCATCAGATCCTTAAAAACAAAGTAAACACCTTCATATACTTTTAAACTACCAATGTTACCAGTTGGTTGCGGCACAGGAGAGGTTTCTTCTTGCGGGATGGGCGTTCTTCTTACTAATCCACTATATGGAGGCGGTAACCACTTTTCTTCATCTATGATGTCTAATCTGTCAATCTAAGAAAAATGTTAATATTGTGATTATTTTACTAAGTGGGCTTACCAAAATTGTTCCATTTTCTTTATCTGTAATTTTATTGATTTCCGTCATAATTTCTGAAAGCTCATTTTCTAAACGTTGAAGGGCCATATTTGGGTTTAATTCCAAGGTGGACATAGGATGAACGGCACGGTATAAACAATCCAAACTTGAACCGACGATTTCAGTAATTTTGTCCGTTTTTCTCATTAACTCAACGAACTCTTGTTTTAGTTCGTTTTGCTCTTTGATTAATTTACGCAGATTTTCGACTTGCTCTAAATTTCTAAAGGAGTTTGACACTTTAACAAAATTATTATAAGAGGTGTAAAGCACTTACAACTCGGCATCTTTAGCTTCTGCGTATTTATATTGTTCGTGTTCAATGTTAAGACATTCTTCTTGCTTTTCTAACTGCCGTTTCTCAACTTCAGAATTGTCTCTTAATGAGTTTAGCCTGATGTCAGTTTCTCTTTGAGCTCGAAATCTTTCAACAACTTCTTCAGTAGATACAGCTCCTGAAAATTAAAGAGGTGTGCTTGTAGTAATATAGTATATTTTAAGCTACTATACCGGTTGTGTGCTTGAGGTTTTCAAATATGTCTATGACTTTGCCTTCGGATTGGGGAGTGTCACTTGAAATTTCACGAACTGCATTAACCTCATTTGGCTCAGCAGCTTCGTTCCTTACTAAAATTTTTCCACTTTGGAAAATTCTTCTTTCTAATTTTTCCAGTTCTTGTCTTCCTTTAACTACCAGTTGTTTTCCTTCAGTTTCTTGATGGTCTCTGGCTTTAGCAGCATTGATTGCAGCTTTTCTCTTGTTGAATTAAAGCAGTCCGAGCTCTTCCCCGCATTTCAGAAGCTTCTTCTAAAATTTTTTGCAAACGCTCAATCTCAGTGTTTTGATTATGTTGCTGATTATCTGTGCATTGTATGTTAAATTTAAAACGAGCCGCATCTTGTTGCAAAGAAGCCATTATGTCTTTATATCTATTATTCACATGCAAGGCTTCTCTCCATTGAATCTTAATGGCATGTAGGTTATTTCGCAATTCGGTCGATACCTTAATAGAATATTGTTTAAAAGTGATTAACTGAATTATGCTACTTACTAGTTTGAAGGGGTTTTCTACCTTTTGAAACAATAGCTTTTTGGTTGTTTCTGTCGCTAAGGTTTGGTAGTGATTGGCTAGCTCTGCTAAATATGTTTGTTTCTGAATAAATTTTCTAAATTATTTCGATGCTTTATATTTTAAAATGCGTACCTTTTTTACTTGATATCTCACCAAATTTAACTGTTTACATTTGTCGATCACATTCAAATCGAGCAGATGTTGTGCTACCCAAGCAGGACTCTCGTTTAAAGAGGAAAACCCACTTTTTAATCTACCACTCTTAACACGATTTTTAGCGCTATTACTCTTCTGCTCTTTTAATAATACCACCAAATCGTTAATTTCTTTTTTTAACTTTATTACTTCGTTACAGTTAGCTTTATATTCTGCTTCGCGTATTTCAAACAAAGCTTTTCTTTGGCCTTCCGACAGTTGTATTTTTTTCTTTATCTCTAGAATTTGTTTATTTACGTCAGATATGTTTATCGGTTTTTGTTCTTTACTTTTGCTAGTCATTTTTAGGTAAACTTACAGCTAACACAATTGCCAAGTTAGATTATTGATTAAACAACGCACTGTTTACTATGCTACAGCCAATTAAAGGTTGATATATTTTACTCATTCAACTTCCATTGAGTTCCTACATACACCGAAAAAATAGTTTTATCAAACTAATTTAATTAAAAATAATTTAATTACAATCAATAATTTATTTAACTTTTTTTAATAATGACAGGTGAAAAATTATTTCTAATCTTTAAGTCTTGCCAATATTACACTTTTTGCCGCTTTAATAATTGAGTTTTCTATACCTTCCAATTATCATGTTAAATTTCTATACCACGGGCGCCACCTCAAGGATACAGTTTTTAATATAAATAATTTTGGATTTCACTATCATAAACATCGATTTGTTACACAACTTTGGTTGGATCATTTTTCACTAAAATATTTCAATTTGTTATAATTACGTTTTGAAAATAAGGCTATTTTGGCAGCTTTTGTCGTCAAATATTGAAATCCTTACCAATTTATTTATCTTAAATTAAGAAAAGCGCCCGCACAAAGTTCGAGAGAACATTGTAGAATGTGAAAAATTATATTTTGAATATTTCAATTTCATATAGGAGTATTATTCTAGTGCTTCGAAAGCATGTAATTTCTCTCTGTAAATTAAACGGTAAAACCTGAAACTAGTTTTTCAAACGTGTCCATGACTTTGTTTTGACATTCTTTTTATAAAAAATAGTAGAGTTCTTAGCGATTCGATTTAACAATATTACCACAAAAGGGTACACAAACTGTTTAATAACAATTATTAATTTGAGTTGGTATGATACTGTTTACTAAATACAAAAAATTCGAATAGTTGTGATAGAAACATACCAATAAAATGCAAGATTTTAAGTCCACATTATCGAAAATGTACTTCTACGCGCCAATGGGCGCCGTCATTCGCACGTCATTTCAGCAAAAATGCAAAGTTTATGTTTTTTCAGTAATATTCTTCAACCACCATTAGTAGATGCAATAATTGTAACAATTGAGGCGTTCACGGCCGGCGTCAATGTTAAAACAAAAACGTCTTCCGGGATTAGAGCGTGTCAAAGGTAATCCGTTGTTGCCAACTACTAAAAGTCGGGTAATCCACTTGTCAACCACTCCAGATTCTAGATAATTCTATTGAAACAAAAAGAAAATTTTACAATCAAAACGGAATTTTAAAAATCTGTCTTGTAACCAGTATCGAAATGATGCTCAACTACCATAGACCGTGTTTTAACCTAATACAACGGTCATGTTCCGAAAAACGTGCAATAATGCCCTGAGAAGAAAGCGTTTTACCTTTCGGGAAGGTAAACTTGTGAAATTTTTTTAGAAGATGTAAAAATAGTTATGAGTCTGGAAGTACGAAGGGAGGCAATGGCGAATTTGTCTCTTTAATAAAGATAAAGTAAAAATCCAATTACCTCAGTAACTGTTGGTCGGAGCAACATTTATTAAGTATACGTTTTTGGACCAGAAGAATTTGGAGTATAAAATATTAAAATAAAAATTAGGATATTTTAAATGTAAAAAAAGTGCTGTAAGTGGCGATCCCTGCAATTTACCAAAACATTGAGAACGGATTTCGAATTTTCATCTCAAAAAATCCCCGTGTACCTTATTTCGTGAAAATAGTACAGCTATTAAGAAAATTATACAAGAAAAACTAATAAAAAATAATAACTTTGACGCTCTGTATTTCGGAAATTATCAACTTTTGGACCAAGGTAATTTGGGTTAATCGACATATTTTAGTCCCAGAAATCTAGAGTAGCTCTATGTAAACAAAATATCGGGACACCCTTTAATAATACGGAGTATTTTTCTAATTACTCGTTATTCAAAATTAACTCTGGTATGCGACGCTTCTTCGGGCTAGTGCCAGATCAGATGACCCAAAGAAGCCCACGCATACTTATCGGGAGGGTTTGGAAATGTCGCCATTTACTGGAACTGGTTGTTTTAGCTTAAAAGTGCCCACCTACTTAGAAGTCTTTCATAACTGCAAACACTTGTAATTGCACAACATAGCAGAAATTAAAAATGCCGATTCGGTAATTCTCACGATAACATGCACACGTTGCGACATAACCGACCATAATAATTCAGAAAACATTTATCGCAGACACATGTATTACGTTATCTTTTAATGATTCAATTTTATTTGTTAATGAATAAAACGCATATCAACGGACAAATCCAACAATTTTTTTTAGGAATTATAATAGTAGCTGTTGACAAAAAAGCATTATTGAATTATTAAAAGAATTCTTGAAAATTAAAAAATTTATGTTTAGTAGTTGAGCGATAATAAACTGCATATAATTTCAAAAAAAAGGTCTTTGCATATAGGATAATGATTTAATATGTATATACTGAGATACACATCGACTATTTGACATTGGTTCTCACGGAGAGATTTGTTATTTTATCGCTTCACGGTTAAAACGATAACGCATATACTTACCTATTTTTTTTGATCGACGAAAGTTTTATTTCATCTGAATAATTTTTGATAATCTAAATATTATCATTGATTATTATAATTAATGATATTAAAGTTTTGCAATCAATGATATTATTCACATTGATTATAAAGTTATTTACTCGATGTTATTCGTCGCATAATGCGTTGTCTGAAAGCGAGGGAAAATATTATCTTTCCTTTCCCAAACAAGTTTTATTAGAGCAAGCCTTTATTGTCTCGTTTTAGTTGGAATTGTTTGGGTTACGGCTGAGTTATACACAAAATTTCATTAACAAATCCGATGATATAATTTTTTTTCTATGAAATGAATCAGTCCTCGAGTCTTTGAAGATAACACGTAGTTTACCTTAAATAGGGGCCTCCTTTGTGCAATAGAATAAAAGGTTATGTTATATCAGAGGATGTGCACCCCCTTAATTTATCTATGATGTGCATTAAAAACGTGTATGGCTTAATTGTGGATAGTGGGAAGTTCTGCTTAATTTCGTGTACTTATAAAGTATTTTCTGAACCCAAAGAAATTTAATACCTATTTAAAAAAGTTTCAAAGACCCGAAGGTTCGTAATAAATCTAGCTTCATTAAGATTGTTCACATAAAAAATGTAAAGGTTTGGAGTTATTTAAAAATGTTTTTTTCCGATTTTTTATATAAAAATGGCGAGTAGGTGATTGTTTCATAAAATATTTTTTTAAAGAATATAAACACAAATTGAACCTATTATGCGCCCTGAAATGTTACATATTATACCGGGTTATTCACGGTATAAGATTAGAAAAATATATTTGGGATGGATAGAGACCTATTGGAGTAATATTTTAAAATTACTTTCGAAATATACAGGTGTTCCAAAATTCACAGAACGTATCAAAGTTGTGTTTTTTCTTATGGAATGCCCTGTATATTATTACATTTTCAGTTTCTACGTTCAAAATAAGAATGAATTTTCTAGAGGTTTACCTTACTTAAACCTAAAGGTTTTTGTATTTTATGAAAAAGTCATCACAATTTTACCGATTCATATCTCAGCAACTATTTTTTTTCCAAACTGAATTCGCACTAGTGTCTATGAATTGATCAGATTTTTTGTAGAACTTGTGAAAAATCTACTGTCATACACAGGATGTGTGCAAATTGAGATTAAATAATGACATGTTTTAAAACGCAATAACTTGCTTATTTTAAATAGAACACCCTGTATTTGATGCCAACAACAAATGTAAAATATTGCTATCAAACAATACTATAGTGTCCTATAGCTAAATATTCACGTTTTATGAAAATGCAAATTTTCATAATGAAGACTGATTTGTAACAATTTTAATATTTATTAAGTTAGCTATACAACTTTGACAGGTAAATATTATGTATTTGTAAGTAGGAGAAGATTTGCATTGTGTACATTTTATCAACTGTACTAAATTTTGAGAGAAATAAATATGTATAGAGTTCACAAGAATTTAATAAACATACAGATTTACTTTATAATAATATCTCTTCTAATGAATTATCTGCTCCACGGATCAATTCCTTAGCTGTTTACAATATTGTAAAACATAAAAGACTACATTCTTACTCTCTTGCACAAAGGAGGACGCTATTGTGTCATAAAGAGTGGGTTGACATCTAAACTCTAATTTTTTTTTTGTTACACAAGTTCATACTTTTAGTATCAAGATAAATATAACTATCTCTAGTCTGCCTTTTTTATCTCTGCACTGTAAATTATTGAGCTGGTTCGCATTTTAATCAAAAGGGCACCTTTTATGGGTAAAAGGGCACTAGCGAGAGTAAAATAAGGCGTTGTTATGAAATTACTGTTAGCGCATTCAACTGCAATTTTCATTAATTAAAATTATTAATTGATTGGTTCTAACAAGAAAAATTTTTAAGTATTTTTATTGTTATCAAGGTAACATTTTAATCAAACAGTTTCCACATCACTAATTTACCAGTCATAGTTTTCCTCTTTTCGAGTGATGTTGATGGTATCAGCAGCAACATAATTGCTAAGACAGCAAGCAACTCAGTTCTTGTTTGACATGAGACAGGTGTTAGTAGAAACATATACGATATACTAAAATGACGAAGCAGAGTATAGTATTTACCACAATCCTCCGTAGAATTCGTAGAATTTTAATTCTACGATTGACATATTTTTTAACGCCAATTTAAGACAAAATTTTGCCATATTCGCGATCTGGTTCATTCAATACTTGTTGTCGATTCGCTCATAATTAAGGCCGTTCGTTGTGCACAAAATAGGCCCGGTTCGCCGAACCCGCCACACTTTCCTGACGTGTTAAACTTTATATAAATAATCGGGTTCATATCAAATCAAATGTATGCTTAGAAACAGTTAACAAAATACTTTCACAAGTCGTGATAAGTAAGATTTGGAATATTAATTAAATGTTAAATTTAAACCAATGCCGTGATACCTGTCGATCTGCTATTAGAAAATGAAATAAGGTTAATCCAAAAAGATTTAAGCGGAGGTCATGCAAAGAACACTTCTATTCACGATGAATCCTATAATAGGGGATCGTATTCTTGATTGGGTTTCGTGAGGGATTCATTAAAGCAATTACCTTCTGAAAAATGTGGCACAGAAAAAAGTTTTTCATATAGTGTGTGCTCTAATACGATCTTTTTTTTCTTTTATATTGTTTCCTCCAAATTATGGAGCGTTTGTAAGGCCTTTTTGAAAGTATAAAACTGCAAATACTTAAACCGTAGATCTCACAAAAGGGTCCATAATTTGGAGAATACCACTTAGTATTGTTGCATAATGAGTACCTAATAAATAACAATACGAAACAATGTGATTGTATTAGTCTTCAAGTTGAGGAAGTATATGACTTATTCGAATTGAAATTTATTTATTTAGGGAATCTCCATTTTACAAATATAAAACAATTAAATTAAATTATAATTTACGTGTAAACTAACTTAAAAGTACCTGTCGTACATAATTAATGAGAGATGTGCAAACAGACGTGACTTAAATAACTTAGGCGAAGAACTGAATAAATTAAACCATATTTATTACGGTTGTTTGCTGCCACCATTAATCGATAAATTGGTGCATTTAAAGCAAAATTAGTTTTCTTAATATTTAGTGGGTTAACTCCTAGTATTCTGACTATTACTACCAACCAACCTGTTCAAGCAGACTTATTGAAAATGCATTCCTACTTATTAACTTATGGAGGAAACAAATCGGAAATAATTCTACGATCGGAAAGCATTCGGATATTACACTATTGTCACTCCATAGCCCGCAAAAACTTTTTTGAACTCGTTCAATACTATTTGAAAGTGCCCATACAACCGAATAATATTCTAAATTGCATCTAACAAGATAACAATACAATGAACAATTGAACTTAAAAGTTACTAGCAATACGCCAAATACAACCAGTGGCGGATTAAGTGAGGTGGGGGTTATAAGCAATAAATTTATCGGTGCCCTCAAAATATGCCGTAAAACTACTAAAAATTGCCATTTCATGGAGCCCCTTATAAGCACGGGGTCTTTCGTGGCCGCGTAATGCGCTTACCGTATAATCCGCCTCTGAATACAACCCCATTCTCTTAAACTTACGGTACAAACTTGCATAACATGAGAATTTAAGCGTATTTGCCGATCAAGAATTACTCCAAGAACGCGCACCTCTTCTAAACGCTTCTGCTCTAAAGAATTAATTTTATAGTTATTGATTATAGAATGCATAGATTTAGAAACAGTATATAGAATTACACTTTGTCAAATTTTAATGCAATATATTCTGGGTACACCAAATACGCTAGCATAAGTATCTAAATTATTTTGTAAATCATAGCAATCTTCAACAGTGTTAATAATTTTAAATATTTTAAGGTCGTCACCAAATATTAACATTTGAGAGTTTAAAAATTAAATAATATAGAACCACAATGAGATCTCTGTGGCACACCTGATAAAACCTTTATACGTCTCAGTTATTAATCCTAACAATTTGAAATCTGTCGGATACAAATACTACAAGGTTTCTATAAATGATTGTCAATTAAATGAACAAAATTAACGATGAACAATGCACAATTACAACCAGGGATAAAAATTACAACGGAACGACGAAATAACTGACAGATGATGACAATAGCATAAATCAATTCACTATCAATTAAAAGGCAAATTTGGATTTTAAAAATTTTCAAACGATCATTTATAGAAGCCCTGTATTACCAAATCCCTATTTATTTAGTTTATTTAAAAGTTTATTTTATAAACGAAGTGGAGATGCATGGCTCAAAAAAGTATTGGACTTAATAAATTAAAAAATAGAAAGAAATGAAAGCATTTGTCATATTCCAATACTGATTATTTTATTTTTTAGAAAAACGCGACTAGCTAGTTTCGACGTTGTAATATAAAAACGTCATTTTCAGACTGGTCAATGATTAAAATGTTTAAAAACATATACACATTTAAATTAAATTAAGGTTAATATAATATAACATAAGCAATCTTAAATAAGAATTCACTAAGAACATATTTGCAAAATTGATAACCAAAAAATAAAATAATCAGTATTGGGATATGACAAATGCTTTTATTTCTTTCTATTTTTTAATTTATTTAAAAGAATTGAACAATCTACTCTATCAAAGACTTTAAAAAAATCAGTGTATTACGCACTGTCCACTTGTTTATCCTTATCTAAATCGTACCTGTATTCCAGGAAGTTTGTGAGGGTAGATTTTCCCTGCATAAATCCGTGTTCACATTGTCAAATTATAGGTATCAATATCCATCTCAATTGTTCAGCCATTAATTTATCCAGAATCTTTGGAATAACGGATTGTATAGATACACCTCTGTAATTCACAACTAGTGACGTTAATCGGATTTCAATATAGGAGGCAGATACTACACTCTTTCTATTTAGAAGGAAAGTTCTTGTTTTAATTGACAGAGAGAACAATAAATAAATCGGTTTACGTAAAAGAAAAGAACTTGTTTTAGATCGTTAATTGCAGTAAAAACGTCCGATATAGAAATATTAAATAAAAATTGAGCAACTAATCACATTATCGTTAACTACATTATCACCATCACTCTTGGATGACAAACATATGCCGTTGAAAAGTAATCAGAAACAAATCTATAATAGCCTGCTAGCTTCCATGTCGAAAATATGAATAGGTAAGAGAGGTTAAATAGGCATTTTTGAAAAGACGTTTTAATTTGTAGTTGTAACTGTCTAATCAAACGTTAAATTTTATTCAAATAAACTCCCGTCATTGTTTCTTATTCATAGGAGTGGTAGTGGCTCTGCTCCAAGGTTGACTTACTGTAGGTACTACAGTATAGCGCGCAAACTATGATCAGATTTCTACATCAAAATTCGGCCAAATCAAGATTGAATACAGTAAACATCTCTTTAATGGTACTGCAGGCGATTGGCTGTTGTGGACCTCTGCATAAGCTGAATGATCCATACCTCTACTACTCCTAAATATATGCAACCTAAATTACGCCTGTCAGCTGTTGCACCTAAACCATCAAAATTTAAATTTACCTCCAAATACTCGCATAGCACGTGATTGTTTTTCTCTACGTTGTGTTAACCTACCTACAAAAACACTGCTTATCCTTAACTTGTATAGATCTGCTTCGGCATTGACCTAGAGCACCTCCCTGTTGTGCCCACAGAATCTCTTACACGATTTATGCTATAATAGAGAACAGGAAAACAAGGTTAGCATCTTGAACTAAATAAAAGACTTATCTGAGTATTTAGCAAAATAATTACTTGATTTCTTTATCATTACTAAGGGGAGTCACTTTCAGAAAATTAAGAGGGGAAAACCTCCCAAAACTCTCAGTAATTTACTTTAAGCCAAATCATGTTGTCGTGACCCACACCGAAAGTATTACTCCGTGGGCTTGTGACATAATGTGTCGGGAAACTTGTATGTCAGCTTTTAGATCTTAGCTGTAGAATGCTATGAAACGTGAAGATCCACGACATGAGGCCCAAAAAAGTTCACCGTTAGATTTGGACCCATACAATATTGGATATAATATATTTTTTCAAATTGTACGTCAGCCTTTTTTGCCGACAGGTTTCTAAGGTATGGTTTAGTTACCAAAACCAAAAAAGCTGACGTTTTTATCCAGACCCAAACGTTCAGCCCCATACATTTCTCATTGCAATGTGCATTGGCAATTGTATCGTCAGCTTTTTTGTAAATTGCGATGAAATATCATCGAATTTCAAAAAGCTGACGTTTTGGTTGAAGGGGTGAAAAGTTAAAAGAAAAATAAATCCGGAAAATGTCATAATTTGATTCTTTTTTAATATTCTGCCCTCAAGTCCCAATTCGATTAAAAAAACGAGAAATTGTTGGGATTATTGGTACACAACATAAACCAACGTCAATTCAGAATTATTTTTCGGAAAATCGGAAAATTGTAATTTTTCATTAATAATATAATAAACTCTTCTCAACTTTTCATTTAAATAGGTACACATAAAACTAACAAAACAAAAAATGTTATCATTCAGATTTTATGCAAACATTTATTTTATGACAAAAAATTAACTTATCCTTTCTTCGTGCTTTCTTATTAAAATTTAAAAAAAAAATTATCACAATAGCACGCACTTCGCTGTTCTTCCTTAACTTCCAAAAAAATTCAAATTTATTTAAAGTATGTATATTTTTTGGTCTCTACAAAGCCAATAAACCGATGTACTTCTTTAATAGTTTAGAGATTTTTAATCTCGAGCCTTAAGGGATTATGCATTGTTCTTCAGGTCGTGTCTTAGTACTTTGCATCGAAAACTAGCATTTTGGCGCCGTTTGTTTTTCGTAGAGGAAACATTGCCGGCGATTTCTGATCTTAAAGACGAGTAAATCGTTCAAAGAAACTTCGATCGAGGAAAATGCAAAGGAAAGTGTAAAAGAAACACCGAAAAATCGTACTAGGAATAGGTGGATTCAGCCCGTTTGTGCCCATACCTTTGACCGCGGATTGAAAGAGGTGATTTCGAATACTAATACTCCCGGGGATTGGGATACCACGTTGCACACACATCACGTATTGTACGTCCATCGTAAGCTTGGAAATTTCGCCCAGTGAAATGTAGCATTTTATAGTATTTCAAGGCGTGTACCCGCAATTGTACACTACGAGCAGAAGGTATAGGTATTACTAGCAAAAAATAGAAATTGATGCAGGATAAATTGTAATTACCTACCTACAAGTTTTTGAACGATGTGGGGTTCTGCGAGAAACGCTTGTTTTGTTATTTTCAGCAATTAGGTCACATACGTATTTGTACATAGAAATATTTTGTCGTTAAAGCGTCCTTTTTATTCTTCGGAATTTTGATCACATTCGGCGATTTGTCCACAAAAGCTTTTAAGCGTTTTGTCCATTCAACGATTTGTCCTGATGTCTTTTCATCAGGAATAACACCAATAATCTCATCAACTTTCAAGTTTGTCAATTTATTAAAACACTACTCACTTAAATTTTGACCAGGAGTGGCTTCATTAGCTGCGTCTAGAGTAGGGTAATTTTTCCCGAAATTGCTAGAAATCTGAAACAATTTTGTTTACAACTAATTCATGTAGAAGAGCGTTACGTTATTGAGAAATAAAACTCAAACTTCACCAAACTAGAAGTGGTCAGGCACTAGTAAAAATACAAACACCAAATTATGAAAAGGAATTCATCTTTTTAGTACCATACTTGATGCTCTTCGAGGAATCTTCCTTCTTCAGCAAACTCTGAAGTGAATGACAAAAAGTATATTCAGAATTGGAAAATTATTTGCCGTTATTTTGCCGTTCATTCTATTAACCTCTTTAGATAATCATTTGGAGAATATGCCATGTTCACAGAAAATGCAGATTCGGTGACAGTCGTTGCTTTTTGTCAAGGTGGTTTTTGAAGTACAAATACTACTGACGGTAGTCGCTGGTCGTTTTCGACGACTTGTGGAACCCACAGAAGTTAGTGTCCGAGTTTTCTGAGATTCATCTATCATGTGGACAGCTTTTATTGACCCCGAAACAACATCTTTTATTCTCATTTTGCTGGGGAAAGAAGATTCGAGACCAATTGTTCTTCATCGAACAAGTATGCTACTAAAAAGATTGATTCATACTTTGGAGACCGCATCTTTAGTGCTGCCTGACTTGTTTCGCGAAGTTTGAAGATCTTGAGATAATTATCTCTTAACCTAACTCTGCATTGCCTGTAAACTAAATACTTCAATACTTGTTTTAGATTTCTGGTTACGGGCAATTTAATTCAAATCATTATCGTTTAGTTATAGACTTGGAGAATCAACAGTACATTTTGCATAGCATACGCCCTTGCAAATTGTACAGTCCCAAACATGCCGCAATACGCGGAATTGTTGGTACTTTGGCCATTTCGATTTTACGTTAATGCAATTTGTCCGTTGGGTATAGTATTAAGCGATACTCTATACTTCATTTAATAGAAGTAGTTCGTCATCACCATGAATCAACCTATCCAACCTTAGTGCACTACTTACAAGGTATTTTCGTTGATTTTTAAAATTTTTGTAATTGTTTGTTGTATTTGACGGACGACGTACTAGAGGTGCTACGCGACGAAGTACTCAAAGACGCGTTTGACGACGAGCTAAAGTGACGTTTTTGGCGTTTACTACAGGTTTTTTGTGATTTGCCTATAGGATTTAAAAATAGTCAATATGTGGCACATGTGTTTTATGTCTTACTTCTCAATAATGGAGCAAAAGAATTCACTAATTAAAAATAATGCATACGTTAAACTAATTGTTGCGTACTAGTCAAATGCCCTGCACACCGTTCTAATGAAAACATTCCTTAATATTGTACACTGCCGGACAATGAGTCTGTTTTTTTCAAAAATCAGAACACCGTGTGGAGTATACCGGTAGTAGCAGCTAATTAGAATTAAAGAGATAATTACATCTTCATCTGTTTTTAACATTTTCTTTTTTTTTGTTGCTTATTTTCCGATCTTTGCTATTAGAGGAGATATGCAATTTTAAAGCACTACATGCAAAAAAAACGATTTAATTTTTAAACACAGGGTTAGTATCAAACAAGAACAAGAAGACATACACAACTACACAATCTAAACAATAACACATAAACAATAAATTAATAAAGGGTGTTTACCGCAACTAGTTCTAATGTTTGTTGCATGCTTTGAATAGTGGAAGCAATGTATGCTTGCGGTATTTGGTTCCCATTCCTCCTGCAGTGCCACCCTTAACTTATTCAACGTCTCCGGTCGGGGTTGTCGACGTCTGACTCTTTGATCAAGAAAATCTCACACGTCTTCTAATGGGGTTCAAGTTTGGAGTAATTGGATAATATATTGAAGTGCAGAGATAGGAAAGTAAGAAAAAAAAGGAAATGTCGCTAAATTATACCTTACTGGTTACTTCTAATTAGCTGCCACTACTGGTATACTTCATAGGGCGTTCCGAATTTTTGAGAAAAAAAAACATAGGCTCATTGTAACACCTTGTATTCAATGAAAATTGGACTTGATTCAAGAATCAGTTACACACTCACATTTCTGATGGATCAGACTACAATTTAAAAAAAATCATTCAAACGAATCAACGGTTCAGAAGATGATTATCATCAAACATAGGGTAAATTTTAGGTGCCCATAATTTTTTGTCCGACAATGTATTAATCGCTTAAATCTAAATATAGTTATTGGTTGAAATGCATTATTATAAATTGAACTGTGGCGCAGATAATATCCCTGCTTTTGTTCTAAAAAAATGTTGTTATGTCTTATCCCCTACACATTTTGTTCTGTAAATCATTGTCTTCTGGAATATTTCCGGATCTTTGGAAAATTAGTTTTGTTTTGTCATCCACAAAAGCAAAAAGTAAAAGTGATATCAAGAACTATAGACCAATTACTAAAAACATGGCTTTTATCCTAACCGTTCTACTACCACGAATCTTCTTTGCTTCCAACATTTTATTTATAAAGCTTTTGATGAGAACGCTCAGTTGGACGTTATTTACACTGATTTTGCAAAAGCGTTTGATAGTGTTAATTATAAGATATTAATTAATAAATTATCTAACATTGGTGTTTACGGTCCGTTACTCTCTTGGATAACAAGCTACCTTTCCAATCGCTCCCAAGTAGTTCAACACAAAGGATTTGTTTCCTTTCCTATATTAGCTCACTCTGGTGTTCCTCAAGGTTCTCATCTTGCTCCATTGATGTTCTTGATCTTTATTAATGATATTAAAAAGTTTTTCAACACTCGAATATACTGCTATTTGCCGATGATGTAAAAATTTTAAAAATTATCCAAACCTTAAAGGAGTGTGATCAACTTCAACATGATTTAAATCGTTTTTATAAATGGTGTTCTTCAAATGATATCGAATTAAATTTAAGTAAATGATTTCATTTCATCCGATTAAATTTTCCTACAAAATTAATAACCAGTTTTTACAAATAGTAAATTCTGTTAATGACCTAGGAGTAACTTTTTCTCAAGATTTAAAATTTAATACACATATAGATACTATTAGATCCAAAGCACTTAGAGCATTGGGCTTTATTTTTATATACTCCATACATATTCTTAATCTGGACACAATAAAATTGTTATACATTTCACTAGTTCGCTCTCAGTTAGAATACTGCTGTGTTATCTGGTCACCCTACGTCCATTCAACTCTTATTACTAAAATAGAAAAAATACAACACCGTTTTCTTCGATTTTTTTATATAAATCCCGACTTCCATTTCAAAATTACATCCAAATTCTTTCATTGCTTGGTATTAATACTTTAAACTTCCGAAGAATATATCTAACAAATATTCTTTCATAAGTTACTTAATGGAATTTCAAATTGTTCATTTCTTTTACAACAAATAAATCTAAACGTCCCTTGTAAACATCTTCGAAATAATAATTAGTTCTTTTTAAATGTTAGTAAGGTAATATTTATCAAAATTCTCCTATCTTAAGGTTAATGAAGACGGCAAATTCTTACTCTAAAATAAACTTTTTGATAGTGAATCTAAATTTAAAATACATCTCAAAAGAGAGTTACCAAATTGTGATGCATTGTTTTATAAAAATCATTATTAATCAATTTTATATGATCTTTTTTTATTTGTTATTGCTTTTCTATAGATTTAAGTCTATTATTATTATTATTATTATTATTATTATTATTATTATTATTATTATTATTCTTTCGCATAAGATTAACACTTAATTTGTAAAATAGAATTGTACACTTTATGTAAAATATTTGTATTATTGGGTTTTCCGTAAAATATATATTATTATTATTATTATTATTATTATTATTATTATTATTATTATTATTATTATTATTATTATTATTATTATTATATGTTCATTATGTAAGCATAACTCGTACGCTTTATTACCCTAATTCGGAGA
This sequence comes from Abscondita cerata, assembly GCA_030710515.1. Classification (NCBI taxonomy): domain Eukaryota; kingdom Metazoa; phylum Arthropoda; class Insecta; order Coleoptera; family Lampyridae; genus Abscondita; species Abscondita cerata. Next base: position 188,219 of record JALBCR010002223.1, read on the forward strand.
AACACAGAAATCAAGGAAATCGGGAGTTGGGGTCAATCAAAATTAAAAATAGGACGGAATCAATGGAGCCTGCGACAAAAGCTTACGTATAATTACTTTTGCATTTTTCTCATTAAATAAACGCATCTCTTGTTTTGCTTAGAATTTGTTCTTATAGTGCAACGGCGGGATCTCAAAAAGCCTGTGTCGACCGTGAGGTTGCGAATTTGTGATTTTGACAACTATTAAAAGTAATAAAAGTGCTGTGTGTGTGCTTATACGAGGTGCAAGTGTTATGTGCCACACTTATTTGACTTAATGTTCTTATGCCACCACAGTAACGGACACTTTGTAATTGTAAGTACTCTCTTTTAAAAACCGTAGACGTTTGCCGGTGTTTTAAGTTACCACTTAGTGCGTTTGAAATATTGCATAATTTTGGTGTTATCTTGGATCAAGTGACGGTGTCGCGAAGTCGCTTTTCCTATATTTAAAATGAATTGTGACCATTATTGGAAAAGAACGACTTAGAAAATCATTGTACTCCGATAAGAATAACAGAAGTAGTAGCCACGATTAACGTCATCGAAAGCGTAGACGATCGCGCTCTCGTTCACCGACTCGTTATCGTGATTGCACCTGTGAGGGTGGCAGAAATAATAAATCAGATGTAGATTCGCGGTTAAAATATTTAGAATCGATTGTTGAAAGATTGACAAGACGTGCATCATACGGTAGTGAAAATAACCACCATGTTGTTAAGGTGGCAGTTAAAAGCGACTGTATCCCGGAGTTTACATCAGGAAAACCGAATCAGTCATCTTCAAAATGGGTCGATAAAATTGACCAGCTTGCAAAAATAAATAAGTGGGATGAAAACACTACAATTCAATTAATGCAGAATCTGTTGACGGGGTTGGCACGTACGTGGTACGACAATTTAACTTTATACTTATTCTTGGGATGAGTGGAAAAATTTAATAGTTAAGACGTTCCTTGACCACATCAATTTCGCTGCAACTTTACGATAACTTGTGAACAGAGAAAAACAAAGTAACGAAAGCATGACACAATATTATTTTGGTAAACTGAACCTAATACAGGCTTGCAATGTTACCGGAAAAAATACAGTGTCGTGTTTAATAGACGGGCTCAGAGATCGTACACTTCAAACGGTGCAAAAGCTCGACGTTACGAAACCCCTGAAGACTTGTATATGGAATATTTGTCTACTCTCGATAATGAAGAAACGGACGGAGACGGCATTATACGACAAAAAAGAAAAAGAAAGTTTTGATCGCAGGCGACTGGGACCGAAACCAACAAATTCTGGGGTGCCAAAAACTTTCCGCAAAGGACCGTATGACAAGAGCGCACTCCGATGTTACAATTGTAATCGGACTGGACATTTTTCGAGTAAATGCACCAAGCGACGTAAGGAATGCGGAAATTGTAAGTTATTAGGACACGAAACAAATGAGTATAGACAAACAAAACAGAATGGACCAGTTGTGAAAGTGATGTGCGCAAAAGATACGCAAGACTGCTACTTTATTGAATGTAAAATAAACGGAAAACCTGTGAAAGGGTACATAGACACGCTGGTGTTGCGCGATAATCACATCAGACTTTTTGATAATCATCTAGCTGTTTTGGCAGAGCTCGATGCTTTTCCTACACGTAAAGTCGATCTGTGTGCTAAAGAGGACGCCATATACGATTAGTTTTGTGGAAATTTGCAGTACTACAATGGAGATTTAATAATGAATGATATTGTGCGGAAATTGCAATCTCTGTATTCGAGTCTTATTCTTCTTGTGAGGAAAAAGGCGGGCGAATATCGAATGTGCGTGGACTATCGGACTCTCAACGCGAAGACAATAGGTACCCTTTGCCTCGCATTGATGATCATTTGGAACAAATGCACGGTAGCAAGTTTTTCACCACGTTAGATTCAGCAGCCGGGTACCACCAAATAAAGATGGCGGAAGATTTCATTTCTAAGACGGCTTTTATCACGCCAGATGGTCATTACGAATACCTACGTATGCCATTTGGTTTGGTAAATGCCCCTGCTGTCTTCCAAAGGACTATAAACTCAATTCTTGGTAAACTTCGATTTGAGTTTGTGACTACCCGAAGTCGAAAAATTCGAGAATTTATAGGTTTAAGCTCATATTTCCGAAAATTTGTAAAGAATTTTGCTACGATCGCAAAGCCTCTGACAATGCTTACAAAGTCTGAGATGCCATTCGTGTGGTCAGAAGAGCAAGAAAATTCGTTTTGGTTGCTTAAACAACGATTAGTAAAACGACCAGTGCTGTGGCTTTGTACAACAGAAACGCACAAACAGAGCTACATAGGGACGCTTCAAAGCATGGTATAGATGGCATCTTACTACAGTGTCAACAGGACCAAAACTTAAAACCTATTTGCTATTTCGGCAGGCAAACAAGCAAAATAGAAGAAAAATATCATTCCTACGAGCTGGAAACACATGCTGTAGTTGAATCTATGAAACGCTTGCGGGTGTATTTACTAGGAATACATTTTATTGTTGTCACAGATTGTAATGCTATACGAACTACAATGACTAAAAGAGACTTAATTCCTAGAGTGGGACGCTGGTGGCTTCTTACACAGGAATATGACTTTAGTGTTGAGTATCGTGCTGGTCATAAAATGACACACGTGGATGCGTTGAGCAGAAATAGCATACAGAACGAGAACAATGGTCACGAAGACGATTTATTCGTATGTCACGTGAGCATAAACGAAGATGATTGGATTTTGTCAGCTCAACTAAAGGACCAAAGGTGTAAATATATACATGATAATTTATCATGCCAACCATCAGACAAAGAGGGAAAACAAATTCTCTTCGAATACGTATTACGACAAAATAGAGTTTTTAAAATTACTTCTGTTGGTGAGAGAGATGGTTTCAAAAAATGAAAAAATATATTAGACGTTATGTTTCATGCTGTTTGGCGTGCATGTATAATAAAGAACCGACTGGACAACAACCAGGATTTTTACATCCAATTCCGAAGTTTGACGTTCCTATGCATACGTTACACATCCACCATCTGGGGCCATTTGTTACAAGTATACGAAAGAATTCCCATTTAATTGTAGCAATAGACGGTTTTACGAAATTTGCTTTCTTGAAAGCAGTACGAAATACGTCAGTAGGGCCAGTGCTAACATTTTTAGACGAAACGTTTAGTCTGTTTGGGGTATCACAACGAATTGTGTGTGATAGAGGAAGCTGTTTTACAAGTAAACGTTTCATTGAATATTGTAAAACGATAGGTATAAAAATCAATTTCAATGCCACAGCGACACCTCGAGCAAACGGACATGCAGAAAGGTATAATCGAACTATATTGAGTTCTTTGGCCGCCTCTACACGATAGGAACGATGCAATGAGGATTGAATACGACTATAAACAATACAAAGGGAAAAACCCCATATGATTTGCTTATGGGATATCAACCACGACAAGCAAACAATTCATTTATAACTGCAGAAGTATGCGAGTCTGCTCAGGATGACGATCTCCTGGCTACGAGACGCAAAACGAGTAAACGAATTTGTTTAAAACAGGCTCAACAAAAATACGTTATATCAGAAACGAAAAGAGGCTCCAAAATATCAGGCAGGTCAACACGTGTTAGTAAGACGAGTTATCCCGACAAACGATGGGAAAAGTAAGAAATTGTTGCAAAAGTATAGTGGACCTTATGAAATTATAAAAGTGTTAGATTTAGAATGATTTATTGTACCAGGGTCAACTCGATCCCAAAAGCCCTACGAAGGTGTTGTTTCTAGACAAGATTAAACCATTCGATGTTCTGTTAGAACCTGATATTTCTGGAGAGAGACACTGACAGACAAAACGTGTCTCGTCCGTCGCAATCAAAATAAACGAAAACGAATTATTTAAACGAAGGTACCTACATATAAACGTAACTAAACGCATGGGCGGATACACATGTCGCCAAAAAATACGTTGTTTAAAAGTTATACAAAATTGATTGTTTAGTGATACGTAATGAAACATTGACCTGCGCTTGTTTCTTTTCTTAGGTAAAAGTCCACGAGGACGTGGACAAAAGGAGCGTGGCCGAGCTGTAAGCATAACTCGTACGCTTTATTACCCTAATTCGGAGAATCAATCACAGAAATCGGGAATTGGGGTCAATGAAAATTAAAAATAGGACAGAATCAATCGAGCCTGCGACAATAGCTCACGTATAATCACTTTTGTATTTTTTCTTATTAAATAAACACATACCGGGTGGGTTTTTGAAAACGAAACAGATACGTTTTTGGGCCTTTAGCTATTTTTTTTCAAAAAACCCTCGGACAGGTCAATTTTATTTTCGAGGGAGACAATTGACTAGACTAGTTTGACATTTGTCAATTCAACCCCTAGGCGGGGGCGTCATGCGCCCTAAATATTTTAAATAGCACCAGGGGTCAAGTGACATATCATTTTAAAGCCCATTGAATTATCTTTCTAACGGCATATTATTTTTTAAATTTGAACGATTAGTATTCAAATTATGACGTTTCTAAGGTTTTGTTTCAATGCCTATTTCAATTTCTGATAAAGATCGTGCTACCTGTTAATAATTGATATTTTTTGCTACTAGTGTCATCGATTAGACATTTCTCATTGTAATTAATCTGTAACAAAAATTCTGACATAATTTGCGTTAGTGTTTGTAGTTAATCGAACATAAAAAAACCTCTATTTTGACTACGTTATCAGCTTATTGTTGCTTGTGCAATTGAACAACATTATGGTTTACTCCATTGCCGATAGGGTGACAATTATTTCACTTTTCTATGGAAATAATCAGTGTGCTAATAGAACAGCAGAGCAATTTAATCAACAGCACTTGAATAAACATTTTAATCGGAAGTACGTCTTGGAGTTAGTGGCAAAGTATCAAGAGACTGGATCTGTTTGTAATATGAAGCGACAGTCCGATAGAAATGAAGCAGTAGATGTGGCGGTTCTTGGACATGTTGCTTTGAATTCTCGAACGAGTACGAGGAAATTGGCAGCTGAATCTGGTTTTGGGCGAAGCATCATTCGAAATGTTTTGAAACAGCATACATTCCACCCTTACAAAATTCATCTCGTACAAGAACTGAATGAATATGATTTTGACCGCCGCCTACAATTTTACGAAGTGATGAGTGAACGAGCTATTAACAATCCTGATTTTATTTTCAATATCTGCTGCATAACTGTCGTTATTGGTGTGATTCTAATCCCAGGGTATTTTATGACAGTCATACGCAACATCAAGAAAAATTAAATGTGTGGGCCGGAATTTTTGGTGACCGTATTGTTGGTCCTTTTTTCTTACCAGGTAACCTGACCGGGGAGATGTACTTGGATTTGTTGGAAAATAGCATTGATCCTATGTTGAGCATTTTATCGTAGACCAATTAGTTTTCCAGCAGGATGGAGCTCCTCCACATTAAGCCCTGCCTGTTCGACAGTATCTTTTGATAATAGATTTACGAATCAGTTGATTGGAAGAAGGGGCTCCATAGAATGGCCCGCACGGTCGCCAGATTTGTCGCCCCTTGTTTTCTTTTTGTGGGGCCACTTAAAGTCTAAAATTTATGATACTAAACCGACTTCCTTACAAGACCTACGCGAACGGATTGTCAACGAATGCCACCAAATTACACCGGAAATCTTGCATAATGTGCGTGAACGCTTTCAACAAAACTTGTACTACTGTATGGATGCTGGTGGTCATCAATTTGAACATTTAATTAAGTGACATGTAATTAATCATTAAAAGAATTTACCTTTACAGGTAGCACGATCTTTATCAGAAATTGAAATAGGCACAACAAATGCATTGAAACAAAACCTTAGAAACCTAATAATTTGAATACTAATCGTTCAAATTTAAAAAATAATATGCCGTTAGAAAGATAATTCGATGGGCTTTAAAATGATATGTCACTTGACCCATGGTGCTATTTAAAATTTTTAGGGCGCATGACGCCCCCGCCTAGGGGTTTAATTGACAAATGTCAAACTAGTCTAGTCAATTGTCCCCCTCGAAAATAAAATTGACCTGTCCAAGGGTTTTTTGAAAAAAAATAGCTAAAGGCCCAAAAACGTATCTGTTTCGTTTTCAAAAACCCACCCGGTATATTGTTTTAGCCGTAATTTGTTCTTATAATTAATACTAAATTAAATCGAATTCAATTTTGTTTTTTTTTCTACGCATCATAAGATGATGATGAATTTTTCATTGATTTACAGAAATATTAGGTAGGTAATGTGTCTGAAGATTAACAACTCATAGTGCGCAAAACGTTGCCTAACGATAAACCGAAAGTCTTTTCCTCAACTCAATATAATATCTTATAGGATGTAATCCATCTAGCTAAAGAAAATCTTTAAGCCACTTTAAAGCAATGGAAATTTTGTGTTGTTGATTTTAAAAATTTTAATATTAGCAAAAATTACGCCTCTGTGAAGTAATTTACAATCTAGATTTTATTCGTGTTCTCTCATGGCATTGAAATTACCGAAAATTATACAATTGAAAATAAAAGTTTTATTCGAAAAACAATCAAGTTGCATATTGTAATTTCACCTACATTTCTTATGGAAATTTAAATTCTTATTTATAAAAAAGGGTTTACTGTTTAAAGCAGGAGTAACTTGTTTTCTATTGGACATATACAGCCACTAGCTACTGGAAAAGTAAATTTGTTGCAAGAAGTAGTTCCGCAATTTTCTCACGGTAGTTTTTAAATCATAACGAACGCCTTACCTAAACATTTATGAAGAAACAATTACTAGTAGATCGTGATCCATTTCTAAAAGTTTATCGAGACGTTTAATTTATGAAACGCAATTGCCGATAGTTAAAAGTATTTGAACGTCGCGTAGGAATTCTTGTATCGCACATCGGCCATCTTGTCTTCCACCAAACAAAGCAGTGGTAACAGATCGTAGCGTACCACGGTTGGTAGTGTATGCGTGCGCGACCGTAGTGATTCCGAATGTGTTATTTTTAGAATAAAAATTGAAATAATTAACAGAAAAATGTGCTGTAGATAGTGTGTGAATTTAATATTGTGTGCAAAGTGTCTACTGTGTACCCCCATGAGGGTTGTTTTTTTAAAATGTGGATTACTAACGCGAGAAAGGATTATATTTGGATTATAGCATCTTCCACACTCTTATTTCTTACCGTGATTCGGGGAGCAACAGGTGTGTTTCCTTTTTAATTATATCTTCGGCTAGTTAATAATCCCCCAAAGTTATATTTTGATTATTTATTTGTATGTTCAATAATTGCCGATTTGGTTTCTTCGTGTAAGGTGGTTGCATTATAAGCACACCTGGACTTTATATTCACAAGTCAACGCTTAAAATTTCAGTTTCATATGTGAAAAGTTTGCGTAAAAGAACTCAATTTAAAATTTGTTATTTTTGCATGCACGAATAAATTAATTTAGGAAAATTTCCGAACACCTTTCCCACGTTTGCTTTCGTTCGTGATCATTTCCTCGGTCAGTTTGCGGTTTTTTTGGTCTCGTGGGATCACTCAGTTTTATTTATTATCAATTTAATAAATCAATTTTGTAATTTTTTGTCAAATACCGGAAGTGGGCATTACCTAAAATGCGGTTAAATATTCATAAATTGGCGTTTCTTCGCGTTTGTTAAAATACAGCATTGTTCGTATGATTGAGGTGTGGCTTAAATCTTTGATGGGTACCCATTTTTATTCAAATTTTGGGCGCAGCTGCTTCGTTCATTTTATTTTTGAATCGGTTACCGCAGTGATTTTTTAGTAACGTTTTTCGACATTAGTATGCTCACTATCATTCACTAAAACATATTTTTCAATTTTAATGTTTATTTCGAAAAATATGACAAAAGGGGTAAATACACGCCCCACATTTTGAAAACAAGTGACTGAACCCCACATCTAAACCGTGTAAAATTAAGTTAGGAACTTATTTAGAAACAAAAAAAATTAACCGAAATTTTAGAAATAAGGAATCATTTTGGCTCGACCGATTTCGCCCAAAAATCAAATCCCTGTCATTATGAAAAATCCTAAAAACTTTCAAAATCGTATAAGTATTTTTATGTTATCTACCTAGCCATGAAAAAAAGCACATAAGAGAACAAAAAAAATTATTTTCTACAAACTCTCTTCAACACTAATACACTTATTCCATCTTTTTTCCAATTGTCCCATACCCTCTGAAAAAAATTGCTTCAGCTGGATGCCCTTACTCTATAAACCCACAGACATTGATGAACTTTGTTTGCCTTATGAACCCCCTCTTTGCAGCAACAAGTTCAACCTTAGTTTCACTCATTTATCGAGAAATATACCGTCTCAAATCTGTGTAAACACTACAAACTAAAATATTTTTTCTTCAAGCGACAATGAAACGTCATATTATTGAACTACTGGCAGACGCTAAAAACTCTTTTTACTGTCTATGTAGAATAACAAACAACTTCAAGTTACAAAAACGTGGAAAACGTTCTGTAATTCGAAATTTTCTTATTCACACTCGGACTGTAAAAATCCGTGTAAAAATGTTTCCTGTATTTATGTTTTTTGCTCGGTTGTTGGGTACACTTGTTGCAAATGTTTTTGCATATCTTTCTTACTGGCACAGGGTTATTCATTATATTTTGACTCCCACCTACAGCCCTTATTATTAGTTATTGAAATAAACTTTAAATACAAAAGTGTTAGGTTTTTCACTTAGTATCTTTTGGTAATAGAGAAACTAAAAAATCGGATTCACTACATTGTAAAAATTATTTGAGTTATATATTTTTAAATGGAACACCATGTATATTATTATCTCAAATGAAAGACCTGTTTGTTCTGATTTGAAATATATATATATAATTTGTTGGCATTTGATTCATTCACTTTCAAGATATTTCAATTTATAACTTATTTTTCCTGAAGATCAAGTTGCCTTGAAAACGTCGACGCTTGCAATAAACGTAACTCTAGCAACAAAACAATGTTAGTTACACATAAGTTGGTCATCAATGGAAAATTAAACCGTATTCCAGAAATTAATATATTTCTAAAAATATTTAAAACATCTATCAAATGGGTTATTCGGAGGAAGAAAAAAGTCAAATAATAAGGTTATTTTAATCAAATAGGGATCCTTTTGCCCGGGTATATTTGATGATATTCATGGCTACCTATTGCAACACTGATATTTGAATAAAATCCTTGTCCTTATTATTTCACTTTTTCTTCCTCCGAATAACCCATTTGATAGATTGTTTTGTTGCTAGGGTTACGTTTATTGCAAACGTCGACGTTTTCAAAGCAGATACTTCTAAAATTTCCAATTACTTACCTTGATTTTTAAAAAGTAAACAATGTTTTTGTTTTGGTTTTTTTCCTGAAATTTCGTTTTGTTCATTGTATGAGGAACCGGAAAATTTATTAACATTATGAAGACGGACACCTTTTAGACTCATTAAATTGAGAACAAATGACAATTAACAATAATTTTCAAATTTAATGTTAAGACAACATGTTATTTATAAACTCTTCACATCCTTTTGGTATTTCATTTTTTGTCTTGCTGCTTCGTAAACAGAAAGTCAAATGCCAAAAGATACTGATTGTTATTTAAGATCAAAATTTACAGTCGTTTCAGGTCCAACCGGAAAAATTATCGTTTTTAACATTACTCTTCTTAATTTTCAGCGCTAAATCTTTTACAAGGATAGATACTAATTTTACCTTGTTATTAATCTTGGTACTATTTACCAAGGGAATAAAATTGGGTCAATCTTTATGATGCAGACGAAGAGGAATTCTCGAAATAGTTCTGTCGAACTGTAAATAACAACCTGTGTAAAACGTAAATCTACGTTGTCGGAACGTCAATTTTATAATACATTTTCATTTTAAAAAATCAGACTATTTAACGAATTTTGGAATTCCTTAAATCGCATTCAATAATAATGGCATATTTCGCTACCTGCGAAGTTGAACTTGAATTATCTGTGGTTTAAGTCTTACATATGTTTTGTTTTGTGTGACACATTATTTGGTTTAGAACAGTAGTTTGACTTGTTTTTTTTTTAGGTAAAAAACATATTTTGCATGTAAACATGAAAGTTCGTCACATAAAGGTTAAATTCCAATTTTTTTTTCCAAAACTGTGACTGCAATTCAAATATATATATGTCCATCTCGTTCTAAATAAAGCGAAAATCTACATTTTTTTCTTGGTTCAATGTAAATCCAATCTAATCTTACATGACCTTAACAGTTTAAATTTATTTTAATGGGATGCACGACAATTCATCTATTTGGAATTGCCAACGAAAATATCGTTATTAACTACTGCTTTTTGATCAGTTATTCTTGCATTGACATGCAGACAAAAATCTCGAACTATTGAGTCACGATCCTTTCAAACAGTTACGTCATGCGCCAGAAGATCATAAATATCAATTTTTATATTTATATTGTCGTATTATTAGGAACTAAATATTTGAACGACGTATCGCTTATGCAAAGTCGGAAATTTTCCCAAGAAACAATCACAAGAGGGACGTCTTCTTTCAAAGTTAAAATGAAACTTAAACGTTACCGGAAGTACATATTTGTATGAGTTTGCTAAATACATACATGCTGATAAGTGAACGCAAAAGGGGAAATTATTGTATTCAACGATATATTTTAATAAATCGACGTGACTTACACAATTTTTTCAGCGCAATTAATTGTATTCGAGAAAAGAGAAGGCTTAATATGGTAAACATTGTAGGTAATATCGCAAGAATTAAAACATATTCAGGTTTGTGTTCTCATCGTCCGTTGAAGTCTCTTTTTGATCTAGTACATTTTCACACTACAGCGCGGAAATAAAACCTGTTCGTTACAGTTAGCAGCGCGCATCATACACTACTTCTTCATTATAATCCATTATATTATTAGTTTGCCTTTATTATTTAGTCGAATAATATACATGAGGTGATGATATCTTTTCTAATTTGCACCTATTTTAATCATTTTGCTTGTACGAGTCGATTAAAATTTTATTCTAATTTCGAACGACTATTATTTTTACTTCATTATGTCAGTCTTCAGAAAAAATCTATTTGTCTTTGCAATAATTTTGATTTGAATTAGACGTTTCAAAGACATCCATAAAATCAACTTTTTCTGGTGTTTTCAACATTTTTACATACCGAAACGCTTAAAATAACTAACGTATTTCATAAATTCTGGGAATGTTTTATTTACTCTTCCTCTGAATCATAGGATAATGGAATTTCTTTTTTTTTGCATTTTTACCACCGCTGAATTTTAGTTCGGGTCCAAGTTTGAATTAATGTTCTTAAAATTCAACCTACCGTTTTCATTTCTTTTTTTTAGAAAATTTTTGTAAAAGTTGTAATCAGAATAAAGGCGAGTCGCGCAATAATTGAATTGAACCCATTTCGTGTACGTTAAAATTTCTATTAGTTGACCTCTAACTTCAAACTTGCAGGTCCTACTTTCATCCTTAAATTAAAAATTGATAACTTATTGTTAATTTCGTTGCTTTAGAAACTTATCGTTTTTTTTTTACACTAGAGTTTGTTACTGTTCTCATTTGCATCATCCTTATTTTATTTAATGATTAATTCGTAATTACTTAGGGCGTGGCTTTGTGCATAATCAACCTATTTTATTAAAAAATAACACGTTTAAGGTTCAATATATTCAGTAAATTATAATCATCAAGTTTGTCGTGTGAAATTAGATATTGCAAATACATGAAAAAAAGTTGTTCTACTAAATCCATTTCCACTCCAAGTTTAGTTTATAAAACGTGTGATTAATTAACTTTTAGATGGATTTGTGTACAAGTTTCTAATTTACGCTTGCATTCTGAAATGGATAATTTTTTCCCGACTTTTGCGATACAAAACTGGAGTTGAAATTGAAGTACCTAATTAATGTGTCATTGTGCTTCTTCGCATTGACAGTAAATTAAGTGTAACCTTGGCCAATTTCCTTGCAACTGTTGATGGGGATTAATAAAAAAAAGTTTCGTTTAATGTAATTCGCGAAAAACGCTTAAAATACCAGTTTAACCAATGCCATTATTATTCTATACGTATTAGGTTGAATATCCTTTTTTGTTTAGTGGTAATTATCATTCTTTATATGGTATTGTAAATACTTTCGGAAAACAAAAGCTAAGTTCTTACTATTGTATTGTTAGTTTTAAAATAACTTAAACATCACGATTTTGTCACAAATTGTATTTTCGTATAATTTTAATGCTAAAGGTGCGTTTTTTGCGCAAACAGACTTGTCCATGCCAATTTGCACAAGTAACTCGTTGACTTGCAAAAATGAAAAAGTTTGACATGAGTAAAATCTCACCGGCTAGATAATTTACATGTGGTTGGCCCAAATGCATGAACGTGTAAACAAAACTTGGAGAATTTGCGTCAACCCCCAACATAAGTTCTCCCTGTTACCAAGTGTAATAAGAGAAGCTTTCATGACAGAATCATCAGGTTCATTCTGTAAGTGAATATCTTTTCAATCCAACATTTCTGCGACCTTCTTTTCTTTTTTGGAAATTTAAATTGTTTGATTAAAAAATTAGAAGTCCCCAAAAGAAAAGAAGGTGGCAGAAATGTTGGATTGAAAAGAGATTCACGTACAGAATGAACCTGATGATTTCTGTTGTTACTAGTGTATGGACGAAACAATTTACCAACATTTATTGAACATAGTTACACCATTAATAGGAATGAAAGAATTGATTCTGTTACGAAATCTTCTATTATTACACCTGGTAACAGGGAGATATTATGTTGGGAGTTGGTGCAAATTCTCCAAGTTTTGTTTACACGTTCATGCAATTGCGCCAACCACATGCAAATTATCAACTCAAGGATTTAATTGTGCAAATTGGCATGCACAAGTCTGTGTAAATTCCATGAGCGTAAAAACGAACCTTAAAGGCTATTATTTTCAGTTTAATAATAAATAAACTTTTTAGACGGCTTGTCACGAAAGTGACACATATCAAAGTAGCAACCTGAGATCGAAACTTCAAAATATCACTGACCAGTGTGGAAATAATTCATATCATTCACGGTGCATGATATGAATTCGGCCAATGGATTCTAGTTTTATAGTTTATACACAAATTGGGATTATTAGGATTTAAATAATTGTGCACAATTATTATTTGAATGAAATCTTTATTAATAGAACTAGAAAGTTACATTATTAAATGTGCAGTTATTGAAATGTATTACTTTTTTCATTTGAATTTTCAAATATTTTTGCCAAATTTGATGATTTGACAATTGTTGAAGAAGTTGTCATGATGGATGATTCTGCTTCATTGTTCAAGTTATCAGTAATTGGATTAGTTTCTGATGAGATTTCTGACGAAGTTTCTGACGAATTTTTAACGGCCGAAGTGATTGTTTTAGCAACTTTCATTTTGTGCCCAATAGACTCGGCTATGTAACCTTCCGCCAGTGATGAAGAATCCCATCCACCGTGACGTTTCAGATCTTCAATCGTAGCACCAGCATCCACAAAAATGGTGGAAGATGATCGCCTCATACAGTGGCTCGTGTAAGATGCGGGTTCCTCTAAACCAAGGTAGGTAGCAATCAATTTTCGGATGCTACCTATCTTGTTGATTCCAACAGGCTGTTTAGTGCATTTGGCTTGCTGATAATTCAAAAAAAGCGACGTTCAGACGTATTTGGTGGTCGAAGAGCAGCATATTTGCGATAGATACCGTAAAACTCGCCAACTATCGTGAAAACACGATTCTTTTTATTTTTGGTGTCACCTAATTTTACAATTACGACCGAACCGACATCAGTTAAATCGTCAATTTTTAATGCAGTGCCATTGCTATAAGCTTCCTCATAGCGTTGCCGGAATTTAGGGGCAACAACTTGACGCTGGTTTCATTTGCTGCTTCCAAAATACTATCTTCATCATTATCCATATTTCAGAGTTTACAGATCACTATCAATATTTTATCGTTTACAGTTTAGAGGAGATAACACATTTTTCAGAAATTCAGAAATTCACAGAGAGAATAAGAAGCAATTTAAAATAATAAACAACATGACCATACGGTTTAAGGTATCCAGATTATAGAGGAATTGGAAATTAATAATTAGTTTCAGTTATCTTGTTCAAACCGTCTAAAAATATTGTTCCTAACTCGTGGAAAAGTGCAAATATCGTGCGAGTGTCTAGATCTACTCGTGCTCAGCTTCGCTCCACACTCGTGTCTCTTTAGACACTCGCACGATATTTGCTACTTTCGACACTCGGTAGGAAAATAACTATACTCTACTTGCTCAAAAAGGTATTTTTTACTTCAAATCATATGTTACTACTACAAATCACATTCGCGTTAGTTAGGTAAAGCATTGTCTAGTGATAATTGCAGATCATGCACGAACATCAATACACATAAAGGTCGAGTTTCACCCTAAGTGACCATCACTGAAGGGTGGATTGTATGTAAGTTTTCAACTCTAAGTGAGCGACAAAATTTGATAATGGAACAATAAACTAGCACTAAACACAACAACACCTTGAAATAAGTACTAATTTGTACCCACGATGGTTTTCCAAAATTTCGATAGTTTGGAAAAATTTTTTTATTTTGTCAATCCCATTATTGCGATTGTTTAATGTTTTTCTTAATTTTTCACGTAGAGTAAAAATTACCGCCCCCACTTAAGGTAACTTTGGGGTAATTTGTTGTCAGGGTATTGAGAACTGGCTTACAATGACCATCATGTTCGCCATCATATAAAAAATCTGCCAGGGTACCTACAATACCATTATTACGATTGTATTATGTTTTTGCTGAATTTTTACAATTAGAATAAAAATTGTCATCCCCTGACGGCACTTTGGGATAATTTTATGTCATGGATTGTAACAGATTATAAGAACTGGCTTACAATGACCAACATATAAAAAATCTACGGAGGTACAGTTCCATTATTGTGATTGTTTAATGATTTTTCCTCGGATTTTTCAAAATTTTTACAATTAGAATAAACATTACCACCCCGGGTACTTTACCGACGTACTAAATTATACTATTGATTATAAACTTATTATGCTGTTCATCCGAAAATTTTTTGGGGTTAGGTTCGCAGACATGATTTCAGTTAAGATCACTCCGGAGGTAGTGATTTCGTGAAATTACTAATAACTTCCTTAATTTTTGTTAGTTTGAAAATTTCGCAAAACTAAACAAACTCAAATGAGAAGTATTCTGCATTTTTCATTGATTTCCTAGTATTTTGTAGAAATAAAAAAATGATTGTACGGTATTATTGTTTGTAAACATAGGCACCATCACGTTAGTGAATTCAATAGAACAAGCAAATAAATGAATGGTAGGAACGAGAACGACGTGTGTAATTCTGCCACCGTCCGGTTTGCTCTTAAGTATCTTAAGAAATGTAACCCTATATGACTGCAAACATTGAAATTTGTAGTCCTTTGAATAAGGAAAATAATGAGTCGTCTTCATCTTAAACGCGACACACTCTTAGAGCTGTGGGGGGGGGGGGGGGGGGGGGGGGGGGTGGGGGGCGCCGGGGGGGGTGGGGGGGGCCCGGTCCCCTCCCCCCCCCCTGTTACATCAAACGGTACTTAAGGGTATTGTCTACATTTACTTTGGCTTTTTTGCCTTATAATTCGCCTAATTTATTTTCAATTAAAGTAAAAATAGTTAAAGATACAATAGTATACAGTGAAAGCTCTCGTAAGCGGACACTCACGGTTCTCCAATTTTTGTCCGGTTAGAGAAAGTCCGGAAAGAAACTGAATAATACAGGGTGAGTCATAATTAGGTTTAAAGTTTTCAAGGGTGTATTTCCTGGCCCAAAATATTTAAAAAAGTTCTTATAAAATTTTGTCAAAAAAGGTCAACTGTCTGAGTTATAACCGTGTAAAGATGGCGTCCAAAAACTGATCAAACCTGTATTTCTTCAAAACGACTATATCTACTTACTTCAACAAATTTTAGCACATTTCATATTACTATTACGAGCTATCAGCTGATTATAAAACATGTTTAAAATTACAACCAGAATCGTACGCCCCGTACTAGGAAATATTGGGTCCTATTTTATAATCCGTTCAAAAAACTGACAATTTGGTTTGAAATACAGGTTTGATCAGTTTTTGGACGCCATCTTTAAACGGTTATAACTCCGACAGTTGACTTTTTTGACAAAATTTGATAAGAACTTTTTAAAAATTTTGGGTCAGGAAATACACCCTGTATACTAACTTGAAGTTGATGTTTTGTATTTATTTAGATTAGGTACATAAATGTTTAAAAATTTTACACGTAAATATGTAATTTCGAAAGTTCTGATACAGATTTGACGCCCCCCATTTTTGACAAAATATGTGTTAAGATGAGACCGAGATGAGACTTTGGTAAAAAAAATAAAATTACGTATGATTCCCTGATCTAAGGGTTGACAAACTGAAGTACAATTAGGCAGTACAAAAATAAATTTTAAAAAAAATTTGACATATCAACAAATAGAATAATTTTTCTTTTACGAGTTCCGATTTTCCGGTCTAACTGTAACAGCCATTAATTCATAATTTCTCGTGTCATCCAAGCCTTCTTGTTTGAATTCCAAAATACTGGTAAGTCGCGAATAACAATATTTTTAAAGGTTCCAGGGCGAGCCGCTTTTCCAATCACTAGCAACTTCTCCTTCCGATGCTCACACAAAATAGAACTGTCAATCGCTCGGAAGCATTTCTCAGATTTCAAAGCCAAGGTTTTGTTAGGTATTCCTCGAAAGAAAAGGGCACTTTCATCAGCGTTGTATACATCTTCAGCTCGATATCCAGCCAACATAGACGGAAGTTCGTCTATGAACTGTTTTACACCCTCTTCGTTTATTTACATCGGCAGTCTCACCTGATATGCACTTAAAACTCACATTGTGTCTTTTCCACCACTTTTGAAGCCACCCATCTGACACAATAAATCCCTCATATCCAAAGTGTTGCGCTACTTTAGCCTTTGCCTTTACTAACGGACCAAATATGGGAATATTTTGACTTCTAGCTCGTGAGAACCATTCAAAACATGATTTGTCCATATTCAAACCTTCTGTTTTTACAAAACTTTTCTTCTGATTCACATTCATCCAGATAATTTTTCTTTGGGCCCATTTTCGCAAAATGAAACACGTGCTTTGGTTAGAACAAGAGGCTAAATATTACCGGAAGATAACAAATTGCATACGAGTAGTTTCCCGAAAAAACTTAAAACCCACACAACAGCACGTGTGCGAATTGTGCAGTTGCAAAATATGCGTCCGGTTATTAGAGATTTTCAAACGATTTTTTAAGAAATCCGCTGCCCGTGTCCGTTCGTAAGCGTGTCTGCTTGTTATCTACATGCAAAAGTATAGAAATTAAATTGGTCCCGTAAAATTGTCCGTTTAAGAGAAATGTCCGCTTATCGGAGCTGTCCGCAAGTGTACTGCTTCCACTGTACTGGGAAGTTTGATGAATAAATATTTGAATAATGTTAAAAGCATTAATTATAAACTTTAGTGCTTATTAAAGCCTGTGTAATGCGATTATTTGAGTTTAAAAATGCAATGCAATCACATTTTGTTAAGAAATTTGTAAAATAATTTTAATTTTAGTTGGTTTTTGTGAACTTTTAAAATGTATGTAGGCACGTAATTCATGTTTCTAGTGTGATTCATTTAAACGTATAAATTTACTCGGTCAGTATGATTAAACATTTTATATAGCTCACGTAAGTAGGACCTCAATTAAAATAATATTATTCTGTTCTGCAGAAAATAAACCTATTAAAGTAAGATGTTTTGCTACCTATTTGTAGTTTGGTCACGTCTTATACAAATGTTATGAACTTTGTTATATCTCAGACTCCGATACTTACCTTAATCAGCATTCCAGCACTTGCCGTTGTTGTGTCATTCAATATCCCTTAGCCAGACGTGAAGCCAAAGTAAGATAAAGGTTTACTTTGTATATTTACCATTGCGTTTCCGCCCACTCGGTCCAATATTGGATTTTACAGACCTTTGAACACAATAAAATAAATAAGATTCGTTACTGTGCACATTGTTTTACCCGTTACATGAACACCCACAACTATTGTTACTTATTTTTATACATACGTCGATCCTCAGTTTGCTTTGTTCAGCTAATGTGTTTTTAGGAAACCCTCTCCAATCCGTGTAATTGGATTTGGCAACGTAGTAAACTCTGAAGACTCGTATACAAATCTTGTTATATTTCATTCTGTTTAAAATGTAACTCTTGCAGGCATGTGTGTTTTACTTGGTAGAACAAACCTGACTTTACAAAAACAACTTTAAAGTTAATGAATTCATTTAAAATAATGGTAAACATAATGCACATGAATCCCACATATTCTGAAGCGAGGTCTATTTTTGCTAGAATTATTTAAATTCATCAATAGATGCTTAAGTAATAATGGGCGTTTGTAGGTATTTTTTTTTATAATCTATTGATGAATTTAAATTTTTTATTGCCAACCAACTCAATTTTAAGATAGCCTTGATAAAGTCTACACAGCTGGACGAAACGTCGGCAATTTCATCCTTCCTTCACCAAGAAGAGCATACTGAAATATTCTTGGTGGGAAACTCATCTGAACCAAAATAAAAAAAATATATAAATATTATGTTTAGTGAGTTGTATAAAGTTTCCAGGTTTCCAGTACTGAATACTTCTGGTTTTCGACAACGTTTTTATGGAAGCCTTTTAACCAATAGCCCTAGAAACTTTTCGTTGAGAAAGTATGGTTTAGGTATGTGGATGACACATTCATTGTCGTTCTTTGGATACGTTTCTTGGACCATCTCAAGTTCAGTTTGGAAATTGAAAAAGAATCATTGTCTTCCAATCCTTGACGTACTCAGAACCCAACAGTGAATTAGATCATTCACTCATACTGACATGAACTTACACGGTTCTTCCCACCATGATTCTAAAAAAGGTCTGTTATTGAATCTCTAACATTTCGAGCATTTTCTTTATATTATCCCGACAATCTGAATTTCGAACCACGTCGTCTATCTCATTGTTCTCCAAAAAGTCATTAGACGTCATTCGCATCCTCGCTCTCAAGGATTTAACGAGATTTCTTCGACCACTTCAGGAACAACACCAGCCTTTTTACCTTACATTCTCAAGGTTACTGATCGACATCATTTCGATACTGGTCACAAGGTAGGTTTTGATAATACCGCTTCGAATGTTTAATCTTCATACTTTTTCAATAGAAAAATCAAGGAGAGTATAGAAATCATCATGGAAATCAACAAGCATGCCAACAATTTCACTCGTGACCGAAGTTCGGACTTTCTTCTTTGTGGATTTCTATCGTTAACTTTACCTTCTCTCCTTCAAACTAATCACCATCGAGATTAACGACACATGACGATTATTCTTATATATAAATCACTCAGAATCTTTTTTTATAGTTTAAAATCCGGTTTGGTTGACAAGTTGATAGCCTGATTTTGTTGTCCACCTTAAACTATTATTTATTTCAAGTTTTTCGCGTTCCTGAAGCTCCTTACGATAGAAGAGGAAAAACGTTGGTAACTACGGTTAAGGGTCAATGTTAAAAGAACTTTCAATAGTGTTTAGAATGCTAATTTACAAGGTGTTGCCTACACCTAGGAAACGTTGGCATCTAGAAATCATATATATTCGAATATAAATTAATGTTTCTCCACTCTCCATAGTCGCACACTATACAGTGGAGTAAAGGTCTTTTGTTTTCATACTTGACGTAATTCTCAATTTGAATGTCATATTTGAATAGTACTTAAAATTACAAATTTATTTATGTACCACACCATTCATACAATGGAAGTTTGAAGTACCAAAAAAAAAGTTAATGCCTACCGAAATTACATTTAAAAAATAGATTATCAAGATTATATTGAGATTATGGAAAAGACAACGTGGCACAGTGGGCCGAATGACCATCAAACGTGGACAAAATTATTTATCGATAGAAAAATATTTCTAGAAGATTGTAAATGATACACAAACACTTTATGTGGACTTTTCAAATAATTTTACTCAAAAATTACAATCAAGTCAATCACTCTCGTCGCTATCTGAGAACGTTGGGTTTGACTCGTCAGAAACTTCATCTGACATGGGGGTCACTAAAACTTCCTCTTCTTCATTTGGTGGAGCCAGAAGCTGCAAAACTTCATGGCACAGAGCCTTTCTAAATGTAGTAGACAATTTTCTGGCAAATGCTATATAGGGATCCAATGAGACAAGCAACAGATTTAACAACTCTTGATTAGTTGTTTCTCTCGAAGTTTTTCTTGTATGACTTCTCCTGTAAAGTTTTAGGTCCTGATTACGACATTCTTGTGCTTCTTCAGAGAGCTGTCGCATTGGAAGTAAAGCATGAGCAAGAATATCTGGTCCATGAATTAAAATCTTATGCATCAAAGCAGGCATGTAGTAGCACTTGTGATAGTATCCAGTACACATCTTCTTTTCACGGTATTGTTCTGACCTTTCTTTTCGAACCCTTATGAAAAATAACAAAAACAATTAGTTGTTCATTAAAAAAACTTACATTTTAATTTTTTAATAAGTTTACACAATTTAACAATGTTTTCTCAAGTACCTATATATTATGAGAACATACGTTATATTGTTAATATTTAAATGGATCTTCAAATTTTATGTCATTACATACACTTGAAAAAATTTTCTAAATTGGAAACGACATGTAGCAAAGCGCAGTGCGCGGCAGTGTAGGGATTAATAGTTTTTTTAGGCATCAATAAGAATTTTAAAAAGAAACGAAGCTAGAGCTTGTTGGAGATTTTTAGTTAAATTAAGTTTTGTATATTTTATTTTTTTTTTTTTAATTTTTAAAATATAAAATTTTTTATATTTATATAAAAAATAATTTAAAAAAAACAATAAAAAAAAAAAGAATTTGGTTTAATTAATTGTGTTTAAAAGAAAAAAAGATTAAAAAAATATTTTAAAAAGGAAGTTCAACTAATATCAAAATTTGAGTGCCTGTAAAACAATGGTTTAAGGGTTTGGAACCCTTATTTATATGTCATTAGAAAGCCCCAAACATTCTTTTGCGTATTACTCATAGTTTAAGTCGCTTACAAAAATGTGCCAATTTTGCATTTTGTTCACAAATGGGTAGTTTGTCCCACTGTGCGTGGGTACAAATTAGTTCTTAATTCAAGATATATAATTGAAATTTGATTTTTCGTAGTTAGTGCTAGCTTGAACCCAAGTTATCATCCCTACTTTAAAAAACGCTATTACGCCAAATATATTTAAGTACCAATTCTAATTTTTGGGGTACAAATTAGTACTCAATTGTCATCGGTTTTTTTTCAATTTCAATGTGTCAAGTTTGCCGATCATCAACCTCCCAAACCTAAGTTCGTTTACACAAACTTAACGCGATGGTCTGTCTCAACTCTTTTAACATTGCACAGAAAACTTTGTTATTATAATATCTAACATGGAGACTGAACAAAATGTGACGGTAAATTTAAATTTTAAGTTCAACTACCAGACAAATGTAGAGCAAAAATCTATGTGTAAACTTTTCTTCTTTTCTTCGTGTCCAAGATCAATACACTAAATTTTAGTAGTTTATTCGCGCACGCGAACGGATTTCTAACATTCAAATGATGTCTTTCGATGGTTGATAGGCCTATTCTAAATGCAAAATAGAATTTTTTT
Source organism: Abscondita cerata (assembly GCA_030710515.1). Taxonomy (NCBI): domain Eukaryota; kingdom Metazoa; phylum Arthropoda; class Insecta; order Coleoptera; family Lampyridae; genus Abscondita; species Abscondita cerata. Next base: position 210,071 of record JALBCR010002223.1, read on the forward strand.
GTTTTGAAACCTGCCATTGTATTTAGTGTTTTGTATAATATTAATAACACAGTTTCGGTTAAATTTTAAGCAAATTCGGTCAACCGGAAGACACATTAATAATTATGTTGTAACCGGTGTTTATAATTTCGTAAGACCGATGTTAATGAATTAATCGGATGTCATTTGTCTCGTGCCGTGCTGTTTTGACCAAAAAACTCTTGACATTACATTAAATAAATCTGAGATTTTGTATTATTCATGAATATTGGGACATCATTACACGTTTTCTGTGCACGTCTTCGTTACATTTTGTTTCCCTGTTTGTACAAGAGAAACACTTTGAACAACTTAATCTTTAATCTTATACCCTAAAGTGAGTAGATACTAAGTTGACATAACAAGTTATTGTCTTTTTATGTTGTCGTACCGGAATACCAGGCAATACCTTTAATGTTGTATTATGGTTGACAGTTCTACGAGATAAGATAGTTTTACCATTCGTGCATTCTGCGTTACCACAAATACTTGTGTTTATTTGCTTGTCCGTTCACATCTACCACTATACACTTAATCGCGTCAAAAAGCTCTATCTTGTATCTGCATTGAATTTTATGTCTGAATGTAATTTTTTTAAAATACAAAACGAGACTTAAATCCTTTAAACACATGTTTTAAAAAACTATTTCAGTTTAATTTTCATTTGTGCTTATATCTTTAAGGGTCAATAACATCTAACAAGAAATGAAAATGTTAGTGACGCCCGCTTGTTTTTTGATGGAGTACGGTAGGCGCGGGACCGTCCGTCGGTTGCATTCCATTAGCGATGGTGCAGCTGCTCGTGACGTCACTTCCAATTCCCTCCTTTCCCAGTATCTTGGTACAGTAACGGTCCCGACAGGTGGTGATTCTACTCGCGCCCTGCACGGGTATTGCCAACGTCCCTATATAATTTAAAAACCTACCGTGCGTGAATGTGAAAATGTAGGAACGAATTAAGAGAGAGAGAAAGGAAATGAGGGTTTTAAATTGAGTCTTTAAACAACAAAGTAATTTTCAATTGTAATTTGCGAACGTATCCGCAAACTCAATTGTTGTATATATGTACAAAATATTTATTTACGAATTAAAGATTGAATTGAACTCAAACATGTGGTCGTAATTTGCATATTGTCAAGTTCTTAATTTTTTCTTTAATATGTCGTCCCGATTGAGCAGGATTGTACGGTTATCTTTGTTATTAATAAGATACAATTTTGGTTAAATATGCAAGTCGCTTGTACCGTTTAAAGTAGTGTCATAATAATTTTCAAAAAAACAAATTACTTTCATGGTTTTTGAAATAGTACAAGTAACTTTTGTTTCTTAAATGGGCGCCATCTTATATTTTAGTTAAAACAGTTTGTTTTTTTTCCGCTTTCAGTATTGTGCAACAATCCAGGTTTCAGGTCATAAATTTCTGTTTATTTTAAAATTTATATAAAAATTGGTTGGATTTCTCGTTACATATGTATATTTGCAAGGTTTCCGTTTTAGGTATCTTACTGATGTGAGGGTGAAATAAAACTTCTTTCTATACATTCTGCCCGAAACAAACGGGGTTTTATCAAGGCTAAATTGTCTTTGAAGGTCGTACATAGAAGTCGATATTGGTCATTTTTATTGGCACAATGACCTATAAAGATAGTTTAGGCTTGATAAAGCCCCATTGGTTTGGGGCGAAACGTCTGCAATACTACACTTATAAAGGTAGTTTTATTTCACTTTCATCTCCATAGTAAAGGAAAAGTTATGTTATCATAAATAAAAGTTTGAGCTGTTCAATTTTGAGTTATTTAAACATATGACATTGCTCATTTAGGGAGAAACTGACTATTTTTATAACTAATAACTCAAACTTCTATTTAGTTTAAAGTCATAACAACATAACATATTTTGGTTAGGTTTTCGTGGCCTGTTTGTGAACTAATGTTGTCTAGATTCGGGTGTGAGAGCCGTGGTTGATTAGAATATCTTGCTAAAGTTTCCTTAACGCGTTTTTAATTGTAAGTAACTTTTTTCACGCTGTATCGTTTGTGCATAAATTGTCTTCTATGCTAGATAATACAGTAATACATTTTTAATTAAATTAATGAAGATTGGGATTCTCATTTCCCTATTAAAATTCTCATGTATGGACAATTTAATGTTAATTTGTATCTTTATTGCTATCCATCCACAATAAGATTAATTTCTATACTTTTCTGATTATTTTTCTTCAATTGTCAAAAAGATTACGCATTAATCTTAGTGTGCATACTTTATTTTAACGGTGAAAAAAGATGATTTTTTACTGTGAGAAATAGTATATTATAGACTAAGGTAAACAAGTATACCATAATGATGTTCTTTACCGTAGTGTATACACTATTTTTTTCACTACTAAATAAAATTAAATTTAATAACTATATAATCACTCTTCACCTAAAATTTAAAACCTAGAAGTAACTTTATTATGAAGTCATGTTACTAAGCGACAAGTTCATTTTTTCCTTTATACTTGTTTTTCATTGGTTATAGCTGTTTTCATTATTTATTAGTAGTTAATAATAATAATTGACCATTTCCTCATTTCCCATGAGTAAGTATATGGACAGTTTGTAGCACGAGCGAAACGAGCGATGTTTGAGGAATTACATGTAAGCAAGTTACTTTTGCTATTTCTATAATGTTTGGCGGTGTCAGGTTCATTTCCTTCGTCATTATCCTTCAAATCTCGCTTAAAATTTAATGGGTAAATTAATTTAATTTATTTTGACAACTGTCAGTGAAGTTTTGATAATTGTCAAAGTCACCTAGACGCTATTGTGCCCGATTTTATCATCTTCATGTTAAAACATAACATGGGTTTAAGTTCATGTTATTTATTAAAACCATTTTCCAAACTAAAGTTATCTAGAACTGCAAATTCAACTACATATTACTTTAATTTGGAAAAATTTCCCGAGTTCACTTCATGTTTTCTAACTTCTAATCATATTTAGCCCTTTTGTTTGTGATATAAATTTGTAATAATGAATCCATATGATGAAGATGCGTATAGCGATGACAATGAGGTGCCTGTAAGTTATTCCGACATAGACCAAACCATTTTGAAAAGCACAATGGAAAAGAGTTTTTGAAAAGGTTCAGATTGTCTGCAAGGACTGTTGAAAACATCATCGAACACGTTAAGGATGTTATTCGACATAAAACGGATAGAAATGAAGCATTATCTCCGGCTGAACAAGTTTTATTTTGTTTAAGATATTTTGCCACAGGATCATTTTTATTAGTTACAGCTGATTTTTGAGAAGTTTAAAATCCTACAAGTACAACTATTGTTCGAGTAGGTAGGGAATTAGCATCCATGAGGAAATTGCAGAAAGGAAGCACGAATTTTACAATATAGATAGTTTTTCAAATTTTTGGCAAGAAGACCGGGTTCGGCTCATATATTTCGTATACACGGTAGTGCTTTTGAAAACGGGTCATAGGGATTTAGCATTGTGAACTGTTTTTTTTTTCGAATTTCTGCTCTCCCTTTAAAAAAAAATGGTTTTGGTATCAAAACGCAGCTAAAATTATTGCGCATAGCGCTCGCTATCAGAAATCAGCTGAATTACACGGTCTTTTTGAAAATTCATCAATAAATTTACTAATTTTTTATATTCAAGATGAATCAGTAATGCGTTGCCTAAGCAACTATGACATTCCTACGTTTTGACAATCATTAATAAAAGTCATAACAATTCAGGTTTCATTTGAAAATGAACTTTGCTAACAGGCCTACCTAATAGCAACAGCCGAGGCAACAGCTATACGGACTAATTTTAGCTTATTTTGATACCAAAACCATTAACTTATGACCCGTTTTCACAAGCACCACCCTGGATATTTTGTAATTCAAGTATTATGAGACGCTTTGATGAAGGCAAATTGGGTCATTGTGTGCGGTGTTGGTTATCGTCCACTCTATTAGCACAATCCAAAAATGGAGCTTAAATCTATTTAAAGAGTCGCAAATTAGAACCAGAAAGAAGACAACCCCATAAGTTTATTTTTGTTAAATTAAAAGAAAATCTCACGAATCATGGAACATTTAACAAGCCAAGACCGAAAAAGTACAACATTCAAGATGCTGAAGAAGTTGCTATAAATGTAATAGGAATGATTCGTGAGATTTTCTTTTAATTTAACAAAAGTAGATTTATGAGGTTGTCTTCTTTATGCATAACGATTGAAGTATATTTCCGATGCAATGTCGGAATTGTTATTATTATGAATAAAGCATTCTAACATATCATACTTTTCATAGTTTTCGTAAGTTTTCGTACTTTTCAGATGATTGAAGAATGAAAATGTGGTAACGTAATTACAGGCAGCATACATACATGACATCCGTCATAAAATTAAAACAAAATGTCTTTGGTAACTACGACAATTTTATTTGATATTGGAAAATATGAGTTTTGACTAAAGTTAACTATGATTGACCTTACATGATATTTATCATCGCAAAGAGAAAAAAAAACTCTATCAAAATAAATCACCGGCAACTATGGTTTCTATTAAAGAAAAAAAATTATTTCATAACTTGTAAACAAATGTAGATATTTATAATCCGTCAACGTCATTCAATTCTTCTCAAAAAAGTGCCTAAAGAAGGTATTACTAGTTTTTTTCTAACTTAATAAACAACTAACTCGAAAACAAAAGACGATAGCCGATTCTAGTTTTCACCAATGAGTTTCTCTCGAAAAAACAGATCGAGATACCGACATCCATTTTCTCTATCTCTTATGGTTACCGAGATACCCTATACAAACGTCGAAATTTTCCCACCCTGTACATACCACAATGTAGTTTATTCTTGTGATCCCTTCACTTCATAATCTAACTGCATTTACAAAATTTGCATTTTGAGTTCATGTTCCTGTAGAAACTTCTCTTTTTGTAGCAAGATAAAATCCAATTTTGTTTTAATTAAAGTTTCATTTAGTTTTGATCCAGTTTTCGCTGCCAAAGTGTGAGCATTAAGTCGATCCAGAAGTAACTTCGATTTTGCTTACCTTGTCACGAGGCTCTCTAAACGTTTTTGTGGAATAACGGCTCCAAACAAATCGGTAGTTTTATCAAGCAGAGCATTTTCTTTGTCGGAATTGCCTGTGCATTTAGATTTGATGAATGTCTACGGTAATTAGAACACAACTTGCACAAATAAGGATTAAATCAAATAAATATAAACTTGTTTTTACTAGCAAATAAAATGTAACGTAATATTTTTAAAATTTCTACAATCTGTTAAGAAACAAAACTAATGCGTACTACCAGTTAACTAGATGCCTTTGGCAACTACACACAACAATAAAACTCCTTAAAATGAATATTAAACACTATTTCAACAGGATTTTACTTAATTTATTGGTTGTATTTTTGAAACAATTCACTTACTTTCAGATTGAACTGTTACAAGCTTAACATTTATTGGTTTTGATAAAACTAGGGTGGCAAATAGAAGAATAATTTCCACCCTTTTTTAAGATTTTTGCTTCTCTGCCATGCGTATCTAAAATAATCACAATATGTTCAACTTGAACTTTCTTAGTTAGATACTAATATATCATACAACAGCATTATTTAATAAAAAGCATCACGATACGATAATGAAAACGTAAATCATTAAAGTAAGATTATAAGCGAGGGGTCTTTTACCCTCAAAAAATAGAAACAATCTCAAACCGAAAATTTTAACACCCCATTTTTTCATTTTTTCCGACGAAGCAAAATCCGATGGCCGGCCGATATCAAGAGAACAACCTGTCCGATTTTTATGAAACTTTGTACATGGACCTTATTTATAATTTTGCAGATCTGATTAGATTTTGGGCATAATGTATTTAGGCAAAAGGACAGTTAACCTACACAGATTTTCACATTTTTGATTCAAATAAAAGTTGTTTGTAATTTAAACACAACTTATGTTTAAATTATTTTTGATCCGATAAGTAATTACTGAGATCACGTCACACTAATTGTTGTAACAATATCTCCACCAATATCAATTAACCCCTCGCATGTCCGTCATAGTAGGTGAAATTCAGATCTTCTAGGTCCAGTAAATGTATGGCTGAAATTTCTTGTGTTGCATCATCATCAATTTTCCTTGCCTCAAAGACTGAACTGTGAAGAATATCGTCAATTGTAGTTTTCTCTGATGTTTCTTCAATACCATCATGTTCTTCTAATTTTTCATCCTCTTCTTCTTCACCATCCTGCATGCTATAGCAGGTAAAATATTCCTATGGATATTGTATCCATTCCTAGATGATATTCTTTCTTTGAATCGTTATTGGCTTCGTATTTCTCAAATTGGGGATGGGTCTTTATATCCCTCCAACACTTTTAATTTTGTACGGCATTTTACGTAGATCCTCAATTAACAAGTGCAAATCTTCTCTACCAAATTTCTCTAGTTTATGTATTTTTCCGACAATATGAAGGAGAATATTGTTTACTGATAGTATACAGGGTGTATTTTAAAAGGATTCTATGAGCCAAAAAAATACAAAAATTGTTATCATTGATTTTTGAAGTTTTTTGAGATATCCCAGAAATTACAAAAAGATATTAAACTGAGATTTGGTACACGTAAATATCCTAAGTATAGAGTTAATCATGTAGTCGGATGTGATACAGATGATAGTGGTTTTTCTTAACCATTTTTCTCACACTCGTTTGACTGATTCCTAAATTATCCAAAAAAACATGTAGTACTTGTATTAGGGTTTTTCTTGACAGATGTGACACTTTTCATAATCGAAGTAAGTGTCAAAATGGTTCACTTTTCTTAACTACTTAGAAATAATTCAATTTTTCGTCACTTGTGAGTTTGTTTCTACATTTGTTTTGAAAATCGTAACCGTGGCAACATCGGTCACACCCGGCTAGAATTTGAATTCAAAATAGGTTTAATTCCTTTTTTTTTTACTTATTTTTTTTTTAAATATAGTATGTAACATGTAACGAAACATAATTTTTTGTAACTCATGTAGACTGTAATGTCTTAAAATGTTATTAACTAATTGAATTACGTATGCATTTTTTGTTTTAAAATCTTTCGCTGCCATTAATTTTAAGGAAATTATAAATTGCGTAGAAACTGTAACACTTAGGCATAGGACACTCTTATATGATTCGAAAGAGGACTTTTTTGTTAACATTATGAAATAATAAAATACAGAGTGTTCCATTTAAAATAAGGCTCATATTACATATATTTATACGTAAGAGTAAATTAGTTATGATTTCTTGGATTAAAAGATATTCAATTTTTTTAATACTCCACTTCTTAAAATAAAGAAAAGTCGACAAAACTCAGAACACTCAATGTTTAGGTATAGGGAACCTTTATGAAAGTATACCTTATGTTTTACGGGCAATCCAAAAACACAATAAGATACAGGGTGTTTCATAAGAAAAACATAACTTTGATGTGCCACAGTTTTTGGGACATACTGTATATTTCAAAATAATTTTAAAATGTGAAATTTATCAACTTGCAAGCTATTAAAATGACAAAACTTGTAAAACTTTTACTGGTACGCTATAAATCTTCGACCCGTTGGTGGTGATTCACCCTGTAGTACCTTAACCAATACTACCTCTCTGAAAACGCAACCTTCTCGGTTCAGAGTGCACCGACAAACCGCATTTGAATTTTTACAATAACAGTATAAAACTAAAATGGGGTCTGCAAAAAATACGTTTTTGAAAACTTTTTAGAACAACGTATAGGCAGCTCGGGTGTAAATAAATACCGTTATTTAAGTATTTTGAATTATACTTTTCAAACAAACTTACCTTGAAACCGGTATTAAGCGATAATACGTCACATTAAGGGTTACGATAATTATGATTTGATGAACTTATACTTCACGACGTATAGAAAAAATACAAATATTGTTGGTTGCTTTAAAGAGGGTCATTTGATATGTCACTGTTTGTATGTAAGTCCAAATACACTAAATCTCTGAATTTAATAAAATTAAAATTAGTTATTATTAAAAGTAAAAAAATCATAGTTTTGGTATAATTATATTATAAACGTATATCTTGTATTCATCTAACATTGTGAATGTAGTTTTTTACATTTTATTTTTTTAATATTCCTAGAATGAAAATATATTTGAGCAATCAAATTTGAGAGCTGGGCCAACGATATAGACTAAAGAATATTATTTTTGATTTTTTTTTTTGGCAAATGATGGACAAACAAATGTTTTTTTCACCAACAAATTCACATGTGGTGGTGCCAACTTCATAGGCCTGAAATCGTCGCATAAAATTGATAGAATTTCGCCCTCAGATATCTGCATTTGGCGAGTCCTGATTGAATTATACTTCAACAAGTAGTGCACTAAACGGGTTATAAAATATAACAGAATTAATTTCTTCAATAGAAAAATACATAAAATAGAATAAAGTTAGTTCTCTTCCGCATTCAAATAGGTAGATGTCTTTATATAGTTTGAATAAAAACAATAAAACATTTGGACATGTTTAAATTAATCCATCCGGGATATAACAATTCTGGGTCACTTATGTCGTCAATCCAATCTACTTCTAAAATGAAATGAATAGGTTCAGTGTCATATGGTTTAAATTTAAATAGCTGTTAGCTTACTTTTTCTAAACTGATTAAATCCAATGGGCAGACTTTTTTCAACATATATTTGAAAAAATTTGTTGAATTATTTAATGTACCATCTACAGAAAATTTTTTATCTGAATCTGTTATAACTGTTGGCAACAAATGGAGTTTGTATAACTTGAGAGTTCCTCAGGAAACGCATAAAAAGTGGCATTACTTTTTTTTAATTATTTTATAGTAAACAATGTCGTGAGAAAACCAGTCCGACATGCTGTAGGTTGTGACGTATGTGTTAATTTTATTAGTGGTTTATTTTTTATTGTTGCTTAGAAACTGTTTCTGCCTTCCGGCCAGAACCACGATACACGGATTTATTGGTTAATTTAGTTTTAATAAATGATTTCTCTAAAAGGTTAGATCTTAGGTACTGTTTTTGAATAATGCTTCCACTTTAAAAATAACGTGCTCTATAGAATATGATATTAGTGCTTGACAGTAGCGGCTGCTACCAGGGGGCACGAGAGCAAGTGTCCCTCAATCAACATTTAAATGACAATAATTAATCATTACAGTAGTTGATTTTGAACTTTATTATAGTCGATGACTTGTTACTTAAAAATATTCTGCGGCAAAAGCTCAATATTAATATCTTGAGGACGTTATATGCAGTGAAAATTAGGCATTATTTCTTATTACGTCGCAATTCGACATTTGACTCAATTCTCATTGTATTTCATGTTAGTTTTTAAGACCATTTTTACAACTGAATTGAAATGTGTTCTTTAGTATTTATTTCAGAGAACACATCATTCAATTCCGAAGAGGTAATCATAAAACAATGTGGAATAGATATTTTAACGTAAATGATTTTTGGTCTGTACATTTTCATTTTTACTTGCGTCAGTTCAAACCGAACATTTGAACACTTTTTTTCAGTTAGTATATACTTAATAATAAAACAAAATAAAATTTTCTGCCAGGAAGCCGGCCGCCCGTTCGTATGTACACACGATATCAAGAAAAAGATTTTTATGAAACTTGGAAAAAGGTTGCTCAATAGCAACCGAAACGTCGGATAAAGATCCACCTAAAAATAATAATTTAAGGAGGAACATTTTCAACTAAGTAATATTTATCTTATCTTTTTTTTTCTATAAAAATTTTGTAAGTTGTCCCTCACTTTCTATACACTGTTAGACGGTTATATTATTTTTCGAGCAAAATTAAATTACGTATCATATTCAAGTGATCTTTCAATGTATTTTCAAAATGTTCGTGGCCTTCGTTCTAAAATTCCAAGATTCAATAGTTTAGTAAATGAAGGTGAATATAACGTGGTTAGTATTGTTGAAACTGCATTGAGCAATGAAATCTCAAATTCTGAATTATTTTCGTCAAACTATACAGTTTTTAGATGTGACCGACAGTTTAATATTACTGGTAAACAGTGGGGCGGAGGGGTAGTACTTGCTATTAAATCACAAATTACTTGTACGTTAGTTGATACGTCTACCATATTTAACAATATACTTAATATTGACTTGATTGGATGCAAATGTTTTATAAACTATTCTATAGTACACATACACAGGTTCATTGATGGTTTATGGTAGGTTAGACGTTTATGGAAAACGGGGCATAGGAGTAATCTGAAAATTTGGCTATTGCCATAAATAGACACGATCTATCTTTCTAAAATATTTTCATTTTGGCGGTGTTGCCGCTTTTACTCAAAAGTACATTCGGGTCCGCGTATAGCGAGCGTGCTCGTGCTAACAAAGTGTACTCGCTATATGCGGCCACTCGCTAGAAACGATTTTTAATTAATATACCTATCCTGTACAACTGAATGATTTTTTGATCATTTCTAACGTTGTTTTATCATTCATTGTAATTTTACAATAAAAAATTCAATATTTATATGTAGTACGTATAATGGTTAACGTACATTAGTATTAAATACTATAAACTAACACTAATACTACTAATGTATTACCTAAACTAATTTTTTTAAGATGAAATATATGTTTATATGTAGTATATAGTACATATGTATATATCAATTGAAATAATCTGTAATTTTTTTTTGCATTGCACTTTATTTAAAATTGGATTTTCCAGTTTTCTTTGAATTAAATCAAATTTTTCCTTAATATTGCTTTCAAAATCATTCAATTCTAAATAAACAGATATGGTTTTTATCGCAGTAAATACTTGTTGAGTTGTTGGAAGTTCTAGAACATCCTGTTCTTCTTCCTCTTCTTCTTCTTCAGATCTTTCTTGCTCTTCGTTTTGAGATTTAACAGCGGCAGCTATTTCAGTTTCTGAAGGATATTCGCAAGTTACTAAATCATCATCAACATTCTGAAATGCATTTAGAGCTACTGTATTGAATGATTGATTTAAGAGCCTGTTCATAATAGCCCAGTCGTGGAAGGTAGTAGAATCTTCATTATCCACGTTTTCTTACTCTTTATTGTGTAGTAACCACTGAGCTAAGGATATGTCATCATCTTCCTCAAATTCTGAATTAGGGTAGAAGCCAGCATGACGATAACAATTTACGATTGTTCTTTGTGAAACGCGTTTCCACAAAGAAAATTGGAATTCTGCCCATTATCTACACAAGTTATCATTTTGCATAAAAATTGTTTTTTATAATGTTGTTTAAGAGAAGCGATAATACCTTGATCCATCGGTTGCAGAATCGCTGTTCTATTTGGAGGAAGAAAAATCAATTTTATAGAACGTAAGGTTTCAATTAAAGGATTATTTTTTTTGTTTTTGCAGATGAAAATTTTAGCTTCTTATTTCTTGCTCAAAATATCCGATGTTACATATGCCTTCTTGTTGGATGTGTAATTATCCAGTAATACTTGGCAACTTTTAAACCATCGAGGCGTTCTTGATTTACCAATGACCAGTAATTTTCTCTTTTCTGTGCCAGTCATATTAGCACACACCAAAAAATGTAATTCTTTCTTTACTTTTCTTACCGCTATGGCATTTTTCTTTTTGAAATTTAAGAGTTTGGTTTGGTGTAAGTTTGAAAAACAGCTCCGTCTCATCTCTATTAAAAATATCCTTATATGAATAATCGATACGTATTAGGGGCCAAAGATTAGGAAACCAGTCCCTTGTTGTCTGTTCAGAAACACTTCCAACTTCTCCATGCACTTTACTTGAAGAAATGTGATACCTTTTCTTGAAGCGGTCAATCCAACTTTTCGAGCACACGGACGCTTCATTATTAGAAGACAACAATTTTGAAAATTCTTCTGCCTTTTCTTGTTATATATATTCGTCCACTTATCGGTACGTTTTGACTTCGTTTTTGTTTAAACCACTCAAGTAAGTTTTGGAAACGTTTGAATTTAAAGTTAATTTAAGTTTATCCCTATTTTTCCGAATAGTGGAAACCGTTGAACTGGACAACTTGTACTTTTGACACATGTAAAGCATTAGAAGGGCCACAGGAAATAAGATCCACTATTTTAACTTTTTCCTCTAACCAAAGAGAATTTCTAGAATAAGGTTAAAGCATTGTTACAGTGAACACTAATAAGCAATAACGATGACTAAATGTAAAATTGTATAGATACATTAAATCGTCTGGAAACGCCAGTTACGACAAGTTTGTTGTGTGCGCTATAATAGAAGCTATCCGCCATATGAACCATAAAATCCTCGTTGTAACCGCAGCCGTCAATAGTTTTCTGGGCATATTTAAATTTGTTCGTTATAAGTAAAGTTATTCAGCAACTTAGCTTGTTGTAACAGATCTGTACGTTATAAACAAGTTCGTTATATCCAAACTTGAAATACGTTAAAGTTAATGAATTATTATTCGTTACTTAAGAAAATATTCGTTAAAACCGAACGCTCGCTATAAGCTGTGCTCGTTATAAGCGGACTCGACTGTAGTGACAACTTGTTAATTTTAAATGAAACACTCTATATATTATTTAATTTTTAGAATTACACTTTCTTACTGATAATTTTTCCTGAGTAGTTCCCTATACCTATCTACACCGATTTTCGAGATCACAATTATTTTAGGTTTTTTTTTTTCAAAATATGATCCCACCAAAATTTAAATTTAGCTGCTATTTGTTACTACTTTCGGGTACAAGCGGCAACACCGCCAAAATGAAAATATTTTAGAAAGATAGATCGTGTCTATTTATGGCAATAACCAAATTTTTAGATTACTCCTATCCGTTTTCCATAAACGTCTAACTTACCATCGACGATCAATGACCCTGTATATACCACCCAGCACTTCTATTTATGAAATATTCTTTGAATTATTTGAGCAATTATGTTATCATGTAGAGTACTTAATTGTAATTGGCGATTTCAACATTCCAGCTTATAATAATACTGATGTTAATGATTGTAAATCAAATATGAATATTCTTAACTTAAAACAATATAATTGTGTTACGAACATTAACAATAGACTGCTAGATCTAGTTTTAAGTACCTTTAAATGTAATGTATCTCATGACAGTTCTCCTATTATTTTAGAGGACGCACATCACCCTGCTCTAATAATTAATCCTCACCTCATAGTTGATAAAACCCTGTTTCCGGTAAACCCGGAGCTAAAGTCATACAATTTTAGGAAAGCAGATTTTCCTAGTCTCTATAATGCATTTTTCAATGTCGATTGGTCCTTGTTGAGGTCATTTTCTGATGCTAATTCTGCTTGCGCGGAGTTTTATAAAATAATATATACTATTTGTGATAAATTCGTTCCACGTTTTCGTCAAAGTAAGCGTATATACCCCTAATGGTTTTCACAGGAAACAATTATTAACATTCGATTGAAAGTAAAATGCATTTAAAAAATATTTCTCATCCGTATATTCTCCTATTACCGCACAATTTTCCTTGCATCAGCATGCCGATTTTAACTGATTCTATGGCATATGAAGCAATTCAAAAAATGAAATCTTCGGCGACTTCCGGTCTTGATTAAATTCCGAGTTTTCTTCTAAAGGATTGTGCTAACATATTTACCGAACCACTCTGTATAATCTTTAATTTAGCACTCACTACATGTTGTTTTCCAAACGTATGGAAAGTAGCGCGAATTTGCCCAGTCCTTAAATCAGGCGATCCCTATCTTATGTCGAATTATAGACCGATTAGTATCCTAAGCAGTTTTTCTAAAATTTTTGAATTGGTAATTTATAATCACATATATCCGTCTGTCAAAAACTATATATCACTTCATCAGCATGGTTTTATGAAACAACGCTCTACCTTAACAAACTTAGCTTGCTTTTCACAATTTACTACAAGCGTACTTGATAATCAAGGTCTAGTCGATGTAATCTACACTTCCGTAAAGCTTTCGATACTATCCACCATTCCACAATAATTATGAAACTTCGTGAGTTTGGGTTCAGTAATTTCTTGCTTGCATTTTTTGCTTCTTATTTACATAACAAGGTCCAATTTTCATCTTTCAATAATTATCTTTCAGGAAAGTTCATTGCTATTTCTGGTGTTTCCCAAGGGTCGCATTTGGGACCCCTGTTATTCCTTATTTTTATCAACGATCTCTCTAATATCATAACTTGCAACCATTTATTTTTTCCCCGACGATCTCAAAATGTATTACTCTATTTCATCTTTACATGATTGTCTAATCTTACAGAACGATTTAAACGTACTTTTTCAATGGTGTAAGTTGAATCATCTTCAATTAAATATTTCAGGGAGAGTCCACTACATTGATTGTATTGAAAACGTTCAAAGAAGGTTTTTAAAATATCTTTCTTTTAAAATGGATGGTCTTTACCCAGAAAGAGGTTTTCCTCAAATATTACTCTTAACTCGTTTTCAAGTTCCATCCCTACACACTGCAGAAGAATTCAAAGTAGTATGCGATTTTTACATGGTCTTTTACATAACAATGTTGACAGTCCTTTACTGGTATCTTCGCTGAACTTTGCTGTTCCTAATCGTTCTTTTCGTTCATCTGCTACTTTCACTTATAAAACACCAAAAACTAGTTTACTCCTAAGATCACCCAGTCATATCATGTCCCGTAATTTCAATCAGTATTGTACTACGTGTGATATCAACAACTGTTCACTTAAATCGAAGGTAACCTAATAGTTATAGAAGACTAATCCATCAAAGTTTCATTTCTAGTTAGCATATTAATATCTTATGTAATAATTATTTGTTTTTCTTTCTATTAAGCTAACATTCTTATTTTTATGTTATTAATTAATTGTAAATTGTTCTGTTAATGGATTTTTAATCTGTTGAACAAAAATCTATTATTATTATTATTATTATTATTAAAATATTTTATGTCACTCCACACCTGTTCTGCGTAAAACGCTGTTTTTATTTTACTGTGTTACATTTTATCACTTTAACATGTGCCTTCCTTATAAAAAAAAAGAAATAATACTACGATTTAATGTTTTTCTTTTTCAGGTGGCATTTCTTGCTCTCCAAATCCATGCAAAAATAAAGGAAATTGCGTTTCGTCGTCCAAATTAGAACCATTTTGCAAGTAAGTGTATAGTTTTAGTTTAAATAAATAATAAATATCAGTAAATGAACAATGAAGCATAACTAGAGCAAATATTTAAAAGTAAAGATAAAAATTATCGAAAGGGCGCGGGGTTTAAAAGAGGTTGTTTACAAGTATAACATACAATAGCCATAAACAAAATCGTAAAGTGTACGGTATTCAAATTAAATGTCTACGCTTCATTAAAATTTCACACAATCATACAGGATATCACTGGAGAATAGGCATTCATTACGCACCGCAGGGTTAATTGCTCCATTGATTCCATCCTCTCTAGTTTATTGTACTATTGCACTTGTCACGTTAAAGTGATTGTGATCCATAAATACAATGTAGGATAAGTTTCAATGTTCAAATTGGTAACAGATGCAGGCTTGATCCTGTTATTGTATTGATAATCAACGAACGTTGTCCGCGGCATTGTGATTTTTACGACGAAAGAATCTATTATTTCGTCTTTTTTGCGCACATGTTCTATGATCGCAATAGTACCTACATATAGTTCTGTTCCTCGTTGTATCCCATTGTATACAAAATGCACATATTGCTTTATTTAAATAGAGAAAAATTTAAATGAACTATAATTGTAAATAGTCGTGATTATGCGTGCTTCAAAGAATCGTTTCAGTATTTTCACAACAGACAATAATTTAACTGCCATCTATAAACACCGCTTTTATTAAAACATTAAATTTTCTCGCTAATTCTATGAGAAAAGAAAATGTAAAATAGAAATGAATATGCAAAACTACTTTATAATTAAACGTCCGGTTCTCGTAATTATTTCACCATAAATATGTTCTGCCAGTGTATATACGTGGTGAATGTACTTTTAAGTCAACGCGTATGTAGATAGATATTCTAGTTGTTTATTTAGCTTATTATTGCTGCACTTTAATTTTTAGATAACTTACGAAATCTATCATGCTAAGTACCTAATCAACTAGCTTAAGTACATTTAAATATTTGAAGTAACATTGAATATTAATAATATATTGATTTCAATGAGCTTTCCTTTTCCAATAACGGTGAATTTATCTTCCCATGAAAATCTTTCGAAATCCTATGGGGATTACATTTTATACGGGAATACTTTCCCATGACCTTCATGTAAAACTAACCCCGAATGAAAATGTTACCATATTGTTGAGTACCCTTTATTAAGCACGAACTACTTTCATATACTGTAATGGCAAAACGAGGGTGCACTTCTAGTTGTTTGTTAAACGAATTAAATTTCACCTATAAATACGTTTCCAATTTTCGCGCTTTAAACGTAAGTACTTTATTTACACGGATAATGAACAAGAATTGTTAATTTATAGTTATATCGTAACAATTAATTCACCTTTCACGCTTCGAACATTGATTCACCTGGTTGCGCTAAGTGAAGATAATTAATTTAATGTTACATTTCGCTACTTCAATATTATTTAATACTTACCTTGTACGTAAATAAACTAGACGTTAAACAACGTTTATGTGGAAATATTTTACTTAAGTGGACTGTTTTGACTTTTTCATATAACGAGAGTATTACGCTCGGTTTTGCGATTATTAAAATATTCATTTTTCTGATTTGGGTTTTTTCTAGAAATTTTGAAATTAAAGTTCTAACACACGAGATAATTTAGTACTACATGAAAATAAATTTCATTTTTCTCTAAAAGCTCTAACTTTATACATACATCTTGTCTTAAAAAACAATTTCTTACCTGAAACTGCTGTTGTAATCCTTCTTCTGCACCGTTTTTACATTTCATTATGTATGTAAGGCAATTTACTGTAGTCTGCTGACAGCTCAACAGCGACATTTTCGTAAAATGAGGCAGTTAAAAATACTTTTACTTCACTTTTTCAATAATAATGTTTCTGTTACACACTATTTGTTTTATTCGTATGGTTATTTCGATTTTTGTAATGTGATGTAAGTGTAATATATGGTGTCCAAAACATCGACAGAATAGTGTTAACTCCAGTAAACAAACCGTATTTCAACTCGTGCTAAGTTCTTAATGAAAGCCTAGTCAACACAAAATAAATAATTAAACTTAGACTAGAAACATTTTTGTCATGCTCCCTTAATTATTAGCCATCTACCCTCTGCAATGTCCTACCCCAGGCAAAACAATGCTCTTAAACTATGGACTAACATGATAACAACTAAATAAAAGTTAACCAAACAAAACCTCACTTAATTTTCTTACATCAAATTAAAACTTTATTTGCTTATACCAACGGTTATACACTAAAATATAAAATCCCTAAAACAGTACGGAAAGAGCTTCTCTTTGCGTATCGTGTACAATACGGAAACAAAGCTATAGAAATTGCGAAATAAAAAAAAATATTTGGAACATTTACTACATTTTCCAATAATTTCTCATATTTACATTACATTTACAGAACATTTAGTAAACTTACAGAAATTTGTCACAAGTAAAATGTGTGTCTTGCGACACCTCGTGTAAACATTGACACGTATGAATAATATAAACTAAGAAAAATGCCAACAGTTAACTGTAACGGCATGTGTGTGTTACAAGTGCAAAGCGCTATCTAAGCGATAGCTTTAATGCTTGTAACACACGTTGCCGATAAAGCCAAGATAACTTAAACAGAAGTACACACGCAACAAAAGAACACCTGATGCAGCATTTCGCTCTTATTGTGAGGCGTCTTGTACAGTCGTATACCGCACTTAAGTATACACCTCTGATGACCTCACAATAAGATCGAAATGCTTTATCGGCAACGTGTGTTACAAGCATTAAAGCTATCGCTTAGATAGCGCTTTGCACTTTAACTCACACATGCCGTTACAGTTAACTGTTGGCATTTTTCTTAGTGTATGCTATTCATACGTGTCAATGTTTACACGAGATGTCGCAAGACACACATTTTACTTGTGATAAATATTCTGTAAGTTTACTAAAGTTCTGTAACTGTAAAAATGAGAAATTATTTGGAAATGTAGTAAATGTTCCAAATATTTTTTTTATTTTGCAATTTCTATAGCTTTGTTTCCGTATTGTACACGATACGCAAATAGAAGCTCTTTCCGTAGGGATTTTATATATTTTAGTGTATAAGAGGTTTTGTTTGGTTAGCTTTTATATAGTTGATTTTAATATTTAAAGAAAATTATAATAAACTTGATTTGATCGATTTAGGAAATTTTTATGGGATTTTCTTAGACAGTGCAGCGTTTTGCCATGAGTACCAACCTTAATATTTTCGTATTGAAAAGTTATAGGAATTTTTATTCATCTAGTTACCTGAAACGATGAGGCTCTGTTCGTTAATAATTCCATTACACAATCAAGACGCTGGCTAATTTCAAAAATTAAAACACAATAACGGCATCTTAAAAAAATGTTTTGTTCTTTCAAGTAGAAATAAAATAGTATTGAAAATTAATGTTTAACCAATTGCGTATTTCAAAACTGTATGTCACCTCTCTTTTGTACTTTCAAAATGATGATAATTTAAAAGGAAAAACAACAGTTTTAGTGAATTAAAACATTATTAATATCTTCATTGTTTTGTAAATTATGAAAATATTTACATTTAAAAACAGAAATAAATTTGCAAGAAGAAAAATATAGAATACGATCAGACTGTAACCGGAAGCGTTGTTAAACTAATATATACTAACTGGGAACTGCTACCGCTTTTATAAAAATTCACATAATTACGTTTAGAAACTCAAATTATATATTACCGACTATAAAATAATCACATTTTTAACATAGGTGTTATTTAATTAAGTAATATTTAGAAAATTGTTAAACATGTAAAGTTTATTGTTAGTTTAATGTTAATTACTTATTTTCGTATAGAGAAATAACAGTAATATTTTTTAACTACTACCGATTACCTTAAAATTAAACGTTGAGTGGGTAATAAATTTTCGGGGATTTATTTTAAGGTGGTTCTCGTAATTAAAATCAACTGCTAGTTATACGACAAATTTTGTTTCGACATCGTACGCTTATTGTTTGTCTTTTAGTTATGGAATATTATTATACAACTGAATCCATTCACCTTTCATGCAAAACGAGAATTAAACTTACATGTTTTATAGATTTCTTTGTAGAATGTGTTCTGTTTGTTCTTCCGTGTTGCGGTTAGTTTACGGTTATTTTGAATTTGATGCAATTCAAGTAATTGTAAATAGATATCGAACTGATGAGAATAGTAATTTGATCCGTATGGAAATTTCTTGAAATTGAAACTTCACATTAGCGTTTGAAAGTAATTTCTTCAGTTGATGCCGAAAGCATATATATTTTAACTTGTTTGTATCTGTATGCTCAATTAACTTTTACAGTTGTATAAAAAACAATAAAATTTAATTCATTTAATTGAAAGTCAGTGTGAAGGTACCATTGCTGTCTAACATGAGAATAAACATAAACTTTTGTGATTATTTTGTTTAATAACACCACTGGTAATTCTTTTGTTAGAAGTCGATTTATAGACTCCACACTTGTTCCTAATTTTTTCAATTATGAGTAGGTAGTGTTTATCGCCCACACTTTTAATTGGCTTAAATTTTTCATAGGGTTTATCAAACATCTTTTGAAGATTGGTTTCGCCTCTTTTATTACAAATTCATATACTTAATATTAGAAACGAATTTAAATAGCTTCAGGACTATTTCTTTACTATTGAAGATGTCGCAAACGTTTCAATTGTTATCATAACCAAAAAAAATTATGCAAGTTGTTTAGCATTCTCACAAGTTTGGTGGTCTCATTTATTATTAATCTTTTACAATATCCGTGATCAATACATAACGCATTCCACCTTGAACTATAACTATTAGCGATAATTAGAAAGTATTGGTACTTATCATCTCGTTCTCAATAGTGTATTTGAATAGTATTTGAATCACATGTAAGGGAGAGTCACTAAGATGAATTGGTTCAAAACACCTTGAGAAAGTCATTTCTATTTGCAAATATCAATTAATTTTTTGTTTCACTTTTACATTACTAATCAAACGAACATTAAAAGAATTGAAATTTTTAAAATGACGAAAACTAGGTTATATCGTTTGATTGATTACCGCTATTCCCAATTAAAATAACTCCTACACGATAGACTTTAATAAGCGAACAATACTAGCAATGTAGCACTATTATGGTTTATAGGTTTTTTTATGAACTGTTACTACTCAATTAATTAATTCATGTAGGTTCCTATCTGTCAAGCTAAAGATTTTCCGCTCGTAAACTATACAATAAATTGTAATAAATGCTTGTATTTATTACTGAAGAACTGAAGCTTCCTTATAGATGATTGCAAAAAAACAAGAAATACTGCATACTGTAGCCATCATTATCACTTATACCATGATATATTAATACATTTATTGAGCACAACTTTGATTTTATCAGACGGTTATTATTATGCACGTATATAAGGTGGTTTCACCTTAAAAATTCCGTTTAACTTTCAGCGCAGTTTCGAAAAGATCGAATTTTATAAATAATTAAGTTGATACATTTGTAGGCTTTAAAGTTTCCAAATACAGAGCCACTTAACATTTTTAGGATTTTAAATTTTTGTTTCTCATAATTAGATTTCATTTGATTTCCAAATTCCCGATACACGTTTTTTGCATTGAAGAAACTTCGTTGTATATAAAATTTGTCGTTGATATCAATTTATTTTAGTGGTTTCTCTTGTCAATTAATTTTATTCTGTTACGGATGCTTTAAAATAACAATTTGCATTTTTTCTGATATAGCAAATGTCACAGTTTCAAGGAAATTATGAGTAGGTACGATTATTTAAGATTTATTATGATTAACATTTAAGATAATGTGCATCAATGTGTGTTTATATTTAGGAATGATGTTTGGACTGAATTCGGTTAGAACGAACTGTAAAATAACCTCGCAATTTTAATAATTTTGTTAATTATTATTTGCCTTTCAGATGTAAATATGCAAACTTTCAAATTTTTTACTTTGCTTTAATACATTTCTGGTTTCTGCAGTGTAATATGCAAAATTATACAGTTGTATTATAAATTTTTTGACAAAAATAACATAGAGTAATTAAATTCTCTCCTATCTTTTAGGAGAGCTAGCCATAAAAGCAATTGAAACTTTCCATTTTTAATTTTGCTATTTTACTAAAGCACATTAATCATATCAGTTTTTCAAAAGTTCAAAATGACCTCCGTTAGCATTCAAACAAAGCTCTCTTTACATCGTCTTGGATACTATACTTTTAGATTCAAGCGTGCAGACTCTGTACTAATTTTTGGATTTAAGTCCATACGTCATGCACTGGTAAAAAATAATTTATTCTTTCAAATGTGGTCAAAGGAAAAAATAAATGACGGTAAGGTCGGAGGATTGAGGAGACTATTTAATCCCTTTACTCCAATTTTCTATCCCCCTATTTGGATATTTTGATGAATCCGAGTACATATCAACTGTCTATGTGGTGGTGACACCGACTGTCTCTTGCTTAATAAGCAGGCGCACGATGTGTTGAAATACTGCAGCTAATTCCATTGATTTTTGTATTACTTGCGTTCCAGCCACCCTACACTGATAAGCTTCAAATAAGGCGAAACACGTGTATGTGGGTGCCGTTCGTAATTCTGCAATTATCACTGGATACTGTTTGATTCGGTTGGGAAGAATTTAAAATATTGCGTTAAAAATGCTCTTATAGCTTTTTCGCAATGTTGAAAAGTTCACAGCCGGCATCTTACATACCTGCTACAGATTTCTACAAATATTACATTTTGATGAAAATAAATAATATCAATAATCTTTTGGCTTTCCAATTTATAATATAAAAATAGCTTTTTGAAATTTCAAAACATAAATTGTTAATGAACAATAAAAGAAAGTAACTTGTTACACTGATTCATCAATCAGTTTGAGTCACTTCGATTAAGAACAGAAACGTTGTGCAATTTCTAAACGTAAAACTGTGTATGTATTTGATGAAAATATATTGAATTTATAAAGATTTTTAAACTGAAGTTATGAAACGGTAAGCTTGATGCGATATAGTGCACGAACTGAAACAACTGAAAAATTTTAATTTACAAGTTATGGATAGTTTTAATTAACATTTATAATTTTTATTGTTCTATAAGTTTCTAGATAAGACCGCCACATTTAATAATATCTATGGTTTGCTAAAGTTATAACGCTTTACTCTTGGGCTCTTTTAGGTGTACAGACAGCATAGTTACCGAGCAAGACATTGCAAAGTTGTACGCTCGTATTTTCTAGTCGAGCAAGGACGTAACACCTAAACTTGTCTTACCTAAGCTCAACTTAATTAAGGAAATAACAGTTTTATACATTTTAAAGCTATTAGAGTGTCCCTATACCACTAATTTGTTGTGCTCATCTAATTGAATTACGTATGCATTTTTTGTTTTAAAATCTTTCGCTATCATTAATTTTAAGGAAATTGTAAATTGCGTAGAAACTGTAACACTTGGCATGGGACACTCTTATACAGTGAGCGGCAAATAGTTTGCAACAAAGTTCGTCCTAAAAAAACAATGTTTTTTGTTCTTTACCGGTCCATTGGTAGACTAATAAAACAAAATTACTGGATTGTGAAGTTTATTTGTTAGTTTTATTGTGTTTTATCCAAATCAAACGCAAAAAATGTTGTTTTCTTAATATTTCCGGAAAAAATGCCGGAAAACTGATATTTTTGAAAAGTCATTATTTTCTTTTGAAAATTTGCACATCTTATCATCTAACCTAACTTTTTACATATTTAAGGGATATTTTTTAAATTTACCGCCATGACAGTGGTCACATGACATTTATCAAAGTGTCATTTGATGTGCTGAATTCATTTGCCAAAAGAAATTTTTGGATATCTCAATTAGAAAAATTTTTCCCATTGATGCAAACTCTTTGCCGGTCACTGTATGATTCGAAAGAGAACTTTTTTGCTAGCATTAGAAAATATTAAAATACAGGATGTTCCATTTAAAATAAGGCTCATATTACATATCGAATGATTCAATTATTAACCTGTAAATTCTGAACACCCTGTAAAGAGATGTTTAATATTTGATCATATGATTCATTAATCTAATATCCAACTATTTAGACGTAAAAGTAAATTTGTTATGATTTGTTGGATTAGAAGATATTCAATTTTTCAAAAGTCGACAAAACCCAGAACACTCTGTGTTTAGGTATCGGAACCTTTATGAAAGTATACCTTATTTTTTATGGGTAATCAAAAAACACAATAAGATACAGGGTGTTTCATAAGAAAAACATAACTTTAATGTGCCACATTTTTTGGGACATACTGTATGTTTCAAAATAATTTTAAAGTGTAAAATTTATCAACCTGCAAGCTATTAAAATGACAAAACTTGTAAAACTTTTACTGTTTCGCTATAAATCTGCGTTCCGTTGGTGGTAATTCACCCTGTATAACATCGCTTTGTCGTTATTTTTACAATTTTGTAAATTCAATTCATTCCCTCTCACCATTATCTCAATATTGCAGGCGGCTACGATTTAAGATTTTGTTCATCTTGTAATATCCTGCTCTAATAAAAACGATTATTAAAATTGAAGATAGACAACAAACTATTTTATTTTTGCCGAAAAATGTCTAAGTCTAGGTAACTTAAAGGATTACAACGTATTACCAACAGGATACCTGCTGTTCTATACAGTAATGAATGGTTTCTTTCCATTTGCTTTTACATGTTTTATGGTAAAAGTCAATGTCAATATTGCATAGAAAACTAAGGGGTACATAAATCATTCTTCAAGATATTTCAAACCTGAAAAATGGAGATGGTTTGTCATTGTTTGTACCGCTACATACAGTCAAAGAGTAGGTATATTCATAAGACGGCTTACGTTTATTGCTATTTCAAAAACCTAGAGCAAAGCGTCAAAACCGATGCAATTGAAAAATATACAGGGTTACCAAATTGAAAATTGGAGAGGATTAAAATCTTGAAAAACTGTTTTGACCGATGTCGATATTTTTTTTAAAAAAGTATATTTGAGATATTTTTCTGACATTATTTTAACAAACCCAATTTCCGTCGGAAAATTCTACAGAAGTGAACGCATATTTGGAAAACATCCTTTTGTGAACTCACCACGAATTTATAAATATAAAACATAACCTAACTTTATCACTCCTACTTTTTGTGGGCTTTGCCTTTAATAATTATTTACTTTTCCGTCTTTTTGTATGGCTATTTGCCAACAGTATTTTAATATAATACCAGAAGTGTTTGACAATGTTTGATAAATCATGGACGTAACCCAAGCAAACTCGTAACAAAGATATTCATTTATATCCTTATCGTGTGCAAGCAGTTTACCAACTTATTGATACTAATTATCCTGCACATATTCATACTGTCAATGGTTTTGCAACACTTTTATCTGAGACACATTAGCTTAAGAAGACGCCTTATCCACGAAGTTTCGTTTTACATTTACCATTCTGTCATTTCACAAAACATATGAATTTTCTCTTACTTAAAGAATTTAATTTTCGAACAATGAGTAAACAATATTGAAGAACTGCGTGAAAGAATAGTAATCGTTAACACCAGTGAACACTAGGTGTCGCAAAACTGACTGTTTGTAATTATTTGGTTATACACTAGAATTTATAAAATCCCTAAAACAGTACGGAAAGTTTCCGTATAAGTGTACAATACGGAAACAAAGCTATAGAAATTGCGAAATAGAAAAAATACTTTTTGTCATTTTTGTATATATACAACACGATATGTAGTGTGTACAAATTTTCAGTATAAAGTTACGTTTTGAAGAACCATTAACTTATTTTTTTTTAATCCGGCTCTGTGTTTATTTAAATTTAAAGCCATATCAAACTCTAAAACATGTTAATGACTTACCATGGTTCAACATGTTTTCAGCTTTTTGACCATCATATAGTGTGTAAAAGCCAAATGGAATAAATTCATTATCATATAAATTATTAAAAATTGTACATGGGAATGGACGGTACAGAATATTCTTAATTTCGAGTCAATATAAGTTTCAATTTAAAAGTATGTAAGTAAAAATAGTTTTTCCAAAACAGGTGGACATATTGGAAATCTGGGTACGCTAGGATACGTATTTTTCGAATACTATTCCAAAGTGAAACTTATTTAATAAAAAAAAACACAAGACGTGTTTTAAAAACGTGGATCAACATTTCATTTCTCAGAACATCAGTCTGTTGAACTCAGCAATTTTAGTAAACAACTACGACAGAAATCCGCTTTAAAACAAACATAATTTTAATTTAGTTATTTAAGCATTTTAAAAGTTCTCACGGTAGCAACATTATTAATAGAAAATTAGGTATTCCCGTATATATATACTCGGTAGGTAACATTAGTAATTTATACGCACTGTTTCATGTGCTCAGATAATAAATCGTAAATTCTTATACCTACTTAGGAATTTCTTTTTAATTTTTGGGTTGCATTTAATGTATGCCTTAAATAATTAGATGTAAACTCAATGGCACTTTCATTTATCTTCACGTATGTTCTGCATTACAGCTAAATGAATAATGAACGCGTCAATTTGATGGCTACTTCAGTGAATATCAGAGTCGTGGACACTTCCCCGAATGGACATATCGTCGAATGGACACAACGCCGAAACTTGGACACAATCTCGAAACGAATTATTGGACATATCGCCGGAACTGGACACAACGCCGATATCACCTGCTGGACACATTGCCGAAAATGGACACAAAGCCGAAATCAATAATTGGACATATCGTCGAAATATGGACACAACGTCGAAAAGCAAAAGCTGACACCACGTAGATCGGATATTGATTACAACAATTTTTTAAAGAAAAAAATTGTAATAACTGTAACCTACCAACAAACATCGTTTACCCCCGATCACATGAAAACAACTTACATTAATTAAAATTTAAAAAGTGTTTTTGAATATCCTACTTAAGATTAATCCCTCTTAATACGAAAAACACGTCAGTTTTTGTTTTTCGACGTTGTGTCCATTTTCGGTATTATGTCCAGCAGGTGATTTCGGCGTTATGTCCAATAATTCATATCGACGTCGTGTCCAAGTTTCGGCGTTGTGTCCATTCGACGTTAAGTCCATTCGACGAGTGTCCGGATCCCGAATATCATTTTTAGATACATTTTACACGGTTTCATCTAAACGTAACCCAGTGTTACATATTTGGTGTTCTTAGTGGATTAATATACACGATAATGTTAATAGTACTAAGATCTACACACTTGTATACAAAATCATTAAAAAGAGTGTAGTTTTTAGAAAATCATTCTAGTGTGTAACATTTCAACACAAGAAATTAATACGGAGTGAAATACACGAAGAATTTTAGCATTGCATAGAAATTTTTCTTGCAGTGTTGTATATACATTTGTTTTATTATATTTTAGGTAGTTTATATTAATGTTTGATTATTTTAATTTAGATTACGGCATTAGTCATGATTTAAAAAAAAATTAAAGTAAGTACCCCACTTTTGAGGTCGCATAAACGACTTCTTTTTTCAGGGTCTACTCTATAATCACACTATTTTCGGAACTATGAGAGATAAAAGAAAAAAGTTGAGAAAGGAAGCCTAAGGCTATTAACTTTTAATTGATCACTGATAGAATAAACCTTTTTCTATCATACACTAGAAAATTGGTGTAACATTTTTATTGGTAAGAAAAAATTGTTGTAAATTTTGTTGAGGTCTGCCTTTGGTTCAACTTTCGGCAACTGAAGTGAGACCCATCTTCAAACATGGAAACGAATAAAAATTAAGAGCTTAAAGTTTTTAACTCAAAATTTCCATAAATTGGGACAGTATATAGTATAAGTATGTTGTATCATTTTTTCAAATTGTAATCCACTCAGAAAGGACCATTTAAGAAAATGCACTTTAGTGTATTTCTTGATCACCCTGTATAATTTAAAATATTTTTGGAAGATGCAGATGGTACTCTACTGTAACATCATTCTTATAATCGTCATTACTAGTTTTGAATAACACAAGCCGATAGTCCATCTAAAACAAATCAGTCTTTTTGGAACTTGACGGGTAGTATGTATAATAGAAAGTCTTAGGTGTACCTGCTCAAACCGCATTAAATGAAGTCAAGCGACAAAGTTGTAAGCGAAACCGAGGCTTATGGCCAAGAATCCCCTATCACGCTCGTTTACCATTTGGAACACTCGGGTTCGATCCCCGCAAGAGTGGTCTGGTCGGCCGTAAATTTTCTAAACAACTTGTATAATTTTTACAATTTTTCTAAAGATAATCCCTCGAAGAGCAAGACTGAAAGAGCACGTTTTCTTTTCTTGAAAGAAATTATTTTTATGTGAATTTTTAGCATAAACTATTCGGTACAATTTTAAAAGAAGGCATTTCATTACTATGTGGTGTACTGATAATGTTGAGAACGTTGCTTTCTCTTATTTCAGGGTTGTATTAAAACTTTTTTAAAAAAAATTTATTTAAAACAGTTAGTTTTAATGTTATCTAATTTTTTGTTTGAAAATAGTCCCGATTCAGGGAGCCAATTGCGACCCTTGAACGATTTGTACGTTATTGTACGAAAGTGCTTTACGATTTTTTCACTTGCATTACGTACGAAAGATAATTAGAATTTTCATTTTGTTTCTCGACGAAAAAGTATTAATTGTTTTTTAAAGAATTTATACTAAGTAGGTACTGCAAATATGTTTCCTATAGAAGAAAGTTAATAACCCAAGTCTTTGTTATACAACCTACGCTTTAAGGCGGATTTTCTATTCTTTTCTTATACATACGATATCGAGGCAGTAAAATGAACAACTATTTAGTTTAGAACAAGCTGTCGTATATAAAGACATTGCGTGGTTGGAGTGTTGTTGCTCGAAGCAATTTCATGGGAACAGGTAATATAAGATGTGTTTTTCATTTAGAATGTTCACCTCAACACATTCTTTTACCAATAACCGAATATTAGTAGCGGTCTATTTTACATTGTTTACATATTAATATCACAGATTATAGACTTTAATCTCGGTTCTACATTGGCGACATCTATTATCTACATAAATTCCACTTTTATTTCAATTTTATCGTAAAAACAAGCATTCCTTATTAGAAATGATTATGTTACAAAAACGAATAGAATTAACAATTAATTAAAATTCGAATGATATCTCTTAAAAATAATTAAGATAGTTTTGATTAACTTTTATGATCACACCTACAATCTTATTCTCTATATGCAATTGATTTTTTACGAGTATATTTTAG
Organism: Abscondita cerata; assembly: GCA_030710515.1. Classification (NCBI taxonomy): domain Eukaryota; kingdom Metazoa; phylum Arthropoda; class Insecta; order Coleoptera; family Lampyridae; genus Abscondita; species Abscondita cerata. The sequence goes on from JALBCR010002223.1 coordinate 238,591, forward strand.
TTTTGAATTTGAAGAATAATAATTAATCTTGAATAATTTTCAATGACAATTTGAAAAATTATTTATAGTTATCTAAAGTTAATATTTTTTTAACTTAACCGTAGAGTTACTAAAGTTTAACCAAATTGGAGTTCTAAAAAAATATTCAAATTGTTTGTCTTCAACTTGAAATATCTCTGAAGCTGATCCCAAAAACTTTATTTATTTAAGTGACAAAAAAACTGAGTCTTCAGACTGGACTAGTTTTTGAGTGAAGAATTATTTAAAGTAATTAAGAATACTACAAACGGTGCAGTTTCAACTTGTAAGAATTTGATTATTTAGAAATATACAGGAGTGTGCTGTGGATTGTAAATATTTGGAAAATCTTCAAATGAGAACATCGGTTCAACACCTCGTGACCAAGAGGCGCATATTTATATGCCTACAAACATTTGTTTTGCAAACGTGTTTTTAGTAACTCTAAAGACCCGTATGAAATATCTTGGAAAAACATTAGGATGCAGGCAAGGAAGGAGGTTAGGCTCTTAGAGTTTGGAGAAGATGACGAAGAAGGATATCGTCTTGTTATAGTGATAAGCGATGCTCTTCTAGAGTAAATTATGACGCCTCATCTGGAGTTGAGGTTTTTATAGGCCACCGCACTCGAAAAATTTTATATTTAGGAATAAGAAACAAATACCTGCACACAATTGAACCAATTCATCTACTTCAATGGAAACGGATATAATTATTAGTGGGAGATGATGATAGTAGTTTATACAGTTTATACTGTATGACTCAAAATTAATTGTGCGAAGTTCTTCAAAATAAATCCGTCCCTATTACAATGAGAAGAAAATTAGACGCGAATGTGTAGAGGTTTCAAAGCTGAATTGAAAAAGCGGTGGAACACTGGATTTGTCAAGAAATATCCTTTTTGGGGAAAATTACGAATAAGTGGTGTCTTGTACCAGGTTGTGTTAACATAAGTATAATACATGTAAACCTAATAAAATGTTTGTTTGTGTACCACAAGATCATTAACTCAAAGCTAGGTGGTTTAAGGCGGTAAGAAAAAATATGCCAAAGTCAAAATCTATATTTTTTTGCTGTGATCGTTTTAATGTAAGTTTCTTTCATTAACAATTAATCTAGTTTTGTGTTCAGATACATTTTCCTTTGTAGTTTCTACAGAAAATTTCATGAAATTTAGAATGCTATAAGGAAACATCCTCTTAAAGTCTGATGTAACGATAGAAGAACTGCTAGTGTAGTACTTGTCACAGGTCGTTACCTATAAAACGTCAGAGAAAAAAACTGATTGAAGAAGTTCTTTCTACAGCTGTAGTTGATAGTCAATTGGAAGGGGTTGACTCTATGAATACTGAATTAGAATAGAAAACAAATCTGACGTGCATCTTTCTACATATGACTTTTAACGTCACAAGGCGTTGGTTCCGATAAATATAAATTAACTTAGTTTCACGAACCTTTTCAGTATAAATAATGCAGTTTTTAACTTTTTAATATCACATACAAGCTACATTATATTGATTAGAATATGATATCGCACAAATTTAATAAATCTGAAGCAATGGAAAACACTACGGCAGTGTGTGTATTTATTGATAAAAACAAGGGAAATTTGCAACTAGTCCAGATGCAAACATGGGTTCAACAAGTTGTATTTAACTGATAATTCTTTTCATGTAGTTCTCCTTCATCTGACACATTGAAAGGAGATGCCAATTTTCTTTTATCCGGTGAAATTATTTTTTCTACCATATGTGGAGCGAAGTAGCGTGTACTTTTATCAAATTAAGTTTATTATAGTTTTAGATAGTTTCAAGTTTATATACTTGGTGTTCTTCCTCACTAAAAAAATTTTTTTATTATGCTTTTATGGAAACATTTTTTATCTAAGGCGATTTCAATCTGCTCGACTACGATTCTTTGTTCAATATTTGTACTACACCGTACGATTAAAAACCATTCACAATTTTTTCAATTGCGTTAGTATTAGTGTGGTGTGAATGAAATCAAACAAATTGCACTTCGGAATAAAACATAAATTTCATTGTTTAAATAAAAAAATTTTAAAAAAACCCAATAGCAAGAAGAATGCTCTTTAAATTGAATGGTTGCAAATTTATGTAAGTTTATAAAAAATGCTACAATAAATTTGTAAAATTGAGAAACTTCAAGTAGCAATAACTTAATATTTCAAGTGGAACCTCCCTAGTTTTTTACGGCCTATGACAAAGCAAAATACATGGTCTAGATAACGTAAATGAGACTTTATTTATTTATTTTTTGGTACTTCGATACTAAAAAACCATTGTCGAATTTAATTAACTTAGTAATTGTTCAAATGTCTTCCGCCCACTTCTAAACATTTCAAAACTCTTCTTTCTACCGAACAAACCGCTTCTTGAATATGGTGTTGATTTACTTCTTCAAAAGCCCTCCGGATACGTTGTTCCAGGACTTCAATTGTATCAACTGGACCTTCATAAACTTTACTTTTAATGTGACCCCAAAGAAAAAAGTCTAAGGGCCAATCCCATGGACCTAAACGCTGCAACCAACGATCTTCGAACTAATTTTTTTAAAGAGCAGTAATTGCATTGGTTGAATGAACTGGCGCACCGTCAAGTTGATACCAAGCCCTGGATAATTTATTTAAAGAAACGCCGTCTAAAAAATCTTAAGTGATATTCAAAATTTGCAAATACACAGCGGTAGTCAAATTTTCGTCATAGATTTTAAAGGATAATTGATTGTTTTTCAACAAATAAAAGACATTCAAACTGAATTTTTGTTGAAATGACCGTACATGAGTTACATGTGGATTAGAATCTGACCACCAATAGTTATTTCTCCTATTAAACACTCCGTCTCTATTAAATTTGGCTTCATCGGTTCATATGACGTCTTTTAAAAATACCGGATTCTCTCCGATTCTTGTTAAAACAAATTCGCAAAACCTTACACGCCTGTAATAATCAAATGGGGTTAAATGCTGCGTCAGGACGAACTTATAATTATGCATATTATTATTCTTCAAGACTTTTTGGATTGAGTAGAATGATATACCCAATGCTTCCGTGACGCTCCATATAGAAGGATTCGGATATGCAAAAAAATATTCAAGTACAAGCGTAATGATATCTTCCTTATCTGTCATAATTTTAACGCGGTTTGGTTTTGTTTTCCAGTTTATTTATTTATTCGTATGGTACATTACACAAATTGTATTGTGATGTAAGTGTTATGTATGGTGCCCCAGAAGATCAGTATAAACTGTATATTGTGCTATAATTAAACGTCAAAACGTAAGTCAATTTCCTTAGAGTTTTTTCGTGTGTGTTTTTAGGCGTTTTTAATACAAATATTAAATATGGAAGGTGATCAGTACCTTACAGTACTCCATGGTCAACAAGAAAAACATGTTGTTCCTGAGAATCACCACTTTGGTTTCCGGACCTGGTCATCAAGACCCGTTGTCAAAAATTGTCTTCGAATGTGTGCTAACTTTCCACGTGTCATTCTTGGTAACTCAGCATACTTTTCATTAAATGTTCTGCAAGTTCTTTCGATTATCTACTGATTCTCACCAAACATGCTAAACAAATCCAAAATAACTTCACTACTACAGGGTTTCTATAAATGATTGTCTCATCAAGTTGGCAATAAATGAACAAAATTAACAATAAACGACGAAGAACACAAATACAACAAGGGATAATAATTACAAGGGAACAAGAAATTAACTGACATATGATGACATTAGCATAAGTTAATTCTTTATCAGTGAAAAAATTTGCATTTTTTAAATTTTCCAACACTCACCTGATGAGACAATCATTTATAGAACCCTGTATAAAACATTTTTATTAAAATGGCGTGCTCAATGAGAAACATAAATAGAAACAATTACATTTGTCTTAGTATCATATAGCAAAGGAGTATCAAAGCCTACTACTTATCTTAATAATTTCAATAATTCTAATATTTTAGATAAAACTACGTTTTACTTAAAAACGGTAAATGATAGGCATATAGATCCGTAAAAATAGTAGGAGGGTTCCATTTGAAAAAATTAAGTTATCGCTATTTGAAGTTTCTCAACTTTAAAAATTTATTGTGGCATTTTCAACAAAGTTACATAAATTTGCACAATCATTCAATTTAAAGAGCATTCTTGTTGTTATTGGGTGTTTTTTTTAATTTTTTGATTGCTAGTAGTTTAGAAATTATGATTTTTCTAAGAAACCCTTGTAAGTGGCAATTTTTTTATAAAAGTTGTAACATTTCAGTAACCATGGCAACTAAGTAAACATAACTTGAACCAAAAATGTAGCAAATTTAACGAATACTCCAACGCCTTCAGGAAAAATATATAGTTCCATTTAAAATAACTAAGTTGAGTTCTATTTCCGGCATAACAGGAAGTGCTACAAAGATTTAAAGGTCCCATTCGGAAACCCTACCATCCAAAGTTTCAAAATCCAGATCTTGATAATTCTCCTATAATGTCTAATGATTAAGGCGAGATCAATCACCCTGTATAGTAGTCATAGGAATGTTGACGATTTCTTTATTGCATTTCACAGTAGGTTTTTTTTTAAATGTAGTCTAGTGTGTATGAAAATGCCCCCGTCCGCCGCTAATAATTGATGGGGTTTGTTTAAGATAATTCAAACACAACCTTAAGTAAGGAATCTAAGACTACCGTTTCATTGTTTTTTTCTTATCAAACTGTTTTCACAACTAGGGCAGAGGGGTATATTTTTTTAAATTGAAGCGTGGGTCCAGCAAGACCTTAAATAATATTTCCAAACTGCATTCAATAGTGTATTGCAATTTTAAATTAATTGGTTGATTTTAAATAAATATTGAGAAATTAAATTCAATACAATATATTTTTTGTCAAAAGCAAAATGGAGGTTCTGGGGGAAAATTTTGACATTTAAATATTTATACAGTAATAACTTCGCTTAGCATTTCGACGCGGTCCAATCCCGGTCCAAGACGGTTTTTGTGTTAAAAATGTATTCGTATTTTCTTGACCCTTAAATATTCATTAGGATGATTGGCATGATTGCTGTGTGCCAGTTCCATTTGAATTTTAAATACAATGTCAATTTTGCCAAGAAATTTTATAAATTTCTTAATTTGGAAAATTCAATTTAAAAATGCCCAAATATACAGGGTGTTAAAAAAAGAGTGTAAAATATTTCAGGAGGTAATAGTATGAACCAAAATAAGCAGAAAAGTCTTAATAAACATGGGTCCGCAAAGTAACGGTTGCGGAGATCTGGACCACTATTAGTTTTTCAAACATTTTATTTTATTAGGAATAAACCGACAGAGGAAGCTTTCAAGAAACAAAAAACGAAGTTACAAAAGATGTTCAAAATGTCCTCCGTCCATTTCCAGGGTATTTACAGGAGTACCATACACTAATGTGTTCAAATATCCCCAAACAAAGAAATCTAGAGGGTTCAGATCAGGCGTCTTGGAGGCCATAAAACAGGTCCCGCCCTTCCTACCCATCTAAATAACAAAAGGTGCTAAAAAAACATAAAACATTCCATATCTCCGCAACCGTTACTTTGCGGACCCATGTTTATTAAGACTTTTTTGCTTATTTCGGTTCATACTATTACCTTCTGAAATCTTTTTTTAACACCCTGTATTTTAAATAAATTTTTGAACATTAATTACATTCATTCAAATTAATTATTGTTTTACGTACTTAACGAAATATTCCAATAGGCAACAACAAATCCATAAAAAAGTGATTCGACTATTTCGTTAGTTTTACCCTACATGTAAAAATCCGACCTGTATTTTAATTGCCTTACAACAAACGGCAGTTGTATTCTTATGCACATCACTTTAATTACACAAAAAATTATACTTTGCTTCACACTTCAACGAATGATTCATCAATTCGTACGGAGTTAGTTATCCATGACATTTGAAAATTAATTTCCTGCGAGCTATTATAAAATTAATTAACTGATGATTACAATTGACAAAGTAAAAGTGTTTACAAGTCGAAAAAATGCAGATTGTTTTTGTTTTATAATCCACTAGTCACTACGGTTAGGTGAAAAATGAAAAATTCAAAAGAATTCGTTATCGGTAAAATACAAGATGAACCCTTCAGATACCGAAAGACGGAACTTTCAGCACAGAAACCTTTTTTTTCTTCGACTAGACCAACATCATAGTCGTATCCGTGCGTCGTCTCCACTTCATTATATTTGCATTCCTACCTGAGTTTAGTTCAACTCGGTTTCGCTTCCCCCCTGCAATTTTTTGTGCTGTCTTCTCTTTAATAGGGACTGAACTGAAAGTTGTACAGGTAGACAGACATGTATAAACGTCGAGTTCTGGTTCTTTTAGATTACATTACTTGAAGAAGTCGGCTAACTTTGATACGATTATAAGAGATAAATACTGTGATTAACTGTTAACTTCTGAATGATCGATTATCAACTGAAAATACGCAGTCTTTTTTAATTTAATGATAATTGCCGGGTTTACTTTATTTCAACCACGATTATTATTTACGATCAAAAACTTAAGATATATTTTAAAATATCTAATTAACAAGTAATAAATTTTGTATCAATTACAATCTTAATTCACTAAAGTGTGGATGACAAGGCTGTTGATAGACTGTTACTACTTTTATTCTCAATAATATTGTAACGTGCTCAAGAAATAAACAACCTCAGATTTGTGAATATTGTCATTGATGTATTGTATTAAACTGCGAATGGTTGTGAATAAAATAGCATGCAAACCACAGTGGGGGAAGTTTCATTAGTCTGTTTCGAGATAATATTGTTCGCCTCGGTAAATTTCATCTCTTGACAGGAATAAAACTCTTCTTGCCCGGTGTGTAAATATACTATGAATTTCGTATTTAACTTGAAGATACATCTAGAAAGAAAATCTCACACTATCACATTTTAATAACATATGATATATGAAATCATTGGGTTTTTCATGCTGATCATCAATACTGCTTTTTCTACGTCCCATTCTTTTCGAGATAATTAAAATTTAAATCTTCATCTAAAAATCATTATTTGACTTATGGCCGCTTGCACCAACGCGAAACTTATCTACAATCTGAAAATCTTAAACCTGGCTAATTCAACGACTGTCGACTACTGTAGAGCAGAAAATGGAGAAACCTCGGGAGAAACTCTACAAATCGATACATGATCTCACCCAACAAGTGAAAGGACTATTTGAAGATTGAACCCAAAGAGTCTAACACTACAAATCAAACCCGTTAGAAACCAACCTTACTAAACACCACAAAACAACGATAAACTTAAAGGACACGGACACCCTGAAGAGAACTAAACGAAACAGTCTACGTCAACATCTAGAAAATATAGAAAACGCCAAATATGTAGCTTTCCAAACAACCACCTTTTTATATTTACTTCTCGTAATATAATTCCCATACAATAGTCATTCACGGAATATCAATAAGCGAAGGAATTGGAAAAGAAATTGAAAACTACTTGGAAAACGAAAGCTTTTGACTGTCATCACTGTAATGCGATCATGGAAAAACAATTGGCACACCTGAGACAAGGATCAGAATCTAATCGGCCAATCAGATCTCAGTAATATAACAGGTGTTTAAATAAAAAACTGGGTTGGAATTTTTCTTTGACATTTGATAATTTTTTTAACAAAGTAGTCAGCTGATTCAAAGTATAGGTTAGAATTCAAGGTATTCCATTCCTATCATGTTTTAATGTACAGTTCTACGCCACTCCAGCCCACTTTTTTATTTAGGAAAATTTACTTGACTGCATAATTTTGACTAGACTTCGAAATGAAATTGAAAGAGTACATGGCTCTATCACAATTCACTCTTCATCGGCAATGCGGATGTTAGAAAATATAACCGCAGGAATAAAAACAAGTTAGTTTATAAATATAAAAAAGACATTTGATCGAATCTGTCATCAAGGGTTAATTCGAAAACTGTTCAAAAGCAGCATCTCAAAAGCTCTAATTCAAGAACGGCTTTTGTCACTACGTTGACAATGAGGGGCTTACATCCAAGAAGACTACAAACGACCAAAATGCGCTTTTTTTCTTTTACAGTAAAAATACGACATCTTCAACATGTCATGCAAACAATACATGAATTAAAAATAGAAAAGTAATTAAAAAAAAACTTTATTAGAAAACCAAAACAATACTCGGCGGTGTTTTATTGAATTGAACAGAAATTTAAAGAAAACTGTAGTTTTTTCTTTTTGCCAAGAAAACACAATTCTTCTGGGCCCTTTTTACTGTAAGATTTCAGGTTACTTATTAACTTGAAATCTTCCACTGAAAATGGTCCATAAGTCTTTAACTTTCTTGACAAAAAAAATTTTCCACAAGGGGAAAAACCGATCAGAAAACTCTGGTTTAAAGTTGCAATCTGGGAATTCTTCAATTTCACGATAGAAGGTATACGGTTGTATTAACGCGAATATGTTGAATTCTTGCCAATCTAATGAAATAGTAGCTAGCGTTAATTGCTGATTCGCAAACATCACCAACATACTTTCTTGGTGTTTCGCCTTATTGGGGTTCATCAGTATATGGTAGCTCAAACGCGAATCCACAGAAATCACTGGGTATGCATTAACCACCAAGCATTAAAGTATAGGGGCGTATTATACATTTAGATGTAGAATTAAAGAGTCAATAGTTGGTAAAATATACTGAACGTTTCATTTAAAAAAACGTTCTTGATAATGAACATGTTGATTTTGAGACACCTTCTGTATTTTTCAATACCGTGAATGAAATTAGTATTTTTAAACAAATTTTAATAAATAATTTTTGTATCTTGTACAGAGACGAAGATATTTCATGTGTTTCAACCATAGCTATAGGAGCGGGGTAGATATGCCGCGCTACTTATATTTTTACGTAACAAACAGATGTTTCGTTTGGAGACATTAGTCTATTAGTAATTAAATTTGTGTAATGTTAGAATTAAATAAAATTCGTTGTTTTTCAATTATTTTTGCAACACCCCTGGTTTCGAAGTTAATTTTTAATTGGAGACATTCGACTTCCCTTTCTGTTTAGGTAAGGCGTATCTACACTACTTCTGTATCATTTGTTTTACATTCGTTTTTTCATTTTTTTTTTTTTGAAGAATTAGACTTGGCTCATTAAAATTAACCCAAAAAACTTTCTCATGATTCCTCACGATATCTCAATACTTAAATATTTTTATGAACGTTTCTTAAAAAATTTTTATAGTACCTGAGATTTGATTTTAGGCGTAATGGTCGAACCAAACATTGGAGGTGGTTAGAATATTTACAATAATATGCTAATACACTTTTTTTTAAATTAAAGTTGCAAAAGTTAGTAGATAGAAAAGAAAAGTTTTTGTAATTTTTTTATCTACATTAGTAGTAGAGCAACTTAATAACAAAGAATACGTATTCTTGAAACTAAAATGTATAGAAACATGTAGTAGATTGTGCGATGTCAGGTATGACTTCTTTGAAAAATGACGAATTTATTGAAGAATCTTGTCAACGAATACTATAAACAGCGAATTGTTTGATTTTATTGAGACTCCGCCAATCCATGGGAGCTCGAATAAGCCTGTAAAATCTTTGAAATCTTAATAATCTTGCGATGCATACATACTATATTTGGTTGATAGGCAAAAGTTAACCGGTGTTGCTACGATATAAATTCAGAAATTGAAAATACACCAACTATACCCACTGATTTTTGTGGACCCATATTCTCGAGCTTCACTGCACTCACAACTTAACAAGGTGCTGCATCTGTTGGGTGTTGTAATTATCGCTGTAGGTTACTCTGTATCTGTATATATGCGGCTGGCAAATATTCGCCAGGTTGCGTTAATTCAAAATGTCAAAGAATTTATAAATCCGATGTTATACCAGTCATAGTGTCCACAGTTCCCTATTACTTAATTTAAAATTTATTGATTCATTCATACAAGACAAATTTGAGGTTAATTTTGAAATAATCTATTACTTGTGTAAGTGTTAAGAAGTATGATTTGTTAATACTTTCTGATGTTAATTTTATGAAATTGTTTGTTTCAATAATTTTAATTTGAATGATAAAAGACTTTTGTACGTAGGTAATACATATTTTTGCATATCGAGTTACGGAAAGAAAATATTAATGTAACATTCTGTAAAATTCGGAATTTACTGCATTGATCGTAGGCGGACAAAGTAGAACTTAACCATGTATATGGAAGATGCACCTGCTCTTTGTTGACAATGCCGCTAAGGTAGAATAAGAACCTATAAGGGATGTTTCTAGAGGCGGTATCATGTCTCAGACCATAATTTCAGTATTGCAATCGCTTTTTAAATTTTTACCGTTAGCATCGATCTGAAGGATCGTTTTTCGAGAGGTTGGGTTTATCATTTCCGCATTTATTTTGGGCTTACGACTGAAACACTTTGTTGATTTAAAGATTTAATGTGATGTCAAAAATTTTTTTACTCTACATCTTATCAATAAAAAACAATACTCATTTTATGTTTTTTAATAATATTTTTTAGTAAACAAAGTTTCTTATAAATTTCATTATCTACCACCTTATTTAAGATATTTTTTCTAGAACGCATCGTTTTATTTTTTATTGTTTCTAACGAATAAATTGTGTTTTATTTAACGAAATCTTTAATTACACAAAAAAAGTTATGAACGAAAAGTTTTTTCACTTTTTAGTACGCCCTTTCTATACGCTCTAACACTGCAAAGTTCTTCGCGGCACGCTTATTTATAATCTTCCATCACTCACATCAAATTACGAGAAGCATTCAAATCACCCGCTTATTTTATTGTAAAAGCAAGCCGATTATGAAAACATTAACTGCAAGTTTTATTATAGCTAATAATAAATATTAGTATCGTTAGAGTTAAATAAAAAACTAAGTTTTTAAATGCTTTCAAAAACTTATCACTACAGTGTACAGGGTGGGCAAATTTAGACTTTGTATAGGACATAGGGTATCTCGATAACCATAAGAGATAGAGAAAAATGGATGTCGGTGTCTCGATCTGTTTTTTCGACAGAAACTCATTGGTGAAAACTAGAATCGTCTATCGTCTTTTGTTTTCGAGTTACAGCGGAAAGATCGATTTTTCTATATTTTGAAAAGTGTCTATATCCTACGTGTTTATTAATTTAGAAAAAAACAAGTAATACCTTCTTAGACACTTTTTTGAGAGGAATTGAATAGCGTTGACGGATTTGAAATATCTACATTTGTTTAGGAGTTATGAAATAATTTTTTTTCTTTAATAGAAACCATAGTGGCTGTGATTTATTTTGATAGATTTTTTTTCTCTTTACAACGATATATATCATGTAAGGTCAATCATAGTTAAATTTAGTCAAAACATCAAATAAAATTATCGTAGTTACCAAAGACATTTTGTTTTAATTTTATGACAGATCTTATGTATGTATGCTGCCTCTAATTACGTTACCACATTTTCTTCTTCAATCGTCTGAAAAGTACGAAATGGCTGACGAAAACTATGAAAAGTATGATATGTTAGAATGATTTATTCAAAATAATAACAATTCCGACATTGCATCGGAAATATAGAGTGCGTTTCTGAAAATAGGGCCTATTTTTACAATTTTCAAAAACAGATGTCGTTGTTTGGTAAGAATTCACTGGATTTCTTGCTCAATATGGCAACGTAATTGAAAAACAGGTCCCTATGGAAGCAGCTAGGCAACTTCATTTACATTTTAGATACAAGAAATGGCAACGTTGCCACATGCAAAATCCCTAATCTGCGGCACCTGTAACGCTATCTATTGAGTCTAATAGAAAAAGTGGCCCTCATTTTCAGAAACGCACTGTACTTCAATCGTTATCCAGAAAGAAGACAACCTCATAAGTCTATTTTTGTTAAATTGAAAGAAAATCTCACGAATCATTCCTATTACATTTATAGCAACTTCTTCAGCATCTTGAATGTTGAACTTTTTCGGTCTTGGCTTGTTAAATGTTCCATGATTCGCCAGATTTTCTTTTAATGTAACAAAAATAGACTCGAAAACAAAAGACGATAGCCGATTCTAGTTTTCACTAATGAGTTTCTCTCGAAAAAACAGATCGAGACATCGACATCTATTTTTCTCTATTTCTTATGGTTACCGAGATACCCTATACAAACGTCGAAATTTGCCCACTCTGTATATTAATAATCCGAATTAAACTGCATTTTATAACTCTGATCATAGTTTGTTATTCAGATGTAATAAAACGTGAGATACTACCTAATTAAATGCTATGTATTTTTCTTTCCTTCAAATTAGTATTCATTTTTAATGTGTTGTAAGCAATGAGTATTATTACCTAGGTAATTTTTGACCTTTTGTTACATTATGAATATTTATGATTGTTTACATTAAAAAAAAATCCACTTGAAAATGTTTATTCGAGTAGATTCATAAATAGTTGAGGGGTTGTGATAAATTTGAATTATATTTAACTCAACAAAAGTGGAATCACATTAAAATATTTATTTATACGTAGGGTTAATTAATATTTTAAGCACTCTGCCGATTCGTGCGACTAAGTATATTTATTTATTTTCTTTGTAAATACAGACAGTCATTTAGGGTTCAAAATTGACATACGACATATTTTCGATGCTGTGTAAACTAAACAGGAATGTCGGGTTCTCCCTCAAAATCTGAACTTCATCTTTAGTCGTAAGCAATTATACATCATCAAATATTTTTTACTATACAATAAAAAAAATTTAAATTATAAAAGAGTGAACTGAATAGTTGGGTTGACCGGTCTGCAGAAGCATATGTGTTACACGTGGGACGATGTGCTGCGACTGTATAAACAGGAAACTTGATACGCTGGCATGTCTCAAGACAAACTCGTCTTTATTTACTCTTTCTTAAAGTTTATTACAATCTTTTATTTTACGTCCACCACTTGTAACGTAAAGAAAACATGTGGTTGTATTACTGGTTCTAAAATGTTAGATAAATTTGTTTCATACCGAAAGCTTATTTAAACTTATTAGGCAACCGATTTGAATATTTGTCATTTTTCTTAATCGTAAAAATTTTATGGCTCGTTTTATTTCTAAAATGTTAATTTAATTGGTGATTTCTCTAAAGTTAAAAAGGCTACACTATTGAAAATACCTTCGTTGTGGAGTGTATTGCCTTAAGCTAGAGAAGATTATAAAAAAAATAACCACATGTGTATGCAACTTGCGGTTATTTTTCAAATTTTTATATAAACTAAAAAAATGAGAATTAGTCATTCCTTTTATGTTGGTTTATTGTATAACTTTTAAGTGGGCTTATGTCTCACAAAACAAAATAATGACTTGGCAATGGATTAAACAATCCAAACTGTTCTTTTTGTTTGTGTTTTTTTGAATTTGTACATACTGACACACACTGACCTGTAACAGTTTCATTAATCTGTCCAATGCTTTTCTCTCATCAAACGATAAAATATTGTACAATGAATGAAGCGGAAGTGAATTTTTAGAATTCAAATCATGACCTAAGTATAATTGAAGTGACTTGCGTAATTTTATATTAGCAATCCAAATTATTGCGATGTCTGATAGGTTCAAATTACGATCGTGATTATTTTTCGTTGGAGAATAAATTATTCTTGGTACGCTTTGGGTTGCAAAAGAAAACCGATACTAATTGCTTTAAAGCAAAAACATAAGAGTACAAAATTGTTCAGAATTAAAAACGCTACCTGAATTATCAGTTTGTCTTTCTATTATTTTGAAGCTGATAATGGGATGTATACCAGGGTTAACAAGCAAAATATATTTTTGTAACAATTTTAATTCTGAAATATTTTGTATTAGTAGCATGAAATTGCTATTATTCACTTAGGTAATTTTTAGTATGAAACTAAAAAATAATTGTTGGTAAATACCAGGTACGTAGTACGTATATGAAAATCGATTGATGCTGTGAAATAAGAAATAAACAAATTTGTTATCATTCAGATTATTTTTGTCTCTTTCGGAAATAAGTTAACATTTTATTGGGTATAATAATTACTATAAATTAGAAATGAGATAAACTGAACCTAACCGGAATTATCTAAGTTTGTCGTACAGTTTTAATCTCTAATATTGGTTTCTCATAAAACTGAAAGGTTTCAGCATTTTACTAAGGTGTTTAACTTCCGCTTTCAAATATTCATTAACCATAAGGTGTTTTTACAAATGTCAACTTTTTTTTGAGACTTGATAGTATGATTTTAAGTAACTGCTTTTATTTTATTTTCACATGCACAGGTAGGAAATTGTTACTATGTGTCTTTAGAAAGTCTTTTTGTTATACATGACTGCAGTAGTAATTTGACCCTTTTATGGTTACCTGACAGAGATTCGTATGTAACAATTTCCTTTAAGCAATTTAGTTCTCTCTTAATAAGATAGTGTGACGACAAGATCACTGTGATGATTAATACTTGTACGAATGACTTCTGTAGAAACCATCATAGAACAAAAGTTCTCAGAACGAGATAATAGAAAAAGAGTGGTTATATTATTATAACCATATGTGGATAATACTACAATATTAGTATAAGGTGCAGCTGATAAGTTAACCGGCCACTTTGTGTATTGTATTTAACTTGTAACAAGCAAAAATGTCTTTTAATACCTAATGGTAAAACTGGTTAATGTTTATTATTAAGGAATTAATTGGTTCATTGTTTGTGTCGACTAAATTAAATTAAGCTTATTGTTTTTGTTGTCATTTCAATTAAATTCGTTTAATACGGTTTGTTGAAACTTTCACAAGTATGTTTGTTCTTTGTTACACCCACTGGTCTTTTACAATTGGTTATCGATGTGGTATATATAATGCAGTTACAAGATCTTATTTCGTACGGGTGGTACGTTGCTCTAATGAACTTCTTTAGAAGAAATAATTCTTAACATAATCATATTGATCTAATCTACGGGTGCATTGAATCATTGATAATAAATGAAGATGTATTAGGTCTTGCGGTAGGGGTGAAAAATGATCTACCTACCGTATAGTCTCTTCCCACCAAGATCCGATGACATCATTCCCCTTTATGAAAAAAAAAAAGGTTAATTGTAAAGTAATTATTTATTTGATTTACAAATATTCAAATTTACAGAGATTGATGAAGATTTCTCTGAATCACTAAATTATTAATACAAGAGAAGGGTTTTATTCTTCAAACTTAAGCATCCGAAATGTTTCTTTCTTATCTTAACCGTTGATCTCTCCGTATTTTGACGAAAGCTGTTCCAAATTCGTATATAAGTGTTTGTTGCTCTGGCGAAACGAAAACGTTGATATTCGGACACTAAGTCCAACTTGATCACACCACCGTTTAATTTTTTGGACACACCTGAGAATAATAACGCCCCTATGGTTTTATCAGTCTTGTTTAATATCTAATCAAATGTTGTCATACTTATGACAACTTTGGTTAATTATTTTTGTATAATTGATTAATCACCTACTTGAAAGTGCATAATTAAATTATGTATTGTATTTTAACGGAATAAATCATAATTATATCCAATCTTAATTTTCCTTTGCTCATATACTCAGATTCAACTTTACACAAAAGTTTATTATTAACTTTCCACCCCACAAAATAAGGAGGGAAGGTACAAATCAAAACGGTTATTTAAGTGACTAACGACGAAACGCCCTTCACCTACAGTTTGTGCAAATTGAAGACAAAATTTAGAACTAATTAAGTGCTAATTCGTACCCAAAACTTACCCGATCGTACCTTTATCGATCAGATTTGAGACTAATTTGTATCAAAAACCATTTTCTCTAATGTTAATATCAATAATGAACTACTTCAGCTGATTCTAACAATTTTCGCCAAAATTGTTTAGAACGATCATAAATAAAAAATAATGAACAGAAAGATTTCCGATAATCTTATCTATCCAATTAGGAACTAATTTGTACCCACAAGTATTTTTTGTAATGTCAATAATTGGTTTATAATTTATTTTTTATCTAATATAGGTACCATATATTTTAAGGTTTCGACGAGAAATTATCAAAAAAATCAAACACCAGTTTTTCGATTAAACAGTTATTCGAATACCAATTCTTTGAAATAGTAAATTTGCAGTCCATTTGCAGTAAATAATACGATAGGTACCTAGATAACGAGCAGTGGTTCGATTTTCTATCTGCCAAGATGGACAAATGTTATTATAGCAATTCAACAGTAACGAACTTTAATGAAGTTTGCAGTCTCACTTTGTAGAAATTGGAAACAAAAATGGTAAAAACTCTAAGAACTAATTTGCGATAGATTAAAATTGGTACGCAAACTATTTTGCCATGATACCGCTTTTTAAAGTAAAGTCGAAATAAAAATTTTAAAAAAGCACAACTGTATACTTTAAATAATAAATCGCCGTTTAAATAGAAATAACTAATTTCTAACTAACACCATTTTCGTAATCAATTAATTAATTTAATAGTTTCAGCTGAACATCGTTTAAAAAATTCGTATATCAAAAATTAAGTCAAGATGCTTTTGGATATAAATTAGTTCCAAATCCGATAAATAATATTGTCGACTTTGCTTCTGATTTGGGATTTTTTAACGATTTTCTACCAAAAGTTTTAAATCAAATGAAGTAATCATTTGTAAACGAAATTTTCTGACCAAGGAAAAATACTTGTGGGTACAAATTAGTTTCAGATTCAAACTGACAATATTTCGTAGTTAAAGTTACAATTTATTATGTTGTTCTCATTTTTTATTTAAAAAACATTGTTTAAATAATCGAATATACTTTTAGTTCAAATTAGTTCTTAATTAAAAGTTTTTAAATTAAATGTAATCTTGTCTTGTGGTGGGATCATCCGAGGCCAACTACGTTTTGTTAATTTTTCTATTCCCAATTTGTTCTATTTGACGAAAACCTTGAGAAAACTCCGTGGTGTAGAGCAATGACCCTTACTCTTACCCCACTAACTATTGACGGGGTTGGTTGTTTAAGGATATTCAAAAGCAACCCTTAAATAAGAAAAAAATTACCTTTTCACTGCTAGGGCAAAAGGGATACGTTTTTTCAGTAGAACGTGGAACACAAATTAATGATTTTTTTGTAAATGTCTATAGAACGGTCGTACTTTGATCGATTGCAGTTACTAATTTTTTAATTCTATTTGAATTGGGGCTTTTATTTAAAAAATATTTAATTTGAAATGTGTTGTTCTATAACTATAATTTTGGATACTTTGAACAAAATTTATAGATGGAACTTGGTTTTACCGTATTCTTTACGTTGCTTTAGATCTTCTACAACTTATTGTACAGAAAATTAGTTATAAATGGCCCATAATTATTTTTTGAGCCTATTCCGATGTTCGAGATTACGTCGCTCGACTACCTCTTAATTTTTTAATATATTGTTTTTAATTGTTCATTCTATCTATAAAAAAATTGAACAAAACAAATGTACATATTTACTTATTTGCAAAGTTAGTCGAGTCGCTACTTTATGGTACATTGCGATTATGATACAGAAACTGACAATAAATTTACAAAATGGTATAGTACCATGTGTCCGACGGAAAAGTTGGCATAAACAATTGAATTTAATGGAAAATTATCTTTTTTCTGATGCAATTCAAGCACAACATAAGAACAGTTATTTTTTTATGAATTATTATTTATTAACCATGAAGCACTTAGTGTAAACGCCTTCGTAAATGAATTGATTAATCGTTGCTCAGTAGCGATTTCCGCTCTGTAAACACGGGTTCTATTCCGATTGCAGTACTTTTTTTAATAACTTTATTATCGATGTCATTAATAATGCAATTTTTGCAATATGGATTTAACATTTTGGAAACACTCATTAGGTACCTATATAAAATTGTATTAATAATAACATCGACAATAAATCAATTAAAAAAAAATAACAATCGAAACTGAACTCGGGTTTGTTGCGTAAATCATTATAGGGCAACGATTTAATCAACTTGTTTACCAAGGCGTTTCCAGCAAGTGCTCCATTCTGGTTAATATTTAAAAATTCAAAATGACATTTTTACTGATTTTTTTAATTAAAACTCCCTATTATCAAATAAATTTGTTCTAATACACATATCTAATAAAATATATTGTTACATTGTGCTTATTAATTTGTGCGTTAATTTGGATTTTAACATAGAAAATTGTTCCGTTGGACACACGAAAATGGCGACTAATGAGAATAACAGTTTTACGAACCGCGCCAACATATTATTATTATATATTTGTAGACCTGCGTTTAAGTTTACTATTTAACTGTTTACCTGATAGTTTAGCTCTAGTATTGCTGTGTTTAAGAAGGAATTAAAGACCTACCTCATAGACAAGTGTATTTATAACCGTAGTCATAGTTTTGGTAAACTATTCGGCTTAACTAAGTATAAGTCTTATTTAATTATAATATTATTTATGTTATATATAATTTTATTTGACGAATCCTATAAAATTCATTGTTAATTTTCTGGAAATAAATTCATCTATTATATTTATTATTAAGTTACCCTCCACTGATGAGCTTTATGGAGGCAAAACACGCGTATGTATGTTTGTGAATCTGCAATCATCACGGACCACTGTTTATTTATTGTGTTATTTAAAGTTAATTTCACCAAATTCATTATAGCCAGTAGTGAATTCTATTTTTTTTTGTATCTTTACAACAAAACGTTCATTTGATTGACTTTTTTTTCCACTGTGATTGGCAATTTTGAAACTTGAGTGTATTATAATAATGATCAAATTCGTCACAGTTTTAGGTGAGTGGATCGCTGATGACTCGATATTCTTAGGTCGTTACAATATGTATGTATTTTAATATTTTTTCTATGGTTTGTAAAGAAAATCTAATCTATGACTAAGGAATTTTACAGCATATAAGATTCACTTTCCTTACGATTAATTTAATGGAACACAAACAACTTTTAACGAGCAACTTTTTGTTTGTTAAAGTCGTCTTTTTCGTATACACAAAACAGTGGGAGAATAACGAGCGAAGTTTATTGCTGCAAATAAATGTTTTCCTAATGAGATCGTATGTCTTTGGAAGTTAATAACGAAGTTGCATTTTCATATATGTAATTGCTTAGTTAATTATGCAAAAGTAAATCTACTAACAAGACGAATCATAAGAAGTATAAGTTGCTCCTCAGTTCGGGATGTACATATTTGCATATGTTTATTGTCGCTCTTTGTTAGTTTCATGAATTATTTATTGGAAAAGAAAAATATAAAATTGAAGGAATTATATCATTTTGGAATAATTTAAATGGTAGAAGGAAAAGTTTGTTTTTTGGGCCCGTTGTTAATTATCTAATGTGAAACTAATTATAGATGTGACCAAGATATGACTCATTATACTGCCATAAATCGTGTTTCATAAAGTTAATTTTCAAACATGTCCTGTAAGTTCATAATGTCAGTAAACATTAATCTTTTTCCATCATAACTGATTACATTGTCTTGATCGTATGTTTACTGAGAATTTCTAATTTTTTTAACAAAGTAGTTTTTAAGTTACGATCAAAACTTAATTCTTTATTAGATGCTCTTTAGTTACGTGAAGTCTTCGTGATGGAAATGATTTTGTTTACATGTTATTAAGGCGTTAAAAACGTTTTTAGTTATGTCAAACAGATTTCGCAAATAAGATCCTTAGTTGTGACCCAAAAGAGGAATGTCCGCAATTTAATATTGAAAACGCTATCAGAATCAAATTTAAATTAAACAGGTCAATTATGTTTTCCCCAAAAAAATTATACACCAGAATACCAACTATTTTCTAAAAATGAAATAGTTTGTAAACTATAAAATAACATTTGACCGAAAATGTGACTTTGATCGTTGTTCCCCTGTACTCTTCAGTCGTTTCTACCGACTTTTCTGTAATAAAAAAGCAGCAGACTGTTACTAAAATAATTAAAGACAATTGCATTGTTCCAGTTTAGTTCCATGTACCATAATCAGCATGCAAAGGAGATAATTAATTTTATTTATGCTATATAAGTACATTATACGAAAATAGAAATAGCCAATAATATTTCCAATTATGTACGTCGTTACTTGAACGTACCTTTCCCTTTTTGGATTTTACAAGAAGTCTAATTTGATGCAAAATTGTTGTGATTGTCGTGACTAAAACAAATTGCGGAGCAGTTCGCAGACATTCGTGCAATATATTCATTGGTATCTGAGATATAGGAGGGCATTGTTCGAAGCAAAAGAATAAGATTGACTCTTAAAAAGGACCTGCGTTAAAGTTGTTTAGCAAGTCTTAGTAACGATAAAATGAAAAATGTTGTTAATGGAGGTACTAATGGATGCCGAGATGATGTTGCTAAACCGAACGTGTCTGTACGTAAGACCAGATAAGATTTTTATAATCTTACAGTGCATTATAAATATCGCAGACACCATCGCTGCTTTAAATGAACAGAAGCCAATTTAAACAATTAATCAATTAGCTCTCGCTTATACATCTAGCAGTAATTACAACTATGGCATGCTTTTAAAAGGAGTTCAATTAATATCATGTTATATGAGAGAAATGTTAAGCTGTTATTAAATTAATTACAAGAATGAAGTAATTTTCGTTCTTATTTTTCCAAAATGATTTATTTCTTTAACAAAGCTTTTGTTACAAAGTATTAGTCTCAAATAAAAAATGTATTATTGTTATTGTCTAAATAGTGCACCGACTACAAATGAATAGTATCGCAGTATTATTGGAATTTTTTCAATCAATCTCATTTTGCCATCGATGTAGCTATATCCAAGTACGTACATTACTGCTTCTTTCAGTCTATTAACGCAGGTCAGGGAAACGCTTGATTTCAAACTACCGTATTGTATAGAGTTTTTATTTAAAAAATGTCAATCGCATTTAAGTTACATTAATTCATTTTTGTTTTGTTTCAGCTGCACATCAAAATTCGTTGGAGAGTATTGTCAACATCTGAATCCATGTCACACAGGTCCGGGTCCTCGGTGTCAAAATGGCGGTTCGTGTCAAGTGAGAGTGTCTCCGGGTGGTTCCCCAAGTTTTACATGCGCGTGTCCTTTGGGGTTTACGGCCTCTTTGTGTGAAATTCCAATCGCGAACTCGTGTGATTCAAAACCTTGTTTAAACGGTGGTTCTTGTTCTCTCAAATCTTTGGATACATACCAGTGTTCGTGTGCACAAGGATACACAGGTTAGTACTGTTTTTTATTTGTAACTGTGCCGAGCCGCGCGGTACCGGAGTATTTCTATATTCGGATACTTTTCAATTGTATTCGTAAGATAGTATTTGGTGAATTGAATACGCCACGTACAATTGCGAGCAGCTCACGAGTTGCTCACAGCGAGAAGTTCGCTCGTTCAAATTAAATTCAATGAGTCTTCGGCGACCCGTTGGAATTCTTATAACACTTATTAAAGAAACATTATAATCGTATGCATCATAAGTGTTCACAAAAAAACCAACAACAAGAAATTGATCGATTGATTCAGTTGTATCGACCGTTTACACAGTGGCCAAATGACCAAATTCTTATAGCTGACACGACATCAGGAAAATATTTTCGATTATACAAAGTTATCTAAAGTTAAGTCACGTGTAAATGTCTTGTTGACCAAGTTTGGGTCATCTAAATTATAGATGGTATTCAAAATTCACCGTCAAACCTTTTTTCATATTTTAAATGTAAGCTGCTCTATTTTGTAATTCCACTCGATTAGCATTAAAAAAGGTTTTTTCTAAATATCTACATGCTTTGCAACACATTAAAATTTAGTAACTAAAATGTTTTTTTCGCCGGTTTTAATAGTAACAATTTTAACAAAAAAAAAATTAAACGTGACTTTGATAGTGACATTAAAGCTATTATTGCCTTGATATTTATTCTTCTGAAACGTTTTGAATTTCTTACTGCATGTTCTCAAGTGTGATTGGAGGTTCTTCAAAACTGGTTCTCGAACAAAAAGAATTGTGATTTGGTTAAGTCGATAGTCCAAGCAACCAATTATTTAACTCGTCTGTCAAATTCCAATGTTCTGAGAAGTTTATTTTGCAAAAAATGCGATTTCTCCATTTAAATAAGGGGAAACCGAAGAAGGAACCAATAACATGTTTTCTAATAATGCCCCGGCCCATTAATTGATTACCTATGTGGTCAATATGATAAGTATGAGAATGGATCAATTTTGAGTAGTTGAGCAAATTTCGAAGTGGACATAAAATTGTCGAAAATTGTATACACTAAATTCTTTTTGTAAGAAAAATTCCCAATCTTGGAATGAGTATCAGGATGCCTGAAGATGGGATCCATATTCAAAATTTCAAATAGGTTTTAAACTTAAAGTCATTGACCCATCAAATTATTTTTTTTGAAATAAAATGTAACTAGTTTCGGTCGGAACTAGGCCATTATCAAACGTTTTTTAAAAAACTACAAACTAAGAAACTAACAATTCACATTATGAGTGTATATAAAAGAATAGATGAAATTTCTTTACATTTTAAGTATAAAATTTATACATATTAAATACTTTTAATTTTAGTTTTTGTTTATCTTTATAAATGAGCTTAAATTCGGAACGAGAACGTTCTCTAGGTGACATTGTTACCTTAAAATGGCGAAACCAAATAATACGAACAATGGTAAAGATTTATCAAAAGTTTTGAAACACCTAAGAGACTTCAATAAAATGTAATATCCCTATCGTTGCAATTGTTATTGAAATATGCTGTTTATATGAATAACTTTAACGAACATTTTTTGTTTTATTTCAATAAAACATATTTCATACTTCTAGTTTATTTAAGACAATCAAATAAAATTCAATTCAATATCATATTAACACATTCAAATTGTATATATTGTATATATAAATTTAAAAAAGCTAAACGGATGTTATCCATATAACCTCAAACAGTAAACATAGTTGGAGAAATACCAACTGAAGATGGTTTCAACACTTACTTTGATTACGAAAAATGTCACTTTACATGTCAAAATTAGAAAAAAAAATTTTTCGCTGAAAAATAAATTTTTTAACTAGAGCGTAAAAGAATCTTCGCTGTTCACATTTCCGTCGTGGTCCCGAATATCGGGGCGAATTCGGTTAATTAATTTTAAATTTTGACAGTTTATCTCAACCCGGCCCCTTAATGAATGGAGAGAGAAAACTGTAGCGCCCTCTTTTGCTCGAAAATTGATTTAACGTTATCAATGAAAGTTTGCAATTGTACAAGAAACGTTGTTTGCATTACGGGCACAAAGTGGTTTGAGTTTTTGAATATATTAGGACTCGACAAAAAACTCAACATTCTCAAACTCAAAAAACTGTGATTTCCACCTTTAATTCAAAAATAAGATTTTTTTTGAGTTTTCAATATTAGCCACTAATAATATTTTTTTAAATGCTTTTTTTTTATAAGATTTTAATTAACGAGTGTATATATTGAAAGAAATATATGTAATATTAGAAAAGGTTGTTTACTTTCCCAATCGAAGCATTACTTAAGACCTTAAGTTGATAATTTACTTTAAAATATTCGTGACCGTAAATTAGTCACACCACAAGTACATATTAACACTAACATTTTTTATGTTAACGTATAAATTTTAATCATTTACAAGTCTGGTTGCCACGGGAACGAGTCAAAATAAAAGCTTAAAACTTATTCGTTGATACAGCATAATAAACATAAATAAGCGTCTCTTGGTCTAATAAACAAAATACGCAACTGATCTTCACTTGGGTGGGTCGGGCCATTATCGCTAGGACTCTACTTCTCACCTGAGAAACATAATCGATTTAAGATTCAATTAGTACAGGTACATGCAATTCTGTGAATATGTTTATCGAAAACAAATTAAATTGATTCAGAAGAAACGTAAATTTATATTTTTTTACATTTGTTTGTTTATGTTAGAAATAAAATTATAATTAAACATTCGAAAACGAAATCAGCTAACATTTATCAGGCTACGACTAACCCGGCTCTGCGTTCAAACCGAATAAAATGGTTGCAGAAACATACTTTTGAATTACTAACTTGGCGCCGCTCGAGATATACACTGTTGTATGATTATTATGCTGTACCCTGGCATCGAAAAAAACAATTTCCAATTTTTTTTGGTTCTAACGAAAACGCGTCAAAATAAAGGTAATTTATTGGTTTTAATGTATTAGAGGTGTGAAATATTCTTTATAATCCATTTCTCTTTAACTGTTATAGAATTTTTTCCATATCGTGATCATTACTGTTTTTGTTTTCACATCCAATAGTTTCTCATACTTTTACTTTCAATGTGATAATCTTTAACTACAGACTCAGTTTCAAATAAAAGTTTCTTAATTACCAGTTATGATTGTGAATATCATTTTCTGAAGACTAATGATTGAATCAGTGGCAACAGGTCAGAATTTTTCTTGTAATCCTTCTCCTTTTCTCTCTTTAAGTTCCATTTTATATTTACGTTTGGGTTTTAAATATGCAAGTGTGCGAAAATAGCTCTAAAGAATTCACCAGATTCAAATTTTAACCTAATTAATTTTGTTTTTCTATATAATTAATTGGACGTTCTGTTGAAAGTTTTCATATTTTAAAAGCCTCACTCTTAATATACGACTAAACGTTACACAAATATTTACAAAGTTTAAAACAAATTATAAATTAAAAACATCAAATAATTAAACAAACGAATTCGAAATAATACAAATAAAAAATTAATGCTAAAATTGTGTGTGAGAATAAAAATATTTTGGTTTGCTCCCATCAAGCACGAAATGTCGCTAAAATCGCACATTAGAGTTTTGTGTTTGATTGCCCCTCCTAAAGGAAGGTGCAGAAGAAGAAACTTACAAATCTTCATGAGTACTCAAGATGTATGAATTAGAATTACATTCAATCATTCTTCATAAATAGTTCCATGTGTTCTTGTTAGGTCAAAAATATTTTTAATTTTTCTTAGACAAATTACGGATTACTGAATGTTTGAATGGTTTAACTTTGGTACGGCATTTGTAGGGTGTAAAATTTTTGTATTTATGTTTTATTAAATGTAAAACTTAGGATATTAGGATCCCCGCATTCAATCGCGTAAAACAAAAATGGGCAAATTTTAATTGGTGTACTGTACATATACAATAATTAATATGTATTACTGCAATAATACCGTGCTTCGGGGGGCAATGTTAAGCCGTCAGTTTAGAAATTATTAATTATACGTAAAATTAATTTTATCCACTTCTAGTCAACTAACACATTAATTAATAGATAATTGTGTGTGAAGGACATAAATAAAAGTAAATGTAAATTAAATGGGACTTTCATTATTAAAAAGTTGTTTCCTAAACATTCGCAGAGTGCCACACATCCTTCAAAATTGTTGTAATTCCGCATTGAAACGATTCGCGATCAAACGTTGAAAATTTCGCGTTCAAATGCGCAATCCGAAACTATATGTATAAAAACACATAAATACTTCACTATTTGAAAAACATTTTCTTTTTCAGGGAAACACTGCGAAAGTAAAGATCATTGCGCATCACAACCATGCCGAAATGGTGCCGAATGTACGTCGGTCGGAGATTCGTACAAATGCAAGTGTGCACCTGGTTTCACAGGACTTTCGTGTACAGATGACAAAGATGAATGCAGACAGAAGCCGTGCAAGCATGGAATATGCTTGAACACGCATGGAAGTTATACGTAAGTCAAAATTTTTATTTCATATACATAAAATTCGAATAAAAGAATAGAAAGAATTAAAATTTCTATCAAATTGCGTAGAGAGATACTTTCAAAGTACGCGTGCACGAACTCTTACCACACAGATAGTGATTATATTCGTAATACCTGATATTTAGCTTCATTTTATAGTGAACTTCTGCCGCGGAATTTTATGACTATTATTCCCCATGTGGATCTAATAAGTGGTTGCGAAACAAATCTAATTGTTATTTGCGATTTGTAGCCGTGTTTGGTTTTATTAGTTTTATTTTGACTCGAACCCTTACCTTTGATAGCTTCAACGACAAACTATCAAAAATGTTTAATATTTCATGAATGTAACAAAATATTACCTTATTGCTATTTATTAATTCATCGAACAAAATAAGGGCCCCTTGGAGGTAAACGGCAAACTGGAAACTTCTTTTTACTTTAATTTTAAGTCTTATTAAGAATCATGAGAATCAGACCGGTCCAATCACTAAAACTCATTTACCAATACATATTGATTCATATCGTACCATTACCATTATCCATTATCAGATCTAAGGAAACCGGTTGAACAATGCACGAGCACTTTTAATTTGATTTTTTTTATTAAATTTGTGCTTGCAAGAGATTGTATTTAAATGAAATAAATTTAAATAAACAATAGCGCTTAGTTCAAATCTCCATGATCTTGTTTCCCCTTACATCTGAAACATGTCTTCCTGAATACCACGAATGTTTTAACTGAGAAATCTGCTTTTGTTCGTGGTGGTACAACGTACTCTTATTATAATGATATCAAAAAGCCATTAAAACTTTTAAATTTAGCGTTTAACCATTTGTTGCATTAAGGAAATAATAGATTAAATTACTTTAGAAAAAAGTTTTTTTTTTGCAAAAAGTAATGGATGTTTATCTTAAAAAAAAAAACTGACAACATTTGCTGCTAGTTTAAAACATTACATCATTTTTAGTATACAAAATTTAGCAATTGTACCACATGTTCAAAATGCGGTTTATAACTTACGCTTGTGCTTGATTTTTATGAACTCCTATAATTTGAAATATTTCGAATACAGCAGTCTAAATTAAATTCATTTTCGTTTGGGGTTAAGGTACCTAATTTTGCCCCTTCACGTGGAAATGAGCCTGAAAAGTTATACACTCGTATTTTTCTATAACTTCATATAATATCATAGTGTCGTCGTATAGCGGTTTGTTTTTATCGATTTTCTTTGTTTTTCAAGTAAATCAATTTCACTTTTGTTTATTTTGAAAACATTTAAAATTAAAAAAAAACACTGGTTACTAAAAGCTTCGTTTATAAAACATTACATCGAAGTTCAGTTAATTTTTTTTTTTTGAAACAGTAACCCACAGTCATAGCAAAACAGTGTGTTGTTATATTTATTTTTTTTTATTTTGGTGCAGTAACTACGAGATGCGTTCAAGTTATAACACTTTCTATTTTTTACAAACTAATCACATCTAAACCACAGAAAAATAAACGTATTCAGAAACTTCACTCTCGGGATTTTTTGGGCTTTCATGAAACTCGTGTTGGTGTTCGGTCTGAAATAAGCCAAATCGGTATAGGCACAAAAAAAATAAATTCGTCATTTACAATAACATGAAAATTTCACGTTTGAGAAGAGTGTTTGTGTTTGTACATTTTTTTGTAAAATATTTCCAATTTTAACTCGAGGTAATAATGTAGGGCACCAAATCTCTAATTGAACACCCTTGTGTTCGATTCCTATTAAAATTTTTATTATGTCTGTACACCAGAAAAGAATATTTTAGTCTTAAAATTTGCTAACAGAAATTTTAAAACACAACAAAAAACGATAAACAAAAAAATTGGATAAAAAATTATTAAAATTGCACATTTGTAATTTTTATAAATAAATAAACACTTTTTTTGTTATTTTCGATGTGTTTATTGAAATTCCTTAAAAGAGAAAGAATGTGCCGCTTGAAGAAATCGTATACTTCGTACAAATTCTAAACAGCCGCTCCGTTCATATTGTCACTAAAAGAATGTCCACGGCGAGGTCCGCGAAAAAATTTTTCTCATCCAACATCAAAGTGCCGACGATCGAGTGAAGTTTCTGAATACGATTATTTTTCTGTGTCCAAACTGCGTAATTTCTGTCACTTTTCGGCGTATTCTCCTTGCCGCAGTAAAATTTTTCACAACGAGGACACCATGACTTCATGGTCGCTGCGAACACTTCTTTAAAAGTGTGACTGACTCTTCGCTTCAAGATTGAAAAATGGTATCCATGTCTCAATGTCACAATGATGGAAAGCCAGTTCGATTCATGCACCGAGCCTTTCATAAGCGGCACTCACTTGAGGATACTCTTTCGCATTTTCAGGTCCTCATGTATACAGACCTCGCGGAAATGTATCTCACAGTCCTTCGGCGATCTTCTAAAACAATTCGTCGCCAATTTAAGTATCAACATTCCTAGCTCTCTCCACTGCAGCCAGAATTATATCACACACTTTGTGGTACGTTACTGGTGGGTAATATAGAGGATACACTATTTAGTAATATTTATGTGGTACGGATTTATAATTATGATAAAGATCAAAATTAAGGACACTATAGATCAAGTTTTTTGATATTTATTTAAGTTTGGAGTAAATCCCACGAAACAGTATAAAAACATTTTTTTCTCAACTTTGTCTTAGCGCAACAATAGTTTTTGTTTAATATTACATTTCACTGTTAGGTGTAGAGTACAATCCCGATTATCCGACTGTCCGAGTTATACAAAACGTCTGTTTCATAAATTAAGTAAATTTTCTACTTCCGTTACACGTTTAAACCATTATCATCATCATCACATGTTTTGTTGCCCGTTTAGATTCAGTAAAGAAAATAATAAACTTGAACATTAAGCGGGAATTGGAAATTTCTGCAGAAAGCTGGAAGCGTAATAGAATATAGATAGACCAGTGGTGCACGAAATATCTTCATCTAGTGATAGAAAAGCAATGAAGAAAACTGAGGACACTGGCGAATCTCCCAACAAAGAAATAAAGCTATTATACTGCTTGGTCCAATTTAGCAAAGCAAAGCTGTGAATTTAGTAAAGAATTTTACCGAATAAGGATAGGTATAACTACGTTTTGCTACAAAATGCCATCAAAAACTTAGTAGCGAATTTAAAAACTGAAGCACTATAAATGCTTCTGAAAGATGAAAACTTGCTTAGATGTCAATTGGTAAATTTAAAAAAAACAGACAATATATAAACATATCACAAAAAATGTATAATAGTTTTATTTCTAAGGTTTTATTAGTTTCCGTAGGTGACAATTTTCTCACAAATTAAATGTAACATCGTTATTTAATTTTATCTTTTCATCCATTTGACGTCACAACAATACTACAATCGTAGACAATTGATTACCCCGAGGGGTAAATTGAGAAATTATGTTCACATTTGCGAAATAGAAATACTCTTACATTTGTGATATTTGCAAGAGAATTGCGATATTTGGGAGAAAATTGCGACATTTGCTCGAAAATTGTCACATTTGCTAGAAAATTGTGACATTTGCAAGAAGTTTGCGAGATTTGCGAGAAAATTAGGAGATTTGCGAGGAAATTGCGAGATTTGACAGAAAATTGTAACATTTTCAAGATACTTAAACATTTCTGGGTAAACTAGTGTTTCGTTTGCGTGTCGTATAGGTTCGAGTCTAAAGGCAGTCATTACTTGGACGGCCTTTAGACCCAAATCGAAACTACACTTGTTCCCTAAAGGGCTGCGAAAGTTTAACCAATTTCTCATTTCTGGGTAAACGTTCCCATCCGTGCCATAAATAACAGTCATTACCTGCCCTTAAAATGTGTAGCAGTTCCACAAACTTCCAAATTCCAGTTTTCTAAGAAAACAATATGGACCTGTTTGATAGGTATTTTATTCTGAGAACAATCATTTAACGCAGAACTCCACTCATTGCGATATTAACAAACATGTGTAAGAGTATCAAAGGTGTGCAGCGACATAAAATATTTTGCTTGAAAAATAAAATAATAATAAGCGAACGTATGGAAAGTATGGAAGTTTCCATAGAAAAAAAACTAATAGGTTGTAGAAAAAAATTAAATTTTAAGTTTCCTAAAATGTTATGCATAATTTATTGTTCACCTTAAAATTCAGGAAGTATCGTAAAATAGTTTGTAAGCCGTTGGAAATGATAGACCTGTAAATATTGTTCTAGAAATTAATATGGGATTCACGAGGGATTCATTTTGATATTGATTTTTTTATAAATTATTAATGATTACAATAAATTTGAAGAATCCAATACTGATTTATTTTATTTATAATATTTTTACTAGCTTCAACTCAAACAATTAAAAACTAGTAAAAAGTAATGAAATTACAAACAATTTTTATTTTAAGAAAATGGGAAAATTTATGTAGGACTCGACAGATTGTGTCCAAAATCTAATCAGATCTTCGCTATTATAAATAAGACCCAAGTCTTTGCAGAAAACGATTTCCTTATGTTAAAGTCCTATGTTCGATTTTGAAGTATTCACTCGGTATAACGTCGGAAAAGTAAAAAAACTTACAGCTTACTGAGACTGATGATCTTATAGGTAAGTGTTATGCGCAAATTAAACTTGAAATGTGTATTGGATGTCCAAACCGTGCAATAAGGTTCACTTGTTTAAAGTACAAAAATTGTTTCCACAACTTAATAAAACTTACACAAATTGGAATTAAGTGAAGAGGATTGCATCAGTTTAAAGGGACAGGCGATGATAATAAGATTTACTGATGACTAAATTCTAAGTCTAATTAACCAGATGCGACCAAAAAAAAACCTGTTCTGTCCATGAGATCTCTTTTCTTCTAAAATCATGGAAGGACATCGCAGCAAAGAACTGCCAAGTTTTCGATTATCTAACATAAGTTTATCCAACTTTTGTGAGGGTTGGATTTTATAAATGGCAAATGTACATCCAGTACAATTTCTGGATCTTAAATTGTTTTGAACTTTGCACTTTCTGTAAGGATTAAAAATAGATGAAATTAAACGTTGAAATATTTTTCAAAAGCATAAAATTGTGAATGGGACTTGGGTTTACCACTATGTGGCTCCAAGTCTTTCCAATTGATGAATCAAATCAGAATGAAAAAGATTAAGGTTTCAGTTTTAGCAAAACGGTAACAGAGCGCGTATTCGAAAAAAAGACCTGGTTTAGCGAAGAAAAATTCTATTTTATCATGTGTACTTTCACTGGAAAAATATTGAATTGACATGAAGAATAAATGTATTTCGACTTACTAATTCAAGTCGTTCATTGAGGTTTTCAAAACTTAAGAACTTCTCGAGTATAGTTCAATTGATAAAAAATTACTTTTGTGTCTGAAGTGGAAAAAATATGATACACGGAAGCAATTAAGCGAATCAAATAAAATAAATATATTATCGAGTTGTAAACAATACAATACTCTGCATACACTTGTACGAAAAAGGATTGAGGGTAGATCTTGAAAAGAAAGAAAGTTGGTTCTTTTTTGTTACACCTACATTGTAATACAATTGAACTTTTAAGGATACACGAGCAAACATATAATTCATATAGAGTGACTCCTTAACATTCGATGAGTAAACACTTATATCCAACTTAGTTAGATAAAAGCGCTCGTTCTCATAACCTTTTGATAACGGTTCGAATTTCAACATCTTCTTGTGACCTGAGTTTTTCCTACAACAGGTTTCTTCTTAAACATACAAAATACTAAATAAACAGATAGACAAGAATCAATATATCACAAAATCGGCATCTCTTACTGCCTACTTTAATCCAAACTCGTTCTCTTAAGTTTATGTAAATGAATTCATCTAAGGTGGAAAAAACGTTGCATAATAATGCTTCGTATAATAAACGTGGAATGCAAACTGTGGATATGTGAATTTTAATTACTTAATATTTGTTACGCTTACAGTACGTCATTAATAATTGTAATATGAGCAACGGCTACCGTTGTTAAGTTTAATAAGTGCGTAATAGTAACGGCTGTAAAAATAAGCTTTCACGTTAATAATTTATTCAAAAAGCTATTTATCAACTTGTAGGTTTTTCGTTGAAAACTACAAATTACTTACTTACACGGTCATGTTTAATTGTGCTCCCAAATTAGTGAGGGTTGATAATTTTGTGGTCGTATGTTTCTATTACTGTTAATTACTTGCTCCGCTTCTACTGTAATTTGTAATTACAAATTCACTCTGTAATTTAATCATTGACTAGACTATTTCTTCAATTTTAACGAGATACCAACATTTCAAAAAAAACTTGTTTTCTGGTTTTGTTTGGTTTAAATTAATGTTTTTTTCTCCTGATAAAACTGGGGGCTTAGAGGTCGTAGCTCTGGACAAGCATTGCCAATTTTTCATCGTACTATTTAACTGTCAGTTAAATTCATGAAGGGAACCTTTGCTACCGAAGAGTAAAAATGACAAGCCGCAATAAATTGTTTTGTGCAAGCGCAATGGTGAAATTTTAATTGACAACTTATGGAAATTACTCAAATTACTTGTATACGCATTTTTGAATTCGACAGAACAATTAAAAAAGGTTAGTATGCGGTTATAGTTAAAATTCCCAATCTCCAATTACTAACAAAGGAATTTAGACTTGAACAAATTTCATAGTGCAAATTACAAAATAGAAATTTTCTAAATTATTTATTTCTTCACGCATTTAGCGCTTCACTTTTGAATTATAGAGTGGGATAATTATAGCAGCGAAGACTTCAAAAGCTAGTTAATCGTTAATAATGATGGATGTAATTGAAAATAAAATAACATTGCTATCAGCAAATACTTTCAGTTGAAAAGATTTGAAAGTTCCTTGCGCAACAATACGATTTGCACGTTTTCTATTTGAAATTTTTTAGTCTTAATGAGAATAATTTGGTCGGAACCATTTTTAACGGGGAGTTTTATGAACGATTGAGATAAGTTTGCTATTTATTAATGTAATATCTATAACGCCCGGAACGAACAACATAAATTATTGTCGATCGTTAGAGGTAAACTCGCTTTAGTTTGTCTCCAGGGCATCGTGTGAGGTTAGATGAAGTGGGCGGGATAG
This sequence comes from Abscondita cerata, assembly GCA_030710515.1. Taxonomy (NCBI): domain Eukaryota; kingdom Metazoa; phylum Arthropoda; class Insecta; order Coleoptera; family Lampyridae; genus Abscondita; species Abscondita cerata. Next base: position 271,554 of record JALBCR010002223.1, read on the forward strand.
CTTTACGGATCTATTCTTGCAATCAGTTATAGTTGTAATTGGCGAAACATCTCTCACGCTATCTTTTTTTAGTCCACTCTTTGCTTGAGATGCACTACATTAAACGTAGACCGATTTTTATAACTATACGTAAGTTTGCTACATTTCGAACTTAAGTTACGAGCTAGTGTATCTATGTTCAAGTTATTAATTTAATCCAACCTATATAGTATCGTTTTTTATGTTTCACATTTGGTAGGTTTTACAATTTTTTAATTACATCGAAGGGTGCGTCAATTGCTGTTTGTCTATTATTAATTTCAATTAGAAAATTACCACGTGTAATAATTGCAACAAGAATCTTCACTGTTAGGTGTGGAAATATACGCGAGCGATGTACTAATCTGTTGAATTTTGAACACATTTAGGAAACAATGCGGATATAGATACATACACACTGAAACAGTTATTCACTTAATATACCTTCGTATATCTTTAAATTAGAAGTAAAAATAAGACTGTTTTTTTACATTTGTTGCTTTTAATTGTGCGCAGTGTGACTGAATTAAATTTTATGATTCCTGCTTTGCTAATACCGAACATCCATTTATGTCATGAGAAAAAGTGAACCTGATAAAAACAACATTTTTTGTGACCGTTGAAAAAATAATCGAAAATAAATAAATATGTATTGACCTCTTGATCACGTCCAAATCATAGGTAACTCATTCTTCTGAACGATTTTTTTATAACATATATTAACATAAAAATTCACTAAACAGAAATGATTATGTTGATTAGGTAATTTAAAATTTCGTTATTTTTTGTCCCTCAATTCGTAATTTACATATTTGAAAAGTTTAGAATTGCGTGAGGATAATAATTTCCATCCTTTTAGTGTCGGGCACTTGACGGTGAAATAAATCATACGAATTAATAAGCATAAATAAAACTATTTATTTTTTACCAGAACGCATGTATTGTCATAATTTGCCACATTTTTTTAAATGAAATTAGAAATTTAAATACAATTACGTTCATGCGATATCACGATATGTTGTTTAGAAAGTGACAATATTTTGAGGACTTTGGTTCCGTACTAGATTTTTGGTAGGTAGGTAATTGTTGAGAGCAAAAAAGTTTCGTGTGTTTTTTTAATTGCTATTGTTCAGTATAATTAATTTGTTTAGTCTTGACTATATGCTCAATAATTATTATGGAATGATTTGTACACTTTAAGAAATTTACTGATATTCTGGGAGACGTCCTTCAAGTTAGCAGACCAGTTGAGGCAGATCACTAATTTTGTACATTAGATTATTAGAAATTAAGTGCCCATTAATTGCTGATTAAGTACCTCAATTAGTTGGCAACCAGTTTGTAACGCGTCGGTAACCAATCTGCAGCAACCCGACGTATTGGTCGCTATTGGTTCTAGGTGATTTTAGACCTTAGACAACTAAAATCAAACTTGAATAAACCTATATATTTAAGTGCTATTTAAGTGCTTCATGTTCACTATCTCGGAAGTACTCCAAAGTTTTTTCTGAATAACTCATTGATCTTACTATCTTTGGCAGACCAAATCTATTGTATGTTTAGATTTAAGTGTTATTTGTGCTTTATGTCTACTATCTCAAAAGCATTCACACATTTTTTTTCTAAATAACTCATTGATTTGCTATCTTTAGCAGAACAAATGTTAGAAACCACATTGGACAACTACAATTAAACTTTAATACATCTATAGAACAATAAGTGTTGCGAAATCTAGTGTCGACTGGTGTTAACGTAAATAAATAAATAAATAAACGCAACACCTACGAAACTAATATTTAACGATTGTTCTTTCAGTTTTTATAAAATCACCTAGAAATCGAAATCCTAGCGACCAATACGTCGGGTTGCTGCTGATTGGTTACCGACGCGTTACAAACTGGTTGCCAACTAATTGTCCGGGTGCGAATGTTCATTGCAAACTTTGAAACGAACGGTTAGCAAAGTTTCTGAACATTTGCACACTACACAATTAGTAGCCTGTTTATATCGTGTTTGTTTTTAGTTGGCTAATGCGCTTTCTAACATTTGGTCTGCCAAAGATAGCAGATGAGTTAAAAAAATTGTTTTTCCAGTGCTTTTAAGATAACAAACATAAAGCCCTTAAATAGAACTTAAATCTAAACATATCCTCAATTCTGATTTTAATTTGTACAAGTTAACATTCGGTTTTGTTAAAGATAGCAGATCAATGTGTTCAAAATATAGTTTTTGCAGAACTTTTGAGATAGTGAACATGAAGCACTTAATAGGTACTTAAATGTAAACATGTCCTAGGTTTTGATTTTAATTTGCGAAGGTTTTTTAAAATTTGGTCTGCCAAAGATAATAGATCAATGAGTTATTCAGAAAAAAAGCTTTGGAATACTTCTGAGATACTAAACATGAAGTACTTAAATAGCACTTAAATCTATAGATGTGTTAAAGTTCGATTTTAGTTATCCAAGGTAGTTTCTAACATTTGGTCTGCCAAAGATAGCAGATCACTGGGTTATTTAGAAAAAAAATAGTAGATTATTTTACTAAGAGTTAAACAATATAATTGTTGAGCTTAAAAGTTTGCTGACGAGGCATCAGCGGTTCCGTCTTCACGTGTTTGAGACTTAACTATTTAAACTTTTAAACTAACAAATGCAACGTGGATATGAACTGAACTGCTCAAATGATTATTGCAATATAATCCAACGAAGCAATAAAAAATTTCATACCAAAAATGTCGAACATGGGCTTTACCAACAATATGATACGAAACGATGGTTTATATGCGAATCAGGAATCCCAAAGAACAATTTCAACGATATGACAATATTTGTAATGGTCAAATTTCCTTTATTCAAAACAATAATTACAACGATTTCAATACAATAATTGCGAAGAAAACTGCAATCTACGGAAGCCATTTTATTTTCCCAGTGTCAACGAATTCCAATACCACAACGATAAGCAATGATTCCATAATTACAATAAATCCGATATTTTCGAAATAAACCCATCATTGTAGCTGCAATAAATGCCTCAATTACAACGAGTTCTAACTAAAAAATAACAAGATCTTACCCTTTTAATTCACATAAAAGGTTTTCATTTCGAAACATGTTTTAATGACTTCAGCACAAAAGGAAGCGATCAAGGTTAAGTCAACCTGCGCCGTACGCCGACATTCTATATCTCACTTATAACTTTTGTACCTTTCCAATATAATAGTGTAAATTCTTCTGCGTGCATAGCATATGAAGCTTCCTCATTTTTTTGCCTTTATTATTTCCGATTCGTACATACTTGGAGTTGAATCAATCTCTCTCAACTCTTCCGAATAGTATTAGTCAAGGTGTGGTTATCAATCTTGCAAGAGCCGGTGTTAGATCATCTTATTTTATTTATGTCCAAAATCTCGATTTTTCTTGAATTGTGTTGTTAATTACACCAACCAGTGCCATACTATTCACGTTCTACATTCTATTAGCTCCCAGTGATTCTTAATACAGTCTTCACATCTAAGCTATGTCAAGGGCCGAGGACCCTATGTAAAGTCGTTATGATTTTAAGCGAAGTTTTTCTTACCTCTCGTTATCCTATACTTTGATGGTAATCGTTTCTTTATCTTCTTATTTTACTTTTAAAGGATAACTGAAAAGCATTGCTAGTTTTTGTCCACCCCGGTTATTTTAGTTCGTTGAATTCATATTGATTTCATATTAACTATTTTCCCACGATCCACAAGTCGTTCCTTTTTTCAAATACCGAAGTCATCTAAATAGGTACAAACAGTGACATATTAAATGGCCCTCTTTAAAGCAACTAAACGTCTGTTTCAAATCATAATAATTGTTATCAGAAAAGGAACAGCATCGGAATTTATTGAAATACACGGAACACTATTTCATTGGCTTGACATTACAACTTTTATCGTGAAATAGCGTGAGGTACTGGGGTGCGTTCAGATGTGACTAATGGCCGGTTGCACCAACCCGACATAAACTTAAGCTATGCTTAAAGACAATCATTGCTATGGTTTTAACAATTATATCTAAGTTAGTAATAAGCGATAACGCAAAACTTCACGACGTAAAGAAAAAACAAAACAAACAATATTTATGTACTGTTGGTTGCTGTATAGATGGACATTTAATCTGTCCCAGATAGTACATTGGCGTCTACTTTCTGACCGAAAATTTTTGACATTCTCGATGAACACTATACCATATAATCAAACTACGGAATCCTTAGCGGTATCTTTATACTTAACAGCGATTCCCGCCTCCGAGGACATGAACTGAAAGTGCGTTCAAAGACAATCGTTCATCACTAATCGTGTGTTTAAACTTTGAAACAGTCAGTGGATCGTCTGTAAACATAATTTAAAAAAATGATTAATTGATAAATGTGCATAAGTTAAGATTAGATAGGAGTCACTAAGAGGATTCTAAAAACCTATATTGTAAAGGCGTCCATCCACTTAATTTTCAGACAATACTATAAACATAATAATAAAGGGCAAAAGAAAGAAAGAAAATGAGAATTTAGTATTTAACTTGCAAAAACGTACCTTTATTTAAATTACTTTCTTGGTTTCTACTCTAATATCTTCTTCTAAACATAGAGCTACTGCAGATTTCTGGGACTAAATTTTTCCATTTAACCCAAATTACCTTAGTCCAGGAGTTAGTTTCCGAAATACAGAACGTCAAAGTCATTATTTTATATTAGTTTTTCTTGGATAGTTTTCTTAAAAGCTGTACTATTTGCCAGAAATTGGGTTATCGGTGGGTTTTTTGGGGTGAGAATTCGAAATCCGTTTTCATTTTTTTGGTAAATTGCAAGGGGTGCCACTGACAGCACTTGTTTTTACATTATAATATTCTAATTTGTTTATGCTTTTCTGTATGAAATTTTTGTTTGAATAGTTTTATACTCCAATTTCTTCTGCCCCAAAATGGTTTACTTAATAAATGTTGCTTTATATTTAATGAAATAGACAAATTCGCACATTGCCTTCCTTCACACTTTGTCTAGGCTTAGGACTGCTCCAAATTAATAATTGAGCGTGTTTAAAGACCAACGGACAAACAACAATAATAAATTTAAATACCAAAGGGTCAAAAACAGAAAAATGGAAAAGCAAACTGTCCAAGAAAATAATGGATAAAGAAAAAAAGATAATCGCTTAACTTAAGTGGTTTTGGTTTCATAATGAATGTTCAACACGCTCAATTTTTAATTTGGACCAGTCCTAAGCCTGGCTAAAGTGTGAAGGGAGGCAATGGCGAATTTGTCTATTTTTAATTGTAAAAAAGTGCGGTAAGTGGTTACCGCAAAAATGAGAACGGATTTCGAATTTTATCCCAAAAACACCCCGAGTACCCAATTACAAGCAAATAGTATTTAAGAAAACTAATAAAAATAATATCCTTGGCGCTTTGTGTTTCGGTAAAATTGTCAGATCGTATCTTTATGATGTGATCGTAGCAAAATATTTTACAGATCGATATTATTTGCAATTCAGTAGCTCCGTCAAATTTTTTAAGCATTTCAAAATATAAAATTCTTTCAATACGGATATTAGATTGACGGCGATGTTGATTCCTTTCGTGGAGGCGAGGATAAGAAACACTCTTCAAGTATTCAATATGCTAACGTTTCGCTCACAATGCGTGAGCTCCTTCAGAGCGGATAAGAAACACTTCAAGTATTCAAAACGTTAGCGTATTGAATACTTGAAGAGTGTTTTTTATCCTCACCTACACCAAAGGAATCAACATCGCCGTCAATCAAATTTTTTAAGATTTTTCTGTAAGGATTTACACGAAACCGTATATACTTACGAGAATCTGTAGCTTACAGCAACACACAAAATTGCTAATTTTTAGGCTACGATCGGTACGATTTGTACACAGAATTGCAGGCTTAGTCACAGAAATCTACACTAGCTCTATGTACACGGAATATCGGAACACCCTGTAAAGAGGAATTGCAGATGATACAGATGAATTTGATAAGCGCATGCGAAATTTTTTTCGTTAAACATAAAGAACGCTTGAAATTTAGTAATAGTTGGGAAATTTAATATGAAAATGTGTTCTAGAATTTCAACGGTAATAAAATAAATTAGATACTATCATTTCTGTATATGGGAATATAAGGCAATTTATCTTCAAACCGATATTTCGCACTAAATAAGTCTACATCGATGTATAGTAAAAAGTTTACCAAAACATTAACATTTCATTAAAAATCTAATCCAGCACTATTTTTAATTAAAAACACTTTCTATCATAGCGTGCATTTTTGACAACTGATTAAACTGATATTTCAAACAATCTTAATTTTTTTTTACTTAATCAACTGTCCATTTAGAGAAAGAAGTAACAAAGAAGTGACAAATAGTAGATCATCACGATCGTATTCTTAAAATCAGCAATATCGTTTGGCGAGAACTGCTTGAGTTTTGAATTTGAAAGTCTTTTGCGGTTTTTCGTACATCGACGTCTATATCCCGATAGATCAATTTTTTCTGGGCAGTTGTGCAGTTTTGTGAAGAATTGTGCTTAAGCACACAAAATATTCGCTAATTTACTTTCGCAAATTACTTTCGCAAATTAATTTTTGAGAGTTTGAAGTATCACTGTGGTAGCATCTCAAGAGATCTAAAAAGAAAGAAAAAGTAATTATGAGATCGCTATTTTTGTGATGCCGTTTTGTCAATGTTTGAACTGTTCGTAATGCACTTTAAGGGTTATTGCAAAATAATTTAATTCTTTTCTTAACCAATAAATAATAACATGTCACGATGTTGGAAAATTGTAAGAAGATTAAATAAAGCAGTTGGAACTGCGAATTGCATTTCATGATGAACTCGTATTATTTAGTAGTCATGACTATCATATTTAACCATCGATGATTTTTATGTTAACAAAATATTTCAAATATTCCCAAGTAGTTATGCAATATTGGACCGATGTTGGTTCAATATTTTTCTATATTGGTTCGATATACAGTTCAATCTTGCACCAATATATGAATGAAACAAAGTGCAATATCGTACCAATATTGGTAAGTTATGTTGGCTTATCATTAGAAATTATATTGGTCCAATATTACCAAATACATTGGTTCAGTATTATGCCAAGTTGTAAAATAATATTGGACCAATTTCATTTCAATCACAAATGCCATTAGTTTAAAATATTCAAACAATTATGATAGTCCATAAAAAGAAATATTAGTATTATATACCTATCAAAATACATAATATTGTCTAAATTAATTAATTAATGGTAGTTATTGGATCTTTTTGTTTTTCCTTCTTCCCAAACTCGCGGTCTCCAGCGGTAGCTAAAGCTAGGCCAATAATCTATGATATTACACATTCTTCAGCGTTAGCAAATTTAGATTGTACTGCCGCTAAAAACATAATACTAAATAGTGCACAAATATAAAAAAATATATTTACATTTAACAGCTTCAAACAATTTTAATTTGTTAAATTACCTTTTCCCTTTTCGTCATTGAAGGAATACAATATAAACTAATTTCCTTGCTCATTATTCTTTTCATTATTGATTGAAACTTGAAAACACATTATGTGAATTATTAGAACAATATGAAAAATTAGAACGTAAAAATCAATAACTTTTTAGTGCTTATGATGCCTCGTACGCGCGAGCTTTATAGGTTAGTGTTGTCAGATAAGGTTACGAATACACCTGCCGACTACCGGTTTCAAGCCGTACGTCAAATGGAACAACAAAATATAAAACATGAAATATAATCTAAATGTCAGGTATAAGTCGCGGGGCTCACCAGGTAGCGCCAATTGGTTCATGCCGGATACCTAATTATGATCATACAAATATAACTATTCATATAATTTTACATTGGTTCTACATATAAGTCTAATATTGGGTCTATATTTAACCTGTATATTGAACTAATTTAGTAATTCTACATTCAGCCAATATTGGACCGATATCACCAAACAAGACAACCCCAATATTGTATAAAATATATTCAGCCGATATTGGCTGAATGTAGAATTACTAAATGTTAATATCTTCGCTAACATTTAAACATTCGACCAATATAGAGCCAACGTGTAGCCAACATTTATATCTCAAAATGTCTCTTAAAATGAGAAAAACTTAAGTATGTATGACATGTATTCGACATTTTTAGAACGGTATAAGATAAAATTCAGTGGTAACACTAGTACGTAAATGTTAGTATCAATTAGAACTAGAATTTCCTTATTGTTGAAGCAGGTGGGAAAACTATTATTTCTAACACGGTAAAACTCCATTTTCGATTGTTAGTTAAATAGGAAGACCTAATAGGGATTATTTAATTGTCATCAATAGATGTTCTTATATGTTAAGTGGTTTGGGTACGTGCATATGGTCCAAATTAGATAATCAGCATTGCAATTGTTCATCAATATAAGGACGTATTCGAACGGACTGTACTTAATCAATCCTTGTAAGGGAGATTCTGCTTTTTCAGGCAGTTGTGTTTACAACATTGAGGATTCTAATTCGTCTTAAGATCTATAAAAATGCACGACGAGAAGTGCAGTCGGTATTTAACTTAAAGTGCATTTAAAGTGCCTACTTTACTTTAAAAGCTACTTTATTAAACGCAATCAATTTTTTCTTGTGGAAATCAAGGTACTTCTTCATAGTCTAAATATGTATTTACCTAAGTTATTTAAAATATTTGATAAGAAAATAGTATTGATTAATGTATTAAAACGTGATTACATGAACTAACTAATTTATTATGTTACTGCATGGAAGACTTTTAGAAAGTATACAACAGTGTTTAAGAAGAAAATGAAAGTTATATTTTCTAAACCGATTGTACTAATATACCTAACAATGTGCTTTAATAAAATATAATATAGCTACAAACTCTTTCATAAATAAGCATTTTATTGAATTTTTGTAAAAATTATTTTAATACGGAATATTCTTGTGGGGCCTCTATCTATAATGAAGATATTGGTCACGATTCGTGTTTTCTAGTGTTATTTATAAACCACATATGGTTGAGAAACAATGTCCTAAGTGTCGTGTACATTGTTCATTCCACTCGAGTACGTTTTATTTCTTCTAACTGTAATTTTTATATTGTTATGTAGACAGTTTTCAAACTAACAGAAAAATTAGTTTGTTTATATGGATCGAATATTTTCTTTCTTCCTGGTGCTTGTGATGCGAAGTTTTTAATGATACCACCGCGACAATTAAAAAGAAAAAAAATTATAATTTTTTTTGTGTGTATTGGTTTTAAGCACTATTATCTTCGCAATTTGGTGTAATTTTTAAACATTGTTAAAAAAAAATTTTGGCACATATTTACGTGTGAGTCTTTTAGTTTATTATGAACGTTCTTACAATATTTTCATCCCATTTCTTAGTTGTCAATGATAGTTTTTCTATTGCTCTTTTCCTATTAAACCAAATTGTATTAATTGAGAAGTTGATAAATTAAATTAAATGGTTACTGCACATTCCTACATGTTTCTCTAATGAGCCTACATAGTATTGTAACAACTCCAGATGTGAAATTGTCTGCAGCATGCGGTACATCACGTGCACCGATGCTACATATTTTTAAAAAAGAACTTACGGATGAATGTTTTATACATATAATAATGATGTCGACATAACCGCTTTTTTTGTTAGAAGGGGACCTTGTTTCACAAATACTAGTATTTTTAAAGTTTTGTAATACACACCTAAATATTACCATGTTTTTTTGTCAGTCATACATTGACATTCACTTAATTTGCAACAAAACTTACAGTTATTTACTCTTCTTATTTTATTAAAAGTAGACGGTTCGCCAATATTATTCTTCAGTATGTTCACATTGTTTAAAATTTACAAGTGAATTACAATTTTGAACGAACATTTTATGTTCTAATTTTGACATATAAAGTCACATGTCTCATAATCAATGGTTTCAAAAGATCTACTTTTGTCACTAGGTACGAAAAGTAAACTTTTTCGTTCTCGTCAGGTGGTTTTGACGGCGTTTTGATTTCAGTAACAACGGAACAACGGCGACACTTGTAAGTAAATCTAGAAAACTATTGTTTTTTTCAATAGTACAGGAAATTTGGTGAAAAAATCGGCAGAGCCACAAGAATATTTTTAAAGTAGTTCTTATAGATTATGTTTCAAATAAAAGTTCATTATAAATATTTTATATTTACTACATAATTTTTGCAAGTGATAAGTAATTACAGAGAACAGTGGTCACGTAACCTGAATTTAACAATATCTTTGATCAGAATAATCATACAACAAAAATAATTACTGATATGTATTCCATTATGACGTGACTTTCAAAGATTAATTGTTATTACAATTTTGATATGGTCTATTAGTATCCCTTCTTTGGTGGAGGTAGAAAGAAATAACTCAAAACGGTTGAATTCAAAATTAAAATAAATTATTGGCTCAAATTGGTAAAAATTGTGAATCGAAGTTATAATTCAATTATGCTACTGCATAATTTTTGCCATCATAGAGAATATTTTTCAAAAGATGAATGTGGGTTTCACTTGAAAAATATTCTCGATGATGGCAAATAGTAATGGATTTTGTAATGTACAACACACTTTCATAAAACACAATCACATTACACACTTAATTAATATTATTACAAGTGAATACTAGGGTGGGTAAACGTTGGCATGTTTAGGTTTTAGTGGTTTTCCTAAACCTTGAAGTAAATGCTTTGCCAAGACGAACCAATCCACTATTGCACATGGCTACGTCACCACACTATATGCAGGTTTGTGCTGATCTTCTGCGGCACCATACATAACACTTACATCACAATTCAATATTTGAAATGTACCATACGATTAAATAAATAAATAAATAAAATGAATTTGGCGCAAATAATCAAAAAATATTCTATCGTAAAAATCTATACTGCCTTGTATGCTCACAAAGTGCGGCGCTACCGTATTTGGCGCCAGGAAGTGTTGTTTTGAAGTAAATTAACTCTGTTTTGATTTAAAAAAATAAATTTCACTTCTAATTGAATTATTTATTTATTTATTTATTCGTATGGTACATTTTTAATATTGTATTGTGATGTAGTGTTATGTATGGTGCCCCAGAAGAGCACCATAAATCTGTAAAGTGTGGTGACGAAACCGTGTGCAATTGTGAATAGGTTCATCTTGGCAAAGCATTTGCTTCAAAACGTAAACATGCCAATCCTTACCCACCTTAGTATTCATATGTAATTAATAATATTAATTGGTGTAAACATTATCGTAGTTAATAAGAACATAAAATACAACAGCGCAGCCATTGCATGACGACAATTGAATTAATTTGACATAACAATACAAGTACTAATCTTCGATTACAATTATATTAACATAATTGAGGACAAAAATGAAACTAAAGAAAAAATAATCTCTTTTTTTACCGCAAAAAGTTATTACAAGTTTATTTAAATTTATCGTTTAGTATTTTTCTTCATTCTTCTTCTTTTTCTACAGTTTTAATTTAGAAAAACAGGACCGAAATTTGGGAGTCGTAAGAATGGGTAGAGCTAAAAAGGTACAAGAAAGACATTAGATATGGACGCTAGGTTTGAAGTGCGAAACACCTGGAATACTTAATGCAAGAAATGAAACTGGAAAAAATTAGAATACAATCTGAAAGGAGAGCGATAAGGTACAGGAAAGAATGGGGGATATCGGAAGCATTTTGAATTTCTATTTGAATGTTGGAAGTATGAAATTGCAAAAAAATGAAACACGTACCTGAGGGTACGAATATTACGAAGATCAGGAATAAAGATGGAAGAGGAAATAACACAAAGGAACAAAGATTCAAGACAGAAGAATGAGTTTGTTTGAATGAATTATGTTGTTTGATGTGAAACTATTTCATAGAAGAATGAGTATTATCAAGAGCAGGAAAATACAATAGGAAATATATGAATAGAAGGAATACCAAAATTCTTAACAAGGGACTGACTGCATATAAGAAAAAATGATAAACATGATAAGATAAAATATGTAGAATGTGTGAAAATATTCAAAAAATATAAAACGTCTGACAGAAGATTTGTAGAGATAAGGGAGGAGGTAATGATATGGGTAGTATTACTACGGAAGAGAGGAGAGGGTTAAAGGTGGATGAAAGAATTAGAGAAGGGAAGAAGTTGGTTAGTGGAAAGGGAAAAGAATAATAGTGATAATTAAGTAGATTTAAGATAGAAAAGATTGTCAATTAATTAAGAAAATGTGGTGAAAGTTATTATTTGTATTTGCTTTGACAATTTTGATTTAAGGTTTTACTGTGGTAGAAAAGAATTATGTAATTTATTATTAGTAGCACAAATAAAATTTTTTTATTGATCAATTGATAATTTAGAAAAAATTGATCTACCTAAACCAAATAACAACATCAATATAAATTTTAGCATTCATAATTTAGGTTGTAATAAATTGTTGTCAAATCTATATTTAATCTATCATTTTCATACATGATTTATATATTCAATTAAATTTGTTTTTTTTTAAATTATCATTAAACTTGAACTACTCAAAGATGGCTCTAAGGTCGATTTAAGCTTCTGTTAGGGATTTTAACTTCTTCAGAATTTAAAAACTTTGGATTTTTAAGTTCACAATTTTAAATTATGCAAATGCGAGCGGTGAAATTTATCATAAAAATGAAAACAACTGATTACATTTAATTCCTTAAAGAACATTAAAAGTTGTGCGATTTTGTTCAAATTTGGGATTTCGGAAAAAATACAGGTATAATATGAACTTCATGACTCTCGTGTTTTATTTGCCTCGGCTATCGCCCCTGCAACCAAAACGATGAAAATCAAATTTGTAATACCTTGATACAAATAACTATTATTTTCCGAAATCGTCACTAAAGTCACAAAAATCGGTAAATAAAATCGGCACTAAAGTTTCATTATAGGAACGATTTGAAGTTCAGCATTTTTGCCGGTAGAGATGTAAAATCGTTGATTGAAATATTGGTAAAGATAGTCAACCGCTTGTATTTGCTTGTATCACGGATGCAATTCACATATGCATGTTGGGTTGCGTTTTTGTTTACTTTTTTCACCTGTACTGAAGCGCTAAGTTATAATGTGTACGATTCTTGAAATAGAATAGTTCAATTTATTCCACCGTTGTAAAAATGGCGCAACATACAATCCGTAAAATTTACTTTTGTCAATACAATGTTGCAACGTTTTCAAATATTTAGTAAACGTATTAACTAGTAATTAAAAGTGACGAATTTTTCATTTATGAATAATACCATTGATGATACATATCTTGGATTTTAATGACAATGTTTTTTTTAATAATTTACTAAAATACATGCGAAGCGTTATTTGTTAAAACAGTTTGGTTTGGTCGGTGTTAGATAAATAAGAAACAATTATTTTACAAATTATGCTTGCACTTTATTTTTAACTTGCAAATAATAATGTTGACATTTGTTTGTCATTTAATAACTTCGTTAGGAATAAAGTAGAACATACTGGGAGAAATACCACTAGAGTTCAGAAACGCAAAATTATTGGTTTTTGTATCTACTTGTTTTACGTGTTCAGTTGAAAAGGATTTTAAATAAAAATTGGTTTTCAAATTTTTCAATTCAAAAGGCAACAAGTTACCGTGTTTTTTAGGGAAAGTGGGTTCCACTAGACCTTCAAATTTAAATTCACTTGGTAATAAAACCTATTCCTATTACTTCTAAAAATAAAAGTACTAGATTTTAGCTTGAGGTGTGTTGTCTCCCGACGCGGTGCGGATAATACGTGTATAATACACTATTCTTTTCTGTGACGAAATAAATGACGATTTAATATTGAAAAATCATATTACAATAGAATTAGAAAATTATTGAGGGAAATTTGGTGTTAAAAAATAGGAGGGAAAAAATAATTTACGAAAAGTGACACTTTGTTATCTGTTAGTAGAGATAAAAGTTAGGATTTTACTCTTTGAAACTGTATCAAAATATCATGGTTTCGAATTAAAATAGTTTAATTAAAGTAAAAATAGCTCATTAATTATAAACATTGTTTCAAAAATTACAATTCCAACTGATCTAAAATAATAGTAATAATTTACAAACAATTTACACATAAATAATAACGTACCTAATACAATGCTATACATAAAACATATCCAAACATTTACACTTATTTATGCAGATAATATTCTTATTTTACGGTGTGGTTTTGTGACATCACTGTAATTATAGCTATTAGAAATATGTTTATTAGCCTCCCACTTTAAGGTTCGATATAGTTTTATTTTAACCAACTGATCGATAATTAACAGTTTATGAGTGTCGCATTCTCTGAACCATGAATTCACACTGCTGTTGAGACATTTTTTGATACGGAGTTTAATTTTTTCCAATAAACCATAATCTGTTTTAAAAGATGAAATTCTTCAGTAAAAGTTTCAATAAAAAAACACAAATTTTGAGAATTCGGGTGATGGTCTGTGTAAGTATTTAATTCCATCAGATTTGCTGTAATCTTTATATAGAATTAATGATTCGTTCACATTGAAAAACACTTGAGTCGTTAACTGTTAGCATTTCCTTTACACGTATTACAATGTACTTTTTATATATGTAGTGACTTAAATAACCTGCAACATACGACACTGAACAAGATTCTAAAGAACTATTAATTACGACATTGTCTTCATTGATTTTGTTCTCCAGACAGGTTCTAGAGCTAGACGATCTCTTTGTTTCATTATTTTCTACACTTTCATTTGTCCCAATTTTGTTATCCTCTTCCTCATAGTTAGTGTTAAATTGTTCATCTATACCATATAGTATCTCGTCGTTATCTTTTCACAATTCCCTTGTTCTATTGGTATTTGCAAGCGAATGTGCATGTTATGTTGTAATGCAAGCCTAAAATTCGCGGGCAGACGGTTGGGCATTATAACCTCCTCTGCACTGAATCATTGAAAAAGCATTTTCTAGAGGATCTTGATTTATTCGTGACGTTTATCATATCTTAAAATATAAGTACACCTAAAGTTGATATTGAAACAAATGTATTACGAGGAGTCTTCCGGATTATCGTTTATGAGTCACATTCCTATCGGCTTAGTCAGAAATTCTACAATTGCATACTTTTAGCAACACCTTTAGTAAATGAGTAGGCTTGTTATAATATTGTTTAGATGCAAACAGTTGAGTACGTTAGATTGTAATATAAGAAAATTCAACATTCGTTCCAACATAAAAAGGATAGCGTTTCTATGTTAAAAAATTTTAATTTCAATGACCAAAATTTAGAAATTTACTTGCGTAAGCCTAATAGATTTTAAAACATTTTCAACGGATAAACGATGTTAATGTAATAAATATATGAGTATGGAATTTTCAAAAGTATTATTGTTTTTTTTGGGAGAACGTTTTCAACGATTTCTTTACGAAATTAATACTTTTTTAAATCTGCAGGTTTTTTCATAATAATAAACTTTATTCACATGTGTATGTATACAATCTTGTACATATATGTGTATGTCATGATGGTATAACCATTGTTATAATCTTACGTAAGAAAGATACAAATAAATATTATTACATTGAACAATTAACAGACAATAGAAAAAAATATATAACAAAGGACACACATTTAATTAGTACGTCGACAAAAATCAATAAATTCTTGTATATTGTAGAACGCATGTTTTTGTTTGTTTGTCAACATTGACTCAATGCACCAATATTTCAATCAACGGCATGATGCATTGGCAACAATGTCGTGCCTTAGCATAAACTATCAGCAAAATTACAGTTTTCTATTTCACATTTATCGGCAATACTGTTCTGTAAATTCTACAATACAATTGACGTATTTTCTTAGCACAAAGCGATACTACCGACCTCTGATGTTTCGAACAAATTTCGGGGTCGCATAATCCCGTAAGGTTGACTATCTTTACCAATATTTCAATCAACGGTAAAATGTATGTAAATTTTAGAATCGCGAATGCAAACATTTGTCGTAAAAATGAAAACACTAGATTACATTTACTTCTTAAAAAGAACGTTAAAAAATTCTCCGATTTTGTTCACATTTTGGGATTTCGGAAAAAATATAATATATACATCGACACTAAAGTTCTTTTTCATGACTCACATGTTTTATTTGTCTCGGCTATCGCCTATGCAACTAAAACACATTCGTCATGCAAAATCAAACTTTAGTGCCTTGATACATAAATAACTCTATTACTCTATTTAGTGTTATAATTAAAAAATCAATTACTTCATGATCGATCATGATTAATTCAAAAGATCAATGATTATGTATTTTTTTTAAATCATGATTTGTGCCAACACTGGTTTAATAATTGACTACCAAATAACAACGTGAATATGTATTTTGCCATTCAATAATTCAGGAAATAATAAATTGTTGTCATGTACCTATTTGTTCTATCATTTCATACATGATTTCTATTTTTAATGATATTGTTTTACTTGTAGGACTAATATTTTACTGGCCCGTAAAAATTAATTCACTCGTTAGTACGCTCGTAAATCAACCCTCTTTCAATCACTATACTAATAAAACGTAACTTTTGGAGCTTTTTGTAAAACAATCTAGTATATTTTGACTATTCTTATTTTATTTTACATTGCACATTGTGATGGATTTTTTCACCTCAGTTTGGCTTGCGCACCTTTATCGTTTGCGCCTGATAGAGTTGTCTGTCTGTCTAGTGTATATCCCAGCACCCTAATACTACGATAACTAGATTATAGCTGCAGTAAGTTAATATAAAAGTCCTTTGGCATAACCAACACTTTCCAAAAAATATTGCCTCTCAATTTAATCCATGAAAATATCGTTGTAGTTTGGCATTAAAAAGTAAATTACTCGTAAATACAACTATTGATTATAAATTAACTTTTCCAAATCAGTTATCATCAATACAATAAATACATCAGCTGAAACACAAACTTATTCCATATTCTCTTGTAACGGGTGTTACCTTTGACGTCATATTAAGAACATGTGGGTTTTCTAATGCCATGAAGTTATCTATCAAATTTAAAGGTTTTTTTTACTTAATATAATAGGAATGTTTACAAAAAAATGAAAAACCGTTGAGATATTTTGATAACGTTCATAGTAGCCTTAAAATTAAAATATAAATTTTTAAAGAACATGCAATTACTCGTTATGTAGAAAAATTTATTAAAAGTATCTGCATTTATTCAAATACACAGAACACTTCTTTGGAATTTTCTTTGACATTTGGTAATTTTTTTAACAAAGTATTGATATGAGACAAAGTTTAGGTTAGAATTCGATGTATCTAAGAAAAATAGGTACTCATTTATGTCAATTTTTGGGTTATATGTATATGTCACGTTTTAATAAGGCATTTCAATACGCTGTCAGATAGCTGTCAAAGACCTTTAAAAATGGCTACTGTAGGGCAAACTTATGTAGACGTATAATTAGATGGATTTTATCATTGAGTTATAGGATTTTAATATAGTTTATACGTTTAGTTGATTTATAATGTACCATAATGCCAGCATTTGTTGTCTAGTAAACTGTGGCAGTAGAGGAAATCGTGACAGTGTTAAGTTTTTTAGAATCCCTGTTATTTGTAATTTTAAACATAAATTGAGTTAAAATACTCTTTCACAGATTCTAACTAACTTAATTAAAACAATCACTAAAACTACAAAAATCAACAGAAATTACACATTCCAATCAAAAACCAAGGTCTTAATGAAGATGCCCGCACACCCCAGTTTTTTATTTGGACATTCGTTACTTACTATTTAAATTTATACTTAGTTCGGGAGTTTGCCACTAGTAAACAATCAAAGTCAAAATGACATTTTCAAAAACCAAAGTTGCGCGTGCGTCTTATTTTTTGTGCAAAACATTTTTTGAGGGATTTATTTATTATTACCTGATTTTTATAACGGAAATACCATGTGTTTTCGTTATATGTATTGAAAATAGTGAACATACGGATTTAGTAAACAATCACTGCACAAATCATTTCATCACACTTCATTTTGCAAAATGATAAAACAAAAAAAACGTTCATGATTTAATATTTACAGTATACTTATACCAATAACTGTGTTAAAAAAATGTTGAAAGATATCAACACTATTATGAAGTTTAATCACGATATTATTCTTTCTACTAGATTTAAATACGTAACAAAATAAATAATTCAAACTGACACAATCGCTAATTTATTAAAATATAAACAATTTTTTTGTAAACTTAATATACTAATATACTACATACAATTTTTTTCCAAAACATTCCTTTTTATTACTTTATATTGATAAAAACAAACATAAATAAGCAAAAGTTCTGCATCACATATTCTGCACTGAAATGAATGTTGTACTTATATTTATGTAGATGCAAAATTGTTCTTAAAAATTGAAACCAGCTACACTTTCTATGTGTAATTTGTTTTTATTTGATTATTTGTCAAATGAAGTTAAGTTAAATAACTGAAGTAATGTAAGAATTTGTTGACAAGAGAGTTCAATTATGGAAACAAGTAGACTTGCAGTTGTTTTTCTCTTTTCGATCTAAGTATGAAGTTTAATCACGATATTGCATTAGTTTTAAATAAAAATAAGGACCAGTTACGTTAGTTGCAACAATCACTTTTCCTACTTTGATTTCTTGCGGAATGTTACCAGAAAAACTGCGTACTAATTCCATAATCGGGTTCGATAATAGTACAGAATGCGACTTAAAAGGAAAATTTGTAGTTTGAAGGACATAAATTATGTATATTTAACCGAGAAAGATGATTTACATTCAAAAAGTGGTTTTCTGCACAAGCATGTCAATTTTTAGCCTCGACAAAAAAATTAGTGACATCTCTGTAAAATGTAATGTTGCAAAAATCTCTTGTTAAGTAAAAAGAAGAGAAGGAAAAGTATTTTAATTGCCGTTGTACATTAAGTATGAAACAATATACCTGAACCAGTTTTTAACTTAATCGTAGCAAGAAAAAAATAAATTCCCAAAAGTTACACCAATTGACCTGCTACACAACGTCCTCAAGTTCATTTTATGAACCCTTGCGTATTTCATTTTATGTATGATGACCCCAAATTGACCCTCGCTTACCTAATAGATCCGGTTTATTATTATTGTAACGTTGCTTTTGAGTGAAGAAACCGACTTGTTTTTACCAAATGTTTATGTATCTTTTTTTTTCTTATTTTTATTTTTATGTGCAGGTATGGTTTGGTATATGAAATGTTGTGATCTAAATCTAGATCACTTTAAAGTAAAAGCTTTAAATTGGTACCGCGCGTTTGACTTAAAAGCAATTCTCACGAATTACTAATAATTTTATTTTATCTTCGCCATTGATAAAATTTAGATTGTAATCGAGCTGTCAAAGGGTTAGTATAAATACAATTGAATGTCATTGAAAAGGTTAGAATCATTTTGTTCATCTCTCAGTATCGTTACACTATTGGTAAATCGTGATGAGCGATTTTCATATCAGTTTCCTTTGCTGGTAATTTCATATTCCAACGCATATAACTCGTGCTTTTAAATTGTACAAACAATAATGTGTTCAATTAGATCACAGAATGAATTTACTTATTCATAATTCAGTTATTCATAAATGGAAACTGTTTTGAAATATAACTTAGAAATACATACGAAGAGTTAACTTTTGACGGTTAAATTATTCTATAAATATATTATAAAATGTTATTATTCCATTTTTATGACAGTCTAAATAAGATATCATTTTTGTTGAACATTTATTTTTTAGTTTCTACTTGTGGGCCGGTTGAAATTGGTTGGAAACTAGAACAACGATATTAAAATTGACAATTTTTTTTAAGTTATCGTTATAGAAGCTGATGTGAATATTGTGGTCTTTATTAATAACTATGATAAGAAAATGTTATTGGGAATGAATTGCCAATTAACAAAATTCAATAAGGAAAGCTATATTAATTAAAAGTAGTTATTATTTTCAATTTGTCGATTCTATTTTACACCAATGTGAGAAAAATTTTCTATATTGAGAGCTAGAAAGTAATGTATTTATAAACTAAACGGGCCTAGAGAGGTGTGCCAGAATATTTATTAATTCCAAAAGTGAGAATATTAGCATTTTATAAATTGGTTGTGTACAAAATATATGTTTTTTTTTTTAAATTCGTAGAAACATTTTTGCAACTTTTTCGACAATTTTATATTGCCTTTTAACTCAGATTGAATGTAGGTATAATTAAATAGAAAACTCTATTTTTATACATTTTTGAAAGCTGATGTCAATTTTTTTAATACTACAAATTGACGTTTTTTATATTTATTTTGGATCAAAATTTAACATATTGTATCAGTAAAAATAAGAATAAGAATTTAATTTAGCAATTATCGTTTCTTTTTTTCAGAACATAGCGTAATATACACTGTGTCCAAGATTAGAATGAACATCATGGGGAACATGAAAACGGCAAAAGATACAAGGTCGCTCAAATTGCAAAAAAGTTGGACAATTTAAATTATTTCTTACAAAACTAGGTTCTGAAAACAATTATGTGCGATACATTGTTGAATTTGTAATAAAAACATACTACCAAATAAAGGTGTTTTTGTAATCGGCCATATAAAAATAATGTTGTTTATGGTTTCTCAAGATGAAATGTTGATTAAAAATTTTGCAAAATCTCTAAAAACAGAAAAATATTATTAAACAAACACCATGTAAATATACTCTAAATTGCCCAACTTTTTTGCATTTTGAACAACTTGTATCTTCTACTGTTTTCAAGATCCCCATGCTGTTCATTCTTATCTTGGACACAGTGTATATGTAGATAAATACAATCACCAATCAAAATTAAATCAATATGCAAAAGTATACAATTAAACAATCGTAGTTAACTAACGTATAACGCTGGAGACAATATTTCTTTTGTTCTTTAGTTTGAGACGAAAACCACTAACCTGGAGGTAAGAATGACGAATGAGCATGTAGGTTCGGTAAAATTACCAAAAGTTTATAGTTTAACAAGCGCTACTCTAACGAATAACAGGTAATTATCCAATCGTCTAGTTAAAGTTACGATGGAAGTTGACAAACAAAAGAACAAGAGACAATGTCGATAATGAAGGCAATAATAATCTTTAATTAAGTAATATTAACGAAAATGAGTGAATAGCTTAACAATTAAAATACGCAATTTAGTTTAAGGTAACATGCGGTTTAGTCTGGAAAACTAGCGTCAATTCGAGTTATAGTTTTATTCTGCTTCAGTGTTTAATAGTCGAAAATCAAACAACCGAAAAGATGCCTTTAAAACGATGGGGTATGCACTCGAAGGTATACTTTTGAAAAAATATAGATATTATGTAAAATGACCTTGCTTATTGTTTCTATACTCAGTATACTATTGGCGCGGAGTAATAAACCTGTCAGAATTATCGAATCTCCCGTATTGCAGTAGCGTAGGTACCTGATACGTTTGGAAAATCATATTTTTAGTAGGTAAATATATTATAATAGTAAAATCTACCTTGATATGAATTATTATGTGGTTTCTTTTATTTTTTCAATCCTTACTTTGTGGAATATATTTTTCATAGTAAATAATTTAATTCAGCAATATTCCACCGTTTAATAAGATATAAATAGATACAAAACTTTCGTAAAACACAGTATTTGAATATAAAATTAAACTCTAAAATCGATAAATGACGAATGTGTCGTTTCTCAATTTGTCTATTTTAAATTTTAATTTAATTTTATATAGGTGCGTTATCTGCTAATGAAAAAATTATAATTTTAAATGTGCATGACGCTGTTCGATGTCAACACCCTGCAAAAAGTGTCGATGATATCGTAGGATTATGTTCTGCAATGACGGGAATATAAAATCCACCATTTATAAACTAGTGAGGGAAAGAAAAAATTGGGACAAGTGCTTCACCCACTTCCATCTCCTGGTCGGCGCCCGATGGAATTAGATGATGCAATGAGGAATTCTGTCCGTAGAAAGGTTCACTCGTTCTACTTACGGAAAGAGATTCCTACAATCGATAAGATTTTACTAGCAGTAAATGAAGATGAAAATCTACCCCAAATGAGTCGTAGAACACTGTGGAAACTTCTTCGCAAGTTGAAGTTTACTTGGGAGAAGATAAATAGAAGATCCGTTTTAATTGAAAAACAAGAGATTATTACATGGAGGAGAAATTATCTTCGGGAAATAAGAAAATATAGGCGTGAAGGCAGGCGTATATTCTATTTGGATGAAACCTGGATCAATGCAGGACATACCGTAAAAAAACATGGCATGATAATACCGTTACGAGTGCTCGACAAGGATTTATAGAAGGGCTATCGACAGGATTTCGACCGCCTTCTGGGAAAGGAACACGGTTAATTATTACTCATATTGGCAATGAAGATGGCTTTGTAGATGGTGGTTTGTTAGAATTCGAATCAAAGAAAACTGGCGACTACCACGAAGACATGAATGCTAATGTGTTTGAAGAATATTTTGAGCAGATGCTAGATTTGATACCCCAAGGATCTATAATATGCACCACGCCAGCTACCACTCACGAAGATACGAAAATTTACCTACCAGCGCTTGGAGGAAAGCAGAAATTATAGATTGGTTATTTGTTAAGAATATAACTTTTGAGGATGACATGGTGAAAAGAGAATTATTGGATATTGTTAAAGTTCATAAGAATAAGTATATACGTCATGTTATTGACGAAATGGCAAAGAATCGGGGCATTGAAGTACTGCGTTTACCACCTTACCATTGTGAGCTGAATCCTATAGAGTTGGTTTGGGCTCAAGTAAAGGTGACGTCGATCGTAACAATACCACTTTTAAACTCGACGACGTGAAAAAACTTCTGGAAAATGCATTAAACAAAGTAACACCTGATGGAAGAACTGTGTATCTCATGTCGTTAAGGAAGAAGACAAATGTTGGCAACTGGATAATTTAGTAGAGATAACATTGGAGCCAATTATTATATCAGTAAACACACAAGACAGCGATACTGATTCCGAAATGGAAATTTCAGACGAGGAAGAAAGTTAAATGACCAAGCGTAATGTGCCTGAAACAGTGTTCTACTCTCTAAACACCATTTATTGTAACCATGAGTGAGTATTGTCAGTTATTTTTAAATATACCTATTTTACCTACTAATGTCTTGTTATTTAAATGAACATTTTTATGCCTGTTACTTTTATCTATTCAATTTGATAAGTTTCCATGACAACCACATAATTTTATAATTGAGCCAAATTTACTTTTTGATGCCTAAACATCGGTCCCCGCAAATTAATTGTAATTGTAATAAATGTACTGACGATATCTGCATTACTATTTTATTTTATATTTATGTCATATATTATTTATATGTTATTTATTTTATTTGTATAGTAGATCACATTACAAATTTTACTTCTTACGTATTATATACCATTATTTTTGTATCTTGGTATAATACCCACATCTACGGCTATGATTCTCGTTTCGTCAGTACCTGGGCTGATGGCAACGTGTTTACACAGATTAAACTATTGTTCTCAGACCCTAGATGGGTCGATATGCTGCAAGAGCGGCACAATGATCGTATTTTGGTTAGAATTTATTGGTTTTTACTTAACCGTAGAAGTACCGCTTTCACAAGAAAATAAAGAATTATTTCAAGCAATTATGATTTATTACTCCGCGCCAATAGTATGCAGACTTTAGATTGCATGTTAATGCAGGTACGGACTTAAACAATTCAAAAAATGTGTTTACTTAAAAAATGACACCCTAACAAACTGTTTGCGTATTTCTAGTTTGAGACAAACTTAATTTTTTCGGCAATACATCGGCTTAAAATTCGAATAAAATATATTTATTTCGGAATTCATAAATTTTTCTTTTAAATTAACGAAATCTGTCATTTTTGTTGTCAGGAAAAATTGAGTTATAATAGTCTCTTTTCTAGTTACTACATACAATTTTGTTAGTGAACAATTTGAGACAACTTAAATGTTTCCTTAATACATTGGACAATTCAAATAAAATTAATCTTATTTTGGATTTAATTTACGGGTCGTTCTACACAATTCATAAAGAATATTTTAAGAAACAGTGTTGTCGTCTTTTTAATAGAATTTGTTTACTATTTGAAGTACATATACTCGGAACGAAAGAATAATTAGTTGTGTTTTGGAGTGAAGAATCATTTTGTTGACATTACAATTAATTATGTATTTTATGGATTCAACCGCTCTCTTCCTCAGGATGATGTAGCAGTTGGTTGTTAATGTGTGGTGGCACGGTGAGATTGGATAAATTATACTTGTACATACACATAATTACTATCACGGCTATCTAGATTACTTTTTAAAAAATTAAATAAAAGAATAAGGTAGAAACTATGCCCCATATGTAAAAAATAGAGTGTTTCATTTAAAAATCAAAAGTTATCTGGTCAAACTTGAAGTTTCTTAATATTGAAAATTATCTTAACTTGTATTAAATGTAATAGAAAAGTAATGAGTGTCTTAGAGAACACATAGAACGCTAGCGCTTTATCTCTATTAAGGTGATCAGTGATCACGTAGAACGCTAGTTATAGGGATTATATTTGCATAAGTGAATCGTATTATGGAAAATTATTTCAAAAAATGGCGATTATGCTCTAATCTTCAAAATCAGAGGTTTCTTGTTTTCATTTAAGTAATAGAGAAAAAAGTAGAAAACTTAATGTTATCTTTACTAATACAAAGTAAAACCATAATTTTAATCCAGTTTATCTGGGAGTAACTTTAGATACGTTTTTAATTTACAAAGATTATTGAGAAAGTCAAACAAAAATGAAAACAAGAAATAATGTCATTCAAAAATTAGCTGGAACAACTTGGGGGAGCAGATGCACAAACACTTTGTACAGCAGAATATTGTGCTCCTGTCTGGTTGAATAGTTATCAAAAAAATAGATGCTCAGTTGAATTGCACTATGCGTATAATTAGTGGAACCATTAAATCTACTCTTCTCGATTGGCTTCCTGTTTTTCGTAATATTACTCCATCGAACATTCGACGAAAAGCTGCGTTAAAACGAGAATGGGATAAATGCCAATTTAACAAAAACTTACCAATTTGGAATGACATTGACAACCTTCCTGCTAAAAGACTTAAGTCTTATATGGTTGCGAGACTACTTAACTACGGCTTTTTCTGAAGTTGAAGAATGGAAACAATTATCGTTTGGAGATGATGTTTTCAATAAACATCTCATTGATGATCCAACAATAGAAGTCCCGAGCTTTGATCAAAAAAGAAAAATTTGGTCAAAAGTAAATCCCATAAGAACAGGCCATTCAAAATGCAACTCTATGTTGTTTAAATGGGCTGCGATTTCTAATCCAAATTGTGACTGTTACACATATTGTAGAGGATTGTCAATTAACAAAGTTTAAAGGAGGGTTTCCAAACATTTATAATTTAACGGATGAAACTATATTATGGCATACGAATCTGAAGGACATCTGAAGTTCAGCAATATTTTGTATTCTTGTCCTGATTATATGTTTTTCATAATTTTGTTTTGCTATTTCTATTAACCTACTATTTTTTTCGTCATTGTCGTGACTGGCGCTTGGATTATATGTCGTCATACAATGACTGTGCTGTTACAATTTATGTTCTTATTTACCTTCTATAATGTTAACACACTTAATTAATATTATTACATATGAATACTAAGGTGGGTAAGGGTTGGCATGTTTATGTTTTAGTGGTTTTCCTAAACCTTGAAGCAAATGCTTTGCCAAGACGAACCAATCCACTATTGCACACGGTTTCGTCACCACACTATACTGGTTTATACTGATCTTAACATTTACATCACAATACAATATTTAAAATGTACCATACGAATAAATAAATGAAACATTTACACAAAAATTTATATGAAATACAGTCCCGATAAGCAGCGACTGTGTGTTGATATGAAATAATAAGCACGAGTATCGAGTAAGCTGGTCGGTCGTCTTAGCAAACCCCCCGCACACACACACACACACACACCCACAATAGACGGATACCATATATACGCATAATTAAACTAAGCTATAGCGGTTCGGTTTTCTATTAGCAGTATGCGATTCGAATTATAGTCTCCTTTATGTAAATATTGGCGCATATGAAAAATCACCTGATTCTACTATTTACAAGAACTCTGTACTATATAAAAAACTATCTGCAAATTAGTTAAACATTCCAGGAGACCGAAACTTTCAGGGTTCAGATACCTTTGCTCCTTTTGTATTAATTGGAGATGAAGGATTTGCGGTTTCTAAACATTTATTACGTCCATATGCGGGTTAGTCCGTATAGCTGTTGCTATTAGGAGTCAGCTGAATTTCACCTTGTTTTCAAAAATTTTTCAATAAAAATAAAAGCCTAAACAATCAACATTCCTACGTTTTGACAATAAGCCTGAAAGGAAAGTCATTAATAAGCAAATAAAAGCTTTGTTCCCAAGGAACAGCTTCGAATGATATTAGAACTAAATTAAATAGGAACGTTACAATAAATAAACATCAAAATTACTAATTTTAATTGATGAATTTTTTAAAAGATCGTGTAATTCAACTGATTTCTGATAGCGAGCGCTATGCGCAATTATTTTAGCTGCGTTTTGATATCAAAACCATTTTTGTCACTTGAAAGGGCGAGCAGGAATTCGAAAAAAACCAGTTCACAATGCTAAATCTCTATGACCCGTTTTCCAAAGCACCACCCTGTATAGAATCTACGTTTGGCATTCTTTCCAACAAATGGAGAATTTTCAGTTTTGTGCGGTAAATTTAATCGTACTACATTCAGAATGACTCAAGCAAAGTAGGCCGGTAATATTGGCATTACTGGAGGTTTAAAAAAATTATACTAACTGGATTTTACAAGGGATTGTCTGTCTAACTAATCAAATTTAAAATTCATAACTATCAGTGATATTAATCATTATTTAACATTACTTTATCTTAATACTTTAAGTTAGGCTAGCCTTAGAAGAAATTGTCATTTAGTTTATCCGAAATGAGAAATTATGTTTCAACACAATTTCCTTATAAGCTTTCAACCTACAGAGTTTTTAACCCTACGGTAGGTGTAAACTAATGATCTCAATTTTTCATGACAAACGTAGAAATTTAATTTATTTTGTTTTTGCTTTTAGGTGAGTTTGTAACAATTTCTTTTTACACCTTTTAATTTACAACATGTGGTGTTATTAAAATGTCTGGACATTCTTAGTACATAAATTAGTTTCTTTTAGAATGCAATTTCTTCAATCTTCGAATACAACACACCGAACAAATTAAAATACTTAAATAACAAATAATCTGCAGGTGCGGGATAAAAACAATTTAACATGGACCATAAATTCGATGAAACGTTCCTAGATTTCAAATAGTGAAGAGGTAGAACAAGTCTTCGGATATGTAGCATCTTACAAATTAAATTAGTTCTAATTAGTTAATTCATTATTAAATACTCGTAAAAGTAATTTAAAAAATTCCATTTATTACTGTTTTGTAGAGGTTTGTAACTTAAGCGATCGTTGAATTTAAAAGTTTATTGAAATTTGAAACAAGTTGTAGACGTAAAAGAAAATATTTACATAAAATAAGAGTTTATAAACATGTGTAGGTAAATATAGTTGCACTTGAAATGCCCGCGGGAAGGTTGTTTCCACAGATTGATCTTTTTCTTAACTTCAAGGTGGTGTAACATTAATCAATACGGAACTTGAATATTTTTTCTAATCCTTAGTTAATAATTATGATCGGTTACGTGAATGTAAGAAAATAATTCCAATAAATTACTCATTAACGTCATCAAGCCGGACTCGTTAACTGCATGTTGTTATGTCAATGTCCAACATATTAATAAAATTTAAATTACATTTAAAAACTGTGGAGATGGATGGTCTATCGGCGCTATTACAAATTTTTTTTTCTGTGCGCAAATCGTCAGATCTGAATGCGTACTTAACCAGTTTTTGTATTTTACGTCTTATAAATTTGCCGTCAATTTTTCTTATATAGGCGTGTATAGTATAAAAGAAGACGGGTGTGATTTATTTATGAAAATTAATGGTACCCAATTAGGATACAGTAGCATACAACTGGTTAGATTTATTTTCAAATCAGTAATTTTATTTTTTAGTTAATTAAACTTCTTATATAAATTAAAAACATGGCATCGGCCAACGTAAAGGATGGTTGTTAAACCAGTCCCGTTTATGGTATCTACAGAACCTGTCGAATTCTCTTTTATTTCGAGTGTGCATCATGTCTAAGATGTGCTTAAATTACAATTAGTGTGCACCGAAATTAATTTTTTTCCTGACAATAATAGAAAGAAGAAAAATCATGCAGCTCGTTATGAGGGAGTGCATGTGGTGCGGTTTGACCCATTGTATTGCAGTGGCATTAATTACTGAAACAATGTCTAATAGATATTGCACGTGACTTCATAACGGTCCCAGTAGGAAATAACAAACATTACATTTGTATTACTAGGTATTCAAATGATTGCATCTATGCAACTACTACAACGTTGCTCAACTATAAACATTATATTATCTGGTAGGATATCTCTGAGTTTATATCAAAGATAAAGTACTTTCATAGGTTTTATTATCAAACCAGTCAGCAAAATTATCCTTTCAATTTGTTGGATAGATTCTGTTCCTTCTTTTTGTATTACACAACGTTCAGTTATTAATATTTACTATTTACTATGAGCAACTTCAATTTTTATTGATATTATCGTATCTACATTATCAAGATGTAGCTAAAATCTATTTATCTTTTGATTCATAAATTCAAAGTTGTAACATTTTTTGGGTAAATTAGGTGCAATAATTGCTTAATAATAATTGATGATGCTACCCAGGTTACGTTATAAATCGAAAACTTATAACCTTGTTTATTTAATTAAGGCTGATCTTAAAATTGTGTCGCTTAAAAAGTTATTCATTTGTAGATATAACAAAACATAAAATACTCTTTTTTCTTAAAATTAATTAAACAAGACCAACATTAACTTTTTAACTTACAAACACATATAATTTATAAAGGTAACGTAGTGAAATAAACTAACAAAAAATTCAATACTCTTTTCTTTTAAATAGTAAAATTAATATGCTTGGTATATCTACATATTACAACCGAGTTTTCAACATGTGACGTTTTAATTTGTTTGAGATTCTATAAATTGTGAATAGCTTTATAAATTTTTCGGTATTCTTTTTTTTTCAAACAGTGTTAGTGGCCACTTGTATAGCCAATAAAATATCTTAACTACAATCTTTGAAAGTTGACATTTAGTAAATCATGCGGCCAAACGAAAATCTCGTTTTCGTGTTTTAGAATTTGAATACAATTTATTACAATCTCACCCATTGGCCTAAAGTCATTCGATATTATAAGAAGTTATTGACCGCAAATTTCTACAAGTTTATTGCCTAGACAAAAAATAGGTTAAAGAAGTTTTCAATCTTTTTATATTTTTTAATTAATTGTTTGTTTTGTTTACAGATGCTCCTGCGACGAAGGATTTACCGGTCGCGATTGTGAAAACGAGTACATTCCATGTAATCCTAGCCCATGTCAAAATGGTGGAGTATGCAGACAAAGAGATAAACACACGTACAGCTGCGATTGCCCAACTGGTACGTAACTTTATTTGTTTAATTGATGTGTTTTCGATGGTATCTCCCTTTAATAATAGGATGTTAATTAATTAACTTATCTGTGCGGTTCAGTAAGTGACGATTGATAGCGGCAATTAAAATGTATGCGGTTTTTTTTTGCCGAAATCGCAATTAGTAACTACGTCACAAAAAATTAACTGACGATAAATGGTTGGATGAATACCGGATGTATTAATTTCTTTATCATACAGCAGAAAACACAAGTTAAATTTGTTGCGTTAGGTGTTTGATTTTGAGATGCTGTTCTTTAACTATGTAGCCAACAAACTACGTCCTCAATTCTTCGAAGTTTGTGAAAAAAAATTCCGCCAAAGTCTAACATTTTTACTATCGAAAAAAAAAATGTTTTTACGGACAGTTATCTAAGTAGTGTTTTTAAGATGAACATCTACGTCCCATATGATAATTATTTCTGAGATCTAAACTTATTCAGAATGAACATCAAACTCGTGAAGAAATTTCATTTTTAAAAAAAGTTTGGTTTGCAAACCGAAACTATAAACATTTTTCTTAGGTCTTCTGTCTCGTTCGTTAGTCTTAACTTAAATTGCCATATGAAGTTGTTGAATTTCCTAAACAAATTTTGATATCTAAACCAACAGGAAAAGCGGGCGCTTTTTCAAAACTGGGTACCGAAACTGATCTGACTGGCACCGTCTTTGAAGAATCACTCGCGTCAAGTATAGTGGAATAAAATGGGTCTGAAATTATAACAGGTTTTTTAGGAGGTATAATTAAATTAGACCTGGTTACCACTAATCCATTTCTAATGTTGTAAAGTGCATCCCTATACCTAAGGATGTTTTCGGCCGAATTGTTTGGTGTTGACGCTGAACAGCACAATCTGAAAGTGATATTTTCACTTCTCTCGAAAAGTTTACTCGTTAAGTTTAAGGGCGCTTTTCCCTTCGCTTAATTTGCTGACTCGGTTTACGCTTCGCCAGCAAACTTTTAAGCTCAACAATGATATTGTTTAACTTCTACTAAAATAAAACTATTGTTTGGTACAGTATCAACCTTTAATTTTAAAGCACTAAATCCCTACTGGAAATTTGCCCAAAAATTTTATTCATTTATTTTTACCAAATTGTTTGAATATTTGAAACTTTGTTAAACATTATGATGAATTATTTTGCGAATGTGATAAATCAATGAAAACAATAGTGTGTTACCAAACGAACTTCGATCTTTATGTACCAAGATAACCAATATGAATTTTGATAAAACTTTTATTAACCTCTCATTGTTTGATCTCAGTTGCGTCCATAATTTTTTTCTTATCTATATCCCT
Organism: Abscondita cerata; assembly: GCA_030710515.1. Taxonomy (NCBI): domain Eukaryota; kingdom Metazoa; phylum Arthropoda; class Insecta; order Coleoptera; family Lampyridae; genus Abscondita; species Abscondita cerata. Next base: position 302,715 of record JALBCR010002223.1, read on the forward strand.
GAATCCAAAGTCAAATGTTCACTGCGGCATACAATTACCTCGGTAAGAAAATCAAAGAAAATAAAGTGTCTTCCCTTAGCATTTACATAAATAGCAATTGAAAGAAGAGTGTTACCATGCTCAAACAAGACACACAATCACAATCACAAGAGATGGATGAACAGATCATTCAAATTATAAATAATCTCAGCTTGATATGACTATGGCCACTAGCTTAAAACGCAGAAACACGAAGACGCAGCTTTCACATCCTGTTCATTCGTATAGAATAGGTTCATGGAAAACTGTAGCAGGTCAATAATGTTTACTCATTATAAAATGCTCCAGATCTTGATGCTAATTCTTTAAAGCTTCGGGAGGTAATAAATAATTTGAAATTTTTTGTGTATCGAACAAGAAGCACTTAACCCTCATACCCTGGGGAGGCACTATGGAAGGAGGGGTAATCTATTCAAAGATAGTGATTATAATACTCAAAAACCACTAACTTAGAGATTCCCGCAGACCAGCTCTTAAAGAGTGGAAAATCATCACTGTGATCAACTTCTACGTACTTGAATCCGTTAACTTCCTTCACATTAGGTCGCAAGAGACAGTGACGTACACACTGCTGCTACAATACCAGATATGCTTACCAAGTTTACGTTCTAGTCTCACTATCACAAAGCGGAACTGAACTTATGCAGAGCTATATAATCAGATGAGGTGAGAGATAAAACAATTAAATGAAGGCTGAAACTGTGAAAAACAATATGGTGGTTATGTAGAGAATGAAAATACCTTGAAATTAATGTGTCTCTTAACCCCTCATCCATTTAAGATTGTTAAAGGGATTGCTGTCACGTGCACAGGGGTGAAGTTTGGAGGATGCTTTTTATGTAAAATTAGTTCTCCCTCCAAGTCTAATTGCATTGCATTGGGTATATACTTTTGTTAGTAGTTGTGTACAAAGATTAGAAATGGATTGAATCTTACACTGTGAGTATATGAGTCATGCGCCAGTATATTTGAGCTGGCTTATGGCCATACTTGGATTGTCACCCGACTTGAATACAAATCAAACTTGGTCTCTTTAAAACTTATTGGCTATTCTACAGTTTGTAGACATTTAATTTTTTTATGGAATCTTCTTCTACATACAGTGTTTTATTGTTTTTAAAGTTTTCGTTGTAAGTAAAAAAGTATTCGACGCTGATTTTTGAATTAATTGATTTTTGTTTCTGTTATTCTGATCAATTGTAGTGACATTGCTGGACTACATTTTTACCCAAGTATTTGTTGAATTCTTTTGTCATATTTTTGGTTGCGTCCTGGTATTTTTTGTTTTTGTTTGTTCATCTATTTGTAACTCAACGCGACCATATCATTCTGACCAAAAATTTTTTTGTTAAATTTCGTTAGTGCAATTTTATTATAATGTTGGTAGTGCATTTTTATTGTAATTAAGTTAACTTATATTAAGTGGTTGTTTCATGAGTTTTTGTCTTAGTATGCCTTTTTTCCTAATTTGATCTAAATTGTTAAAAAATTATATGAGTTTTTCTTTTTTTTTACTGTTTCTTGAAGGAAATGATTATAATATGGGGAACACGTAATAAGTGTACATCAATTAGAAGAAGTGGAGTAAAAGATGGAAGATTATGACGGATATAAAGGACATTAGTAAACGAGACAAATTCTATTGAACTGTGAAAGTAACAGGAAATCCCTACTATAACAGTCGCAAAATTACCACATCAAGCATATCGCGCAGTTTTAATTTCGAAATAAATACTATTTGATGCAATTTCTCAACTAATTGACGTTTTCTAAAGCATCTCCATGCAATATTATGCAGTTTTTACATGATAAATTGATTTGTCGAAATTAAATTGACGAAACTATTGAAGCGCTAAAAACTGATTGGAATGTTTTCTCTTTGAACTAGGCGGGAGAAAAATGAAAAAGTATTGAAGTTCCAAACAATGGACTGTCGGCCTTGAAAAGATAGACCTGTGGTTGCCGTTGACCGAAACAATGATAAATGTACCATTGTGGATGACCACGAGAATTCGATAGCCACTTAAATATACAGAATGTGTTCTCATTTGTTGTTAATGCCGACATGTCATTATTCTTCAATTAAAAGTTGAACGTACGTTTCGTGCATTGTATTATTATTATTGTACGTCATATTGACGTAAAAACTAATCTTTTTAGCTATTACATTTAATATCAATTTTAGCCTTCCCGTTGAAGTAAGTCATGGCCTTTACTGCTTACAGTTAGTAACAAAAACAGTTGGATCAAGTTGAGGCTAGTATTACACGCATGTTATACTTTGTGAATGAATCATTTTCACCAGCTATAGTGCAGAGAAATAATGAAGAAATATTTGCAATACATATGTAGCATTTTCACGAAGCAACTGTCAAGTCCATGAAAGTTCGAACAGTAATTTCAGTTTTCGATTTGGTTGATTTGATAACTGTATATATAAATTCATTTTTACTTTAAGATATAATTACGTACACACTCGATTATTTTATTGTTATGCGAATGCGAATAACACGTAATTATTTTTCAAACTGTTGATCGTGTAATAAATAATACAATTTTAGTTTTCAGTAGGGTTCAAGCATTAACTGTTAAAGAGCGTAACAATAATCTGTGTATTTCTTTTGACGTAGCATATCAATTATGTATAGATGTTCAACAGTAGTTTAGAAACTATAAATTATCCAATACATTGTGAACGATTGCGGTTTTAAATGTTTGATTTAAATTATTAGAATTTATACAATATTGTTTTAAAGAATGTTGCGGTTTGTAAATTTTATTTATAAAACTCGCTAAGACGTCTATTAAATAAATGTAGGCTTTAGTTTATTCTCCTAGTTCTCTTAGTTGTTGCAACAAAATTTTACCAAGAATACAAACGCAAAAATTTATTTTTTCTATTAATTGTTCCTATAATTATTTAAATTATGCATCATTAAAACATCATCACGAAATTGTTATTCAAAATAAACAAGAAAAGGTTATAAAACATAAGCGAAATATGTATGTGCTCAGACTTATCAAGATTTCTAAGCGTAAAATTATACGGTACTAAAATTTATAAATATTGCAAAACGTAATTTTACGAATTGCAGACTAACTAATGCATGAACATAAATTATAAGATTTAAAAAAAATTACTAGAAAGCTGTTGTAATTAGAGAATTGTAAAGAATATAAAGGTGTAAAATTATTGTAAGAAAAATATCAAGAAAATACGGATGAATAAATATTATATTACCGTTACCATTACTTGATGCACGGTAAATTATATTAAATTGGATTTATATCAAATGACAAATACTGTTTTGATTTTTAATTCATTGTAAATATTTATTCTTCGGTTACTTTTGGTTTCTAATGACGTTCTAAATTGCGATAATTATGAGCGCATGGCCTGGTAGATATGTAATCAAACTTTAGATTACTTTTTTTAAATTAAGGTTGTTTACCACCCAATTAATTATTCTCATTTAATTATCGGGATCAACGGATGAATTTTTGTGGTATTTGCACTCTTCCTTTCGGTAAGTGATTAGAAATTTTAGCATACAATTGCGTTACAAAATTATTTGTTTATATTTTATCTAAAGATTGAAGTCTTATCTAAAATCAATATTCATAGTATATAAGTCGAGGTGGTTACTTGAACTTATGTGAAATAACTGTTATTGAAGAAAAATTTAGTATATTGCTACTAAGGTAACAGATTCTAAATTGTGAAGAAATTTATCTTCTACTTCAGGTTGATCAATGTTCTCCAAATATGTGACTGTAAATGTAGCAACGTAATGTGTTCATAACTTCTTCAGAAAATAATAAGTTGCACATTTCACGAAACTTTGTTGTAACATGGCAGTGTGTATGAAATTTTTCATTGTTCAATCATTTGCTTCATAAGGAATTATAATTTAAATGTCTGGGTGATTTTAATACAAGTGCAAATATTTAAACTGGTTGCAGACATTATTAAATAAAAGCAAAATAACCCCACTTGCCTTATGCAAAGATATATGGTTTGGGGGAATCATACAATAGTTATTTTGGTTGAGATGAGAATCACTGAAAACTTTCGTGATCTTAACATTTAACGCTCGGTTGCTACGACAACCTTTGGCAACAATTACCCCATAACAATAAATATTACTATCCGACAAACAAATTAGAATTCAAAGGCCAAAATGAGAAGAAATGATTAGAGGAAGTGACAATTTTCTTCAAATTTATGGACTACGTAACTAGACCTTTTCTTATTCATTTTTTTCCAGTTCAGTGGCTCTAAAACTTTTTCGTAGAAACTCTAGTCCAATTTTTTGTTAAACAAACAACATTTGTATAAGGCAATATTGAGTATATCATTTTTTTTTATTATAGCTCATTGTCCATTAAAATAGTTGCAGAACAATCACAGTCACCATATATTTTTAATGTAAATTGATCAACACAATTAATTTAACCTTAATCCACGCAAGATGGAAAAAATGTTGGTGTTTTTTAACTAACGCCCATCTATCAGTTCTATCTCCAGCTGAGAAAGATAACATTATCTTCTACTTTTTTTGTATTTTTGCTATACATGTCAAGGTTTTGTTCTGTTTTTTAGGTTGTCATACGTTCACTTTAATTTGTTTTTCTGTGTTGGAAATTTTAATGTATCATCATCATCTTATGATTTTTTAACGCGGTAGATACGTATGAGAAAAGCCAGTTTGTTTAAATCTAAATAAACTACACTATGGTAGGAAATGGTTCTAGTTTGAAGTTCAAAAAAATTATTGTTTTAAAACATATTTTAATGCACAAAACACCCACTTTTGATGTAATTTAGCTAATGTTTGTTTCTCAGCTGAGAAAAATTCTTCTCCATCCCTGCTGTATAGTATAATATACCATACCTCGTAAGTTCGGTTCATCGGTAGAGCATTTCGAAGCAATCTATGATTTGCACCAACACAGGTTTTGGCAAAATGACTGTCACATATTGCATCTCTACTTCTTAAATGATTTATTTATTTATTCGTATGGTATATTATTATTTTTAATTATTTTAGATCTTAGATTTTTGAATGCCCAAACAGATGAAATACTAATTTTTTAAAATTTATGAACCGAAACATAGTTTTCCCTTAAATGTGCTTACCTCCTCCCCCCCCCCTAAATTTATTGTTATGTCATTTTAGACATAAGTAACAGTAGATCAGCAGTGAGTTGCAAATTTTAATAAAAATTTAATAAATAATTGCAGTCAGAATTTAAAAAAATCGATTTTTGTAAAGAAAATTAAGATGGCTGTAGCTCGAATAAGGTGTATTTTAGGTCACGTTTATAGAAAAATCATGTTCATTTCAAAAATACACCATTAAAATATTTGTACTGAATTTTGAAACATCCTGTATATTAATCGGATATTAAATTAGTAAGCTAATCTACAATGCAGCACATTCACAATGAGCTTTAAAACATTTCTCAGCAAAACTAAATCGTTTCTAAGAAATTTTATACCTACTTCATTTCGAAATGATTTGTGGACAAACTATAATTCGTACGTATCAAATATCAGATTTCTGTGAAGTCATTGTTTTGACGGCATTTAGCTTTTCGTTTACAAGTGGAACACATTTTATTTCTTAAAGGGTCGCCACATTATTTTTATTTTGCAAGAATTTTATATTTTTATATTTATAAATAGATGATTTTTAATATTTCACAATACGAAACGTGACGGCCTCCATAAAAATTTGCTGACTGAAAAAGTTATGGGGGGGGATGTTGCACCCCCACCCTGTCGGATCGTCTCTCCCTACAATTCTCTTTGTCCTCAAGTAACACCGCAATGTCATCATGTTTCTTTCCTTACTCATCCAGTGGAGAGTGTCTAGGCCCCTATTCAGTTCACATCAACAAACTTACCACTTTTAAAACCTTTGCACAAAACCCACACGATATTGTCCGCTGTGAATTCTCGCACTAAATACAGTTTTCCGCCCTGAATCCACCACTTCGAATCTGTAGGTGGCAGTGAATAAAACGGACAAAAGAATCTTGAAAACTAAAATTACCAGCGTAAAATAGAGGTTTTAGAGAGCATATTTCCGAAGAAAAAAGTTCGGATTATTCGATAATTTTCCAAAAAAAAAACATTTGAAATTGAAATTCCAAAATTCACACACTCTCATATACTTTCCACCTACCTTTGTTTAGAAAATATGTATTTTCTTTAAAAGAAGAAATTGTAATAATAAATAATCTCACAACTAACGCCGTTGACCCCCGAATAAATGAAATGACTCCCGATCAGATGAAAATAATTAAAATTGATTAAAACGAATGTTACTTGAAACAATTAATAGTTTGTTTTTGAATTATTATGATTGTAATTTTTTAAAGAAATAAATTGTAATAACTGTAACCTACCAACCAACACCGTTCACCCACGATCACACAAACACAACTCAAACTGATTAAAACAAATGTTACGTGAAAAAAAAATTTTATTTTGAAATTGTTATGAGTGTAATTTTTTAAAGAAAAAAATTGTAATAACCGTAACCTACCAACCAAATCGTTCACCTCCAATCACATGAAAACAACTTAAATTAATTAAAACAAATTTTACTTTTTGAAATTGTTATTATGAGTGTCTTTTTTTAAAGAAAGAAATCATAATAACTGTAACCTACCAACCAACACCGTTCACCCCCGATTACATTCAATTCCATTCAATTCAATTTATTTGTCTTATTACATTGACAAATGATTCGACTTTTTTACTTACTAATTTACAATTCTTAAAACTAACAAAACAAACAGAAAAACAAAAAAAATAATAATAACTCCCTAATTCTTTTCTTCATTCTGTTCTCATCATATCCCTTTCTCTTTCTTTTATCCATTTTCTTTTTTCCATCACATTCTTCATCCATTCAATACCCTCCCTTTCTCTCCCAGCAACACTCTTCTCCCTCTTTCCTCCGCTCTTATTTCACTGCACTCTTTCAAATGCTCTATATTTTCCCATCCCTCCCTACGCATTCTACACCTCCTATCTTCGTCTTTCCACCAGTACTTATTTTGGTTTTCCTCATTCCCAACTCTGAATCTTGCGATTAACCTCTTATCTATCAATCCAATTCTTTCAGTTATGTACTTTGGTTTTCCTTCTACTATTAACTGTTCATACTTCGTGTTATATTTCTCTTCTCTAATTTTCGCTCTTCTTTCCTGTGCCTGTGTATCCATGTCTCTCCGTACTATTTCTCCTTCCATACTTCTTCCTCCATCTCTTATCTTCTTTATTTCCTCTCTTGCATATCCTCCTCTTTCGTAATATCTTTTACCCCCCGATTACATGAAAACAATTTAAATTGATCCAAAGGTACTTCACAATCATTAACGTCCTTCGAAAAGGTAGGTGGAAGTACAACAATTTACCCTATAAGTGCATTTTTTCTTCGGAAATATGCTCTGTGAAACGTTTATTTTACGCTGGTAATTTTAGTTTTTCGAAATGTTTGTGTCTGTTTTGTTCACCGGAACCGAATCTGTATTTTATACAAAAATAACACACGGCGCCGCGCTGTCAGTTTTTTACGCTGACAGAATACATATATTTTTTACGATTTATCCCACACTTTGCATGCCGCTTAGCGCGTAAAATTAAACACTCACCTTGTTTTTTTGTTCTGAAATTAAATTTTAACTCAGCATATCCCACTACAATTACGTATTATCTCCAAACCTATTAATGTTGTCAAGTATAATAGAGATTATAAACAATTAGAAACACAAATAAATAAAATCGTACACTCGGTTCAGTTTTTCTCAGATAGCCGATTTTCCCCAAGATAAGATTTGTTTGGGAATTTTGAGATTTCAATTAAGACATTATCCGTAACATTTTTACCAATTTTTAGCTTATTATTTCAAATGTCCGGTTTCTGATCTTCAGATGTTCTTCAAATCAGTAAGCAATACAGATTCATTATTAGTAAATGGTCTTCTGCAAAGTTAATTAAAGCGCCACTATTGATAATTTGAAGTCAAATATTGCGAACATGCGGGTTTGATATTGTATACAAAAATCCAATAAACAATTTGAAAATCACACCAAAAAGTAGATTAATTACGAACGTAACCTTAAGAGCGCCTTCGATTTTCTGAAACTTCTTTTAAGTAATTTATTTGGGTTCGAAGTATATGAGAGATATTATCAGAACGCCCTTCTTTTTTACGTCGAAAAAGGATGAGCTATAGTCGGACTTTTCTTGTTTTTCTATTGTGCTGCCATCTAACCTCGAACTATCACAGCGCGCATTTTCTGGATGGTCAGGTAAAATATTAAAGGGAATTTATCTGTTAGAATTTGCCATAGGTTGGGATGTTTATAGCGAATTTACTTTACAAAAACTAAACATTTACGTTTGTTTAAATTATTTTATAGTATCCGAAGTAAGTGAGGGAAGTTAATCCATTTGGTCAGGGAAAGTCGGGGAAAGTTAGTCATTAAATTCAATGGGAACCCTATATAAACTGATCCAATTTCGTTAATGGGTTTATTGCTATCAATTTCAGAATTTACGACCATTAGGTTTTAACTGGTTTGGGTTCTTTCATTCTGAACCCTGAATAATCTGGGAATCATTTTGATTAGTTATTTAGTATTTATTTCAATTGTGTTTACTTCTATTTCAAGAAAAAAAAATCTTCTGACATAGGTTTTGCTCGGTAAAGGTTTTCATACTTCAGATTATATTTAATGGAAAATTCCAGTTGTTGTATGGTTATGTGACGTTTCGCCCCCGATGGTTAATTCCTCAAAAGTAATAGAAAATGTGTTAAAAATAATATCTATTTACTACATTGTTTCTTCAGTTCAATATTATGGGAAATTCTAATATTAAATAATCCATAGTATGTATTCTACCATAATTTTCTAATTTTTTATTTTTGTGTAAATGATATTTTTGTTTAAATTTTTTTTCCATTCGATAATTAAATACTAACGAAATCACGTTCTATAGGATATAAATTAACGAAAAAATTAAGAAAGACAAATTGATGTGAATAATATTTTCTGAAATCGGCCTTATATTGCATATTCCTGACTCTTTTTATTGTCTTTATATTATTATGTATTTGAACGTATAATTTAAAATTTTTTTTACATTTTCTTGGTAAGTTTAGCTCCATTTTTCTTTAAAGAAAGTGTTAGTTAAGTGTTTTTAGAATGTCAATAAATCATAATGCCATAAACTAGAAATAATTGTAGCAAATCATCTGCTGGTATTTATATAATCTTCGCAAACATATAACAGTAAAATTTATAAACATCTATTAATATTTTTGCGAAGATTGTCTACATGCCTCATGACGTTTTGCGAAATTACTTCTTGTACTCGTCTTACATTATAATTTATTAAAGTTATCACCACTAATATATCCAGTTTTTGCTTATTCTTTGAATAAAATTGTTTTTACCTTTTTTTTGTATAAAATTTAGCATTTCTCTGATCAGAGAAATATAGGGTTTTTAGAACTAATGAGTTTCATATGTAATGTAAGTTTTTGCGTCAAATGTTATAGCCAACGTTTCGACTAGCGGGTAGTTGAACAATTATTGGTAAGTATCCTGTTTGTATCAAACTTTGGAAGTAAATGGGGTTCTAATTAAAATATCCTCTTTTCCCCAACAAACAAATGGTACAATATCTACTATTAGAATTAACAGGAGTTTTTCATTCGTAATATATGAATTATGTATCGTCTAAAATAAAGTGCCATTTTCGCCAAATTCTTCTCTAAACCTGCTTTGCTATAGAAAATGTACCTAATGTTTTATCTAAATCGTTTGTATGGCTTTTCTATTTCACACGGGAGATGAATTGACCTTTTTCATTTTTAAGCAAAGCATATCATCACATATACATATTTCTATTATTTATTCTTATATTATACATCTAGTATTACTAATATTAACTCAAAACTAATTAACACTTTCGAGGTTTGTTCACTAATTTAAGCAATTTGTCAAACAAACGTTACCTTTTTTTAAGTGTCGCACCTGTATTCGATGCTCTTATTATAAAAATGAACGTAAAAGTGCCCATAATATAATTTCATCTGGTACGAGGTTTTTGTAAAATGATTTCTTGGCACTCCCATTTTTTTCTAAATTAATTTGAAACCGAGCACCAAATGTATAGCAATTAAAAAAGTTTGAAATTATGCGACCGTGTAGTCGTTTCCCATAACTACTTAATGTTATAATGCAGATTATGGTAATAAAGTTAAAGTTGCATAATACCAGGTGTAGATTACACCATTATATCGAATTGTAGTGTATACCCATTACACGGATATTATAGTGTAATAATTTGAACTTTTAACGGTATCACCGACCATTACAACCTGAACTAATATTTAAAATACCCTTTTGAAATCTCGCAGAAAATTAATTTTGTAACTTTTTTATCGTCATATTAAAATATCTAATATACGAATTTGTTGAGCATCTTCATTTTTAATTCTTGTACGGACAATAGCGGTCAGGATACCCTAAGGACTTCTTTTCAACACGGTTTTGCACGCATCATTACTCTTAGACGCCCACTTGCGATTAAACTTGGTGTGAGAAAATCTAATATCTACTATATTTTATTGTTACTTTTACCTTAGCCGGCAGATACTATTGATTGATTCTTAATTGCCAAAATCATAGACAATTTGTCAATTTTCACTTTTGGTAACTTATAAATAAAACCATACATAGTAGTAAATTGTGGTCTAGAAATTACACAAAAATTGTACAACATTTATGGTTGTTCTAATTTTTATTGTAACGGAATTCTAGCGCAATAAAATTGTTCGAAAGCTTGAGGGCTATGAGGAAGTTTTTTCTTTGCTGATATAATCATCGAAGTATCACAATTTATTCGATTATCGGTTATATATCACTTTCCCTCGAATGTCATGAAAGCACGATTTCAAAAATGTAGGTCTCTTTCTTCTAAATCTGTACTGATTTACATTTAGTTTATGGACGGTTTGAATTTTTATTATACCACGCTTCCTAAATTAAAGGTAACACAGACGAATTAAGAATTTTAATTATCTCAGCTTATTTCTAAAATGGTTTTGATCTTAAAAACATTTATTAATTATAATTTAATTGTGTCGGAAAGATAAAACACGATTAAGTAATTAGTATCTTTTTGAGAAGAATTTTTTTTGTCAAAATTATTCGACATATCATGAATCCATGCAGTCGTTGATGATATAATGATGGCTAGTTATTCTTACATTAGTCTTCACGAATTCGCAAAAATTATACGTGAAGTTCAACATCCACATTTTTAAATTGAAAAAGTGGAATTTATTTTTATTTGTTTTTATTGTTGGAGTTTTGCAATGTGAATCAGTTTTTTAAATGGGTTTCTCATAAATTGATTGTCATTATTCCACATAAGTAAGATGCGAGCTAAACATAATTTCAATCATACCAACTACAATTTATTGGCTACTTATTATTACAAATTATTGAATATTTTTATAGTAAATTTATTTTTGTTTTAAAATGTTAGCTTTTAGGCGGATTGGAAAAATTATTTAAAAAAGTATTGACCGGTATTAAGGACGTGAAAATACACGTCATAGGTCCTTATTGTTAAATAATTCCATCAATTACAAAAATGTGCGTGTATATATTGCAGTAGTAAAGTAAGAACCTATACGGCGTAATGTCTGGAAAGATTTATGTTTAATGATCTTTGTTGTTCGTTCTCACACACTCTTTTTCCTCAGATGTTGTAAACTGTAATGGTGTTAGACTGATCTTTCGACTCGTTACAAAGCTTGCTTTGGTATTTTGGGCAGTTGTTTTCCTATAAGAATTAGTCTTGGTTTTTTTCTTGGAAGACGTTAAGTACTTTCAAAGCGATTTATAAACAGATATCTTTTAAATCTAGATCAAGATTGACCATGCACATCAAAAGGTAATATATCTCCAAATAGAATTAGCTTTTGCTCAAGATAGCTGTTACAACACACATTACTTTAGAACAGAACTTATAGTTATGTATACAGAAATGAGTTGAAATAGTTGCATTTGATGCTTTCAAACTTTTCTGTTTTACATTTGTTGCAATGGCAATATCTGATACGCGACAACAAATTCACAACTTCTTTTAGATTCATTGACGTTCATTAAATCAACATTTTTGGTTTTTTTATTTCTTTGATGGACAATTTTGACTTTACCATATATTTAGAAACTACGAATTATCACATTGTGATTCTGTTAGGTACACTCTTTTTTGCATGTTATTGTTATTAATTCGGTTATTGGTTTTATTATTAGTATTTTTTTTCTATGGTCACTGGTATTGCCTTTATCACAGTTTAGTTCTAAACCGGAGATTTATGATTATCATCATCAGTATTACTGCCACTCCTGGTATATAAATACTAGAAAATTTGATAATTCTTAGGTTGGCTTAACAATGGGATGTACTGCAAATTATATTTCTTAGTCTTCCAAAGAATCCATCTCGCTGCACCAGATGGCGAGCTATTTAAGGGGCGTTACGAATTACCATTTGTAATATTTATACTACAACTCTTTAAAGGTTTAAATATTTCAACATTACACGGTAATCAGATATGTGCCTTGTATTTAGCAGAAACAATACCACTTGTGTCCATCGAGGAAAAACCCACTGACCAAGAGTAAAAATAGTTACAAATACATTCATAAATATTCCTCCGACCGTTATTTGGCCTTTCAGCCCAATACGAGTTAGATATCACAGCAGCATCGTTTATAAATTACGTAAGAACTTGGCACCAAGAAGCTTTCCTTACTTTAATATGATATCTTAAATTCTTTCGATGTTTCCATTTCTGGTGGTAGATTTGAAAACTTTTGCTCTCAATTTGGCGTTTGTCTTCTGTATATCTTGTCTATAGACGGTGCTCTACGATGAGTTTTGGTTTTTTGTTGGCTTAATCTGTACCCACCAGTTTATGTTTACTTTATTACATATAGAATTTAAAAAATGTAATCTCAATGATTTGTTCCGGCGGCTGGGATTGCTATCCGGAGTGGTATTGAGCGCCAGATGCTTGGGTTCTCGCTCTTTCCTCATCTAAAGGTTTTCTATCTTCTACATAGATCCTATGAGCGATCGTTTACCTCTACCCACTCTGCTGCATGGGATCTTTAATTTACTTTACATAATTAATAAGTAATCAAGAGACGAACCGAAAAACTCCAATCGTCCCAGAATTCGACCCCTGATGTGAACCAATGAATTATTTTAAATGAATTAAATGTAATGCCAGGTGTTTTGTTCAGTTATATCACACCTCCAATTTTTCTCTCAGGCCTGTGCACATTGATTTGATAGAGTTGACAACACTGTACAAAGAACTGTAGCCGCAGCGGATATAGTTAGGACTGTTATTGATACTTAAATTACGTCGTTCTCAATACACGAACAGCGTGTAATCATTGGTTTTCTTCATTTGCGTGGTGTGACACTGATCGAAATTCATCGCAAGTTGAGTGAAACATGTGGTGATGGTATTATAGATGTGTCAAAGAAGGCACAACGTCAGAATGAATCAAGACAATCTCGTCCACGTTCCGGTCTGACGAGATGATCGAGCGTGGGAAAAATTGTTTCGGAGGATCGCCGAAGGACATTAATTGAACTTTCTTTTCATTGATTGTGACAGAAATTTCGGGTGGACGTAAGGGTTGGCGTAATCCCTACTCATTGCGTTTCAAACGGCATCTTACCGAGATTTTTTCCAGAACTTTTATAGCATGGCATGAAAAACGACGGGAAAAAGCTGCACGTGTAAACGGACGAACACTACGCTAAGTTTTTTCATGACGACAACTTTGAAATGATCTCTCATGCTTACTTGTCCTGGTTCCAATAGCGACATTCACACTAGTCAAAACAGACTCCTAAGGAAATGTTGGCAGCTGCCATAGAATCGTGGCGTCGTCGAAAAATGTTAACAGCTGCAGTGAGGTTACATCGAGAAGTAACAGAAGTTCCACAGTTTTCATGAGATTAGTTTTTGAGACAAAAGCGGAGTTCATACATCGACTGTTATCTGCATAATTCACTAATTCGAAAAGCTCCCGAAATTATAAATGTCAAAATAATCTTATCTATTAAACTTCATCAAGAGCATTAATTAAATAATCAGAATTATTTTTTTTCATTTGCGTGTCGCAAGTTAATAAATAGCTACCATATTTGGAAATTTATTAGCCTTATAGACATGTATGCATGCAATTTTTCTTTTTGTTGATGGTAATATTTTATTGCCGTTAGGAAGTAGGCTTGCAATTCAATATCAATTTCAAACATAGAATCCGTTTATTTTATTTTCTTAAGATTTATGTTAAATATACGTATTTTTATCACATGTTGGGTAGGTTACTCGGTCTACCTTTCAAATCTCCCGCTGTGCTTTTTGCCGTATTTTCAACATGCAATGTTTATCTTGTCTAATAAAGTTGAAAAACTGTACACGAATCCATGTCATCATTTATTAAAATAATTATTTTACAACTTATTCTTTCGTCAGCAGAAATAGTTTTGGCCAGATTTAATTTTTAGCGAATGGCAGGTGGCTTCTAACTTGCTATTATAGCTTTATAACGTTAAAAAACTGGTTTTGGAAGCATACTATGTAAATTGACATTCGAAGTAGGATGGTGCAATTTTTATCTTTCAAAATTAAAATAAATTTTGTTGAATTAGATGTTACATGTCAGATAGATACTATGTAGAACAATCGGTTGAAAGAACTAACTGGCAAAAGTGCAGAATGTATTATCAACCTCTCCAGAAGATGAAATTTTAGTGCGGTCCAATTGCCTATAAAAACATTACCATCTTCGAAAAAAAAATCATTCTTGATCTTGATGTAATTCGTGCGGTCACCGTTAATAAAATCAGCATACTCGAATTTTTTTATTGAAAAGCGTTAATGAAGCGCAAATTTTTTAGAATTAGATAGTATTTTCGCATTAGATAGTAGTTCATTTCAGTTGCTTGAATTACAGTTATTCCTCATTATAAAAACCAGTCGTGAAATCATTTGTTGCATGCTGTAACGACCCTAATTGCATTCGTAAATTTATTTTTTTACTACTAAAAATCTATGTTTTACTTTTGATAGAGATCATTAGCGATTTCTCGATGTTTGGAGCATAACGGAATAGAAGTCGCATTCTTTCACAGTTTAAACCATGCCTCTGTTTTGTGCTTTTTAAGAAATTCACAGAATCAATCTTACATAACGTCGGGCTAATTACATAGAAAAAAAAAATCAATTGATTTTTAATTAAATTTAATTATAAGATTGTCAAAATTGTTTTTTATAATGAAAGGGAAAGTTACAACTTAAATTTCTTCACTAATTAAACTAAAATTGAGAGAGGAAATTTTTAATCTAATTAAATAATTTGACGTGTTGTTTTTTGTGAGATGAGAAAAATTCGCAAAAATAATTATTGTGTTCGCAAATTAACTGAAAAACAGTCCTTTCACATTATATTTCTGATGTAACTAAACTTGGGTATTGTTTCAAATTATCCAATAGTATTTATGTAATTCATCGTCTTTAACGATGTATAGAACGGGGAAAGGCAGTTATGGGAAGTATTTAGTACAACTTTTGTGCCTAATTGGTGATTAAGATTAGATGTGTCTAAAATATTTTGTTTTTGGCGCTCACTTCCAATTTTATTAATTGATTAGTTTTTCGGCAAGCGCAAATTAATCTTTTCTTTAAGGAAGTATTTGTTGTTCGTTTATAATGGTTTATAAAGAAGGTTACTATGGTGTAAGATGTTCATCTGGAAGAATCCGATTTCTCACGGTTACTATCTTCAGCCCACGCCACATACATCGCGGGCCTTATCACTTCCAGCTTTGAGATATTTCTTAACTGTGGTTTTGCTCGGCTTCCGGATAAGTTGTGCGATTGTAACAAAACATGTAACCGATCAACTATGCCTTAAGAAGTGTTGAAAAAATTACGAAAACATAAACGAAAAGCAATAGACAATTTGAAATAACAGACACGAAATGATGACTGGTTGTGATTCAGCATGTACATTAATGGCGTGCTATCCCCAGGTGGTTCCCGCGATATAGAACGGCAAATTTAACATTCCTAAGTTATTGACATGAGTTGTGGCTACATAGCTATCTGCTATGATTATCTTGAATATTTTAAGTAGGCCGACATGCAAATTTAACTGGAGACCTTAAGAGGCAAAGTTCAATATATTTAATGCAAATATTAAGTTAAACACCAATTGCAAATCTAAATTAAGGCGAATTATCACTCAATTTTATAAAGAAAAGAGATAGAATAATGAAGAGAAATTTGATGCGCATATCTGTGTTATGTAGCAATGCAAGGTACTGTAACTGGTTTCTGACCGACTTCTGCCCGACATCAACATTTAAACTATTTCCTTTTGTTTTAATTATAATAAATACCTTTTTTTTGTATTGTTTCAGGTTTTCGTGGACAAAATTGCGAAGAGAACGTTGACGATTGTCCTGGAAACCAATGCCAAAACGGCGCCACTTGTTTAGATGGTATTAATAGTTACTTGTGTCAGTGCCCATCGACGTATACTGGGCGCTTTTGCGAACATGACGTTGACGAATGTTCATTAAAACCATCGGTGTGCCAAAACGGTGCTACTTGTACGAACAGTGTGGGTGGTTTTTCGTGTATCTGTGTTAATGGATGGACAGGACCAGATTGTTCTGTAAATATTGACGATTGCGAAGGAGCTGCATGTTTTAATGGGGCTACTTGCATAGATAGAGTTGGTAGTTTTTATTGTCGCTGCACACCCGGAAAAACTGGTAAGAAAAACATTTTTTGTTTGCGAAGTTTGTAACCACATATAATACATTACCACACCTTTGACCGTTCCCGGCTCGTCAGATTTATGGATATCCTCATTTATATGTTGTTTACACTGTACATATGTCATATTTCACGATATTTCATTGTTACCGCATCACATAATAATTATCAACTTCAATAGTAATGTTTCATTCACGAAACAGTACTTTCCAGCAAAATGATTCAAATGCACGGATGCGATTACTGTAATTTGGTAAACGACAAAATTGTATCTTGCGTTACATTAGAACGTTTAATGTAATCAATAATTATAAATAATCAAGTTGTTGAATTTAACCAAGTTAATGTCACACACATAAGTACACGTTTTATACTAAGTTGGGTGTGGTCCCTAATTGGTATATTGGAAATTGATCATCCATAAAACGAAATTAATTTAATTAATGTTAATGATAAAATAAATTGTTCGTTTAATATAATTATAATGCCAGTTTTTATAATTGATACACAGTATCGTATCTTTGATTACAATCTTTAGAAGTGTGACTAATAAGTAGGGCAATTTTTTCCACTATTGAATATTTTGCAATTATTTCAGAATTTTTTCTACCAGAATGATTATGAACAACTTGATTTTGTGTTTCTAATGTAGTTTTTAATTGTGTAGCGATTTTACGCTACTTACTTAGAACCTTTAATAATGATTATGTGGGAAGAGGTTTTAACATTGTGTGACGAATTGGTTTTTGAAACGGGAACATTTAAAAAATATACAATTACCGTAATTCGATAAACATACACATACGAATCTTTCATTGAAAAGGTAGACATAATTCAAATAAATCTTCCGATTCCGGACCATCGTATATAGTTGTACGATATTTTTGAAGTGAGATTTCAGATTAGCTACTGTAAAAGTCACGTACTTTCCACACCTTAGTAGGTCAAAACTACAAGAAAATTTTGAAGCATTTGACGTTAATTAGATCAATTAAATTTTAAATCAAATCCAAAATTAGAAGCTATTTCATCTGTAGACATACAAGTAACGTCTTATTAAGTATTTTATAATTTTTTTTTCAGTACTTGGTAAATAAATAAATTAATTAATTAATTATATAATCAATTTTGCATGCATTTAAAATTTGACAACATATTTCTGCAAGTAGTAAGCACTGTGGGATTAGAATTATGGACTTTTTATTGATCAACTTCGAATTACGATAGGGTTTCGTCACATGCTTTGTTGTTTTATTACATAAACGTCCCAGCCCAACACCCATTTTGGTGCCCGAGTTTTAATTATTACTATGTATAATTTTTTTTGAAGCATTCAAAATTGTTGGCAGACTTAGATTTTGAGTTACTGAAGAAGTGCTGAAGATTCCAACAGTAGTGACCATTTTTTTTCTATTTCCATCTTCTACAGTTTTAATGTTTTTTTAACTAAAATCCTAGGTTTTGTGTAAACCGAACAAGTGGTTGTTATAACTAAAAAATTTTGGCACAGTATGCAAGGGGGTACCAACCTTTTTACCCAGCATTATTAGGCAACCCAGACTTATATGGTGCCATCATTCAAACAGCTAAAAAAATTAATTCATTATCTACTCGTATACTTAATTTTTGAAGACTACCAATATTACCTCATATTTCTCTGGTAGTTTACCCTACCACCACGAATTTATAAAAATAAATAAACAAACATTGAGCCATATTTATTACTATTATGTAACAGCACAATTTCATGCTACCTCCAATTAATTTTGCCTAGTCTAAATTCTGACAAATCCATTTTATTTACACAATTAGTTAATACCAGAATCTTTTTTCTCAGAGAAAGGTAGCAGTACTCCTACTCTCTTTTACGATAAATACAGTATTGGTACTTAGGTGAAGTACTTCGTTCTTATTTAATCCGAGCCGAGTTACTTAGAAGTCAAATGTTCAAGTATCTAATGCGATTGTTCAGTTTTTGTTAATTTTGACATCACTATTTTTCGCCCAACATACATTCAATTTCATAAAACGTTGATCTGTAGACTTTTTGCTGTATTTACATTATAAATTCATTCTTGGCTATTGTTTCGTTTGGTGTCTCTGATATTTTCCTCAAAATCAATTGTTCACTATAAATGTTCAAAGAATCTTCTCTGTAAATATTTTATCATTAAGGAACACAAAATTATACCACAAATTTCACCTCTATCAATTAAATATGAATCTATTCCGGGTCAAGACAAACTTTAATTTTAGGCATTTTTTATCTCTAGATCATTTGTTAATTATTTATGTGTTTTATCAGATTACAATATGTTACTCTTTATTAGTGGTGTAATTCCTTGACATATTGAAAATTGTAGCCAGAGAGCGTATTAAGGCCCATGGACCTCTTTTGAAAGGTGCACGACGGTGTGGTGAATAAAAAAACTGTACGTTATGGTTGAGGCAACGTTTCAAATGATCATCTTTTATAAATGAACTTTTCTAATGTGGTCAACGGCCTGAAGAAGCACCCACTCGTGCTACAAAACGTCGCCTCAACTGCAACCTAGAGTGTTTTTATTCATCACACATTCGTGCACCTTCCATCAGGAGTCCAGGGACTTTAATACACTCCCCGACTACAATTTTCATTACTCTGTATATCAAAATCTAGAGCTGTTATGAAAAAGGTGAGGGCTATTGACCGTCAAAAACAGTTGAAATCAGTTCTTATTTTTTAGAGCCAAGTCAAAAATTTTATTTTGTTACCCGTGACTGCCACACATGTATTTGAAAATAGTGCCCATGTCAGCTTCGAAATATTAAACTCTTTAAACCACTTTTGCATTTACAAACGTATCATAAATCAAATTAGTATCAGTGGCTTAGATATGTTGTTGGAGAAAAAGGAAACTGCAGCGTCTTTTTGGTGCAGTTTTTTGGTGTTATCCCGTTCGTTAAATGTAGTTGGAGATCTAGAAATTTGATTTTCGTAACTAGTTTGTAATACGTTTGTCTTTTTACTCCACAGCTTATGAAATAAGAATTTTTCCAAACCGAAAATTTTTTTGACTTTTTCCGACGAATTAGTTAGTACGTTATAATGAAACAAAAAAAATGTATGTCCACAAGTTGTATTTTTTTTAATTTTAAATTATTTTTTGATCCTGAGATATAACGTGACGCTAATTATTGTAACAACTAGTAAAGCCAGCATGCTACGCATGAACAATAATTGGACCCAGCACTTACATTAACATTCATCATTTGACTAATCAATATGAATGCAGAGTACATGGAATTCGTAAAATGAATTGAGAGTAGGTGTGCGCTCGCACAAGTCATAACATATTAGTAAGAAATATCTCCACCAATATTATTTCTACAAAAAAAGTTGAAGGAGAAAAGTTGTTGGAAATTCTATCGTCTATAGCTTTAGTTTAAATCATATTTTTAAAAACGCAATTTCATTTTTGCTTTGTGAAAGTGAGAATATGCAACTCGTCTTAAGGAACTTAGGTGCGCGATACCCCTCCATTCGCCCCCTATGTTCTATTCTAAGTCCAATCATATACTTGGCTTTGGCCTAGCACCTATGTTGGGCGAATCTATACTAGAGGGACAAAGAAACAGACAAAATATTTTGAGCACAATTTTGAAATCTTAGAAAATTCACAAAAGTATTTATTTTACACATTTCATTATGGTTTTTTTACAATGTGTCCATACTTTCTATTCGTTCACTTTTATTAGTATCAGGGCGATGTGGAGTTCTGCGGCAAATGCTTGTTTTTTGTTTGTTAACGGTGGTTCTTGTTCGATACTGCACACTAAGAATCTATTTTTCTTTGTGAAATACAATCTAATATAATGAATAATTTTGTACACGCGAGGCTCTAAATGTAGTAGAAAAACAGAAGATTAATTGTATTTTACATATTTTTATTTCACAAAAATGAAACGGTGTAACAATAACATGACTCATGTAGTATTTCAAAGCGTTGGATGTCGTAGCATATTTTCTGAAAGCTCAGTACTTTTAACAACCTCTGCAATAAATACGGTTTCTTGATCGGTACTTTCATTTGAATCATTACTTTCAACACCAAACAATTAATTTAAATATTAACTAAATGTCAGTGTAATTATTTCCTTCGAACGTTTCATACCTCTTTCAATTTCACATATCCAATGTGAACCACATTTAAAAATATCACCTTCAATATTATTTTAAGCAGGTTCGCTTATGAAGGGGGCTTCATTAAACCAAAGACTTGAAAAATTTAAAAACTTGCCAACATGCAAATCGAACTATTCAAGTTAGATAACTTGTACATCGAAACCCATACAGGAAGTGTAAAATTTTTATTTTCTCGCTTTGATGTTAGTTGATAGTGGTCGAAACGTTGCCAACTACGGTTGAGGCCGTGAGAGTCTCAATTTTTACAATGTTAGTTTTAATTTCAAAATTGTCTTAAAAGTTCTAACGATTTAAAAAAAAATTTTTAAAATTCATTTTTTTTTGTACATTATTTAAAATAAATGATTCGACTGAGACATTTTACTAAGGTTTCTCTTTTTTGGGGAGGTGTTGTAACATCCGATTCATCTTGAACTTCTGATTTAGAGCGGAGATCGACTAAATATGCACTAAGAACGATTGATTGATGACGATTAAATTTTTACGTAGCACTCTGATGATTTGGTATTTTTTATTTGGCAGTACGATGGGGTGCCATTTAAACAAGAAGTCTTGAGATATTTATATAGCGCAACAGAGACATATTTTATTTGAAAAGATATGTAGTACCAGAAGTATACTAATTTAATAATGCTGACCGAACACAGATCAGTTTTGTATGTACTACTACTTCCAATTTAGTACTGGCAAAGAAAAAATTGAATCCCAATTAAGAGGAATACGTACTAGCAGTGCACTCCCGCTAAATCGTGCACTATAAGTAAGCATTTTAATGCGTCGAATGGTCTCGAAGTACCTATAAAATTGACTCAAATTTTTAAGTTATCGGCAATGTTTTGATTGAAATTGGAAGATATAAGAAGGGACTTTGTCGTGGTTGTAGTAGAATTTTGATTTTGTGTGTATTTCTATTAAAATTGTGGTGTGAAATATGCTATAGTATGTACAAATTCAAACATAAAAAAAAGCAAAAAGTAAGCATTTTGAAAAAAAAGTGATACTACAGTGACAACGCCCTAAGTTTTATCTTTCATAGAACATTAAGTTTTATTTCAAACATTTAAAATTAAAACCTGTTTTAATGGTACTTATAGTGCATGTTTAGCGATGGCGCACTGCTAGTACGTATTCTTCTTAAGTGTTGCATAGATGGAGTACCTATGTTCAAAAGGGCAACAAAAATTATATAATTTCGAAATAACGCCTAAAAGGTTATTTATATTTTGCCCGATTTAATATACAAGGAACTCGTTATTTTAAAACGAAATAAACGAAACTACTTTCATTTTCTATCATTTAGAAATCGCACCTTATCTGTTTTAGATTCTATGCTACAGAAACAATTTTATTTAAATTGAATACATTAATAGGTGCCAATTTTAATTGGAAAGTTTGAGTGTTTGCGTGTAAAGTGTTAACGGATATACTTTTTTTGTATTTCAATGTCCATTTATGCAATCACACGTATTTTTTCTTTTGGTTCTATAATTAATAGAATTTATGTGGGAAGTATGTTTGAATTCGTTTGGATTCTATTTGTTTTAATATTACCGAAAACGTAAATTAAAGTCGACGTTGAAATTGAAATTTTGAGCCGTATTTTAGTTTGAGATCTACTTGCTTATGAAGAGATCAAAAATTCTGTTCTTTTTTTATTCTTACACAAGTGTTTAACTATTTAGGTTGCCATAAACGTAAAAAAACTAAGTTTTGTAAGAACAATTTGTTGTTAATTAACATATAAGTTGTTAATTAGTGTACAATGACATAA
Organism: Abscondita cerata; assembly: GCA_030710515.1. Classification (NCBI taxonomy): domain Eukaryota; kingdom Metazoa; phylum Arthropoda; class Insecta; order Coleoptera; family Lampyridae; genus Abscondita; species Abscondita cerata. The sequence goes on from JALBCR010002223.1 coordinate 325,625, forward strand.
TTTAGTATTTTTTATTGAATTGAAGTGAAACTGCATATTTTTCTTTTTTTTTTTTTTGATTTTTTGTAATTTTTTTGTCGCCTATTGTTCTTTTCTAAAACTTTGAACTCTTCTTCTTTAGGGAAAATAAAAGGATATATAAATTATGTACTAAAGGGAATAATTCAATATCTGCTGCCTAAGCGTATGTGACGAAAATTTGTTCTATTTTCTTTAACTATTTTATTCTATCTCTCTTTTAGTTCGTGGAGATCCACCGCTTCTTCTTAGTAACTAAGACTGTGTATCGTGTCTTCAAATAAAATATCTGTAGTATTTCTGTACTTTCTTTAGTATTTGTGTGCATTCCGGTCCATTTCTTCCATCTTCAACTACTGATTCTCTAAAAACGCGATGACGACCTCGGACTTCGAATCTTTTCCTGGGAATTAGTTTTAATTCTTTCAAAAATTGTATTTCTGCTAATCATCAAAGTTTATTTAAATATTCGATTTATTCATTATCAATTTAGACACCATTAACTTTTGTAAAACGTATAAGACTATAATGGGGTAGTGCATACTTATTTATCAAGAATTACCATTTTAAAATGCATGAAATGAGCCAACGTCACGCTTTCAAAATTCACAAAATTCTTATGCAGATTTCACGGTTCACTACTGTGCGAACCCGATGGTTAGTGATGACCTTATCAAATCCACAAGGATGTCTTAATAATAACGTACAAAACACTTAACTTTATTGTTTTAAGTTATAAAGTAATTTTGCCGAATTCTCATGTCTAACACAGAAATCACACTGAAACGATAAAATAATAAAACTATTTTTTTTAGGTTTATTGTGCCACTTAGACGATGCGTGTACAAGCAATCCGTGTCATCTAGACGCTATTTGTGATACAAGCCCCATTAATGGTTCCTATACCTGCAGTTGCGCTTCCGGCTATAAAGGCGTCGATTGTTCCGAAGATATTGATGAATGCGAACAAGGTATGTAATTAAACTACTAAAAGGATTTTTTTGTTTTCATTAAAGTATTTCTACACTGTAATTACTTTTATAGTTAATATCTAGTATTTAAATATTCAGAATTTTCTTCTGCCGCTTTAATAATTTATATGACATAAAAGTTTTAAATTCCATATAAACGTCAGATTAGTATCGGAGGTATAGTAAATTATAGCGGGTTCAACTCTTGGTATATTCACCTTTATACGTTTAAGTCATTTCTGGCAAAAATATTTTCACATACTTGAGGTGTGCTTGTTTATTTGGATATTATCACTCACACTGTATTATAAGTAAATCTGGGGCAAAATAAATGGAATTGTGCAATTGTTGCAAGTCGAAATAAAATACAGTTGCACAAAATCTCATTGGTTTTATACAAACTGTTATGATCTTGTCAATGACCGTTCTTACATACATATATAAAACTAGTTATGCATTCAAAAGAAATGGGGATTTTTAAGTAAAACGATGCTTGTTGTGTGTTAGTTCATCAACCACAAATACCAGTATGCATATTAATGTCATTAATTTAACTACTGGAAAGGCTACTTTTCTAGATTATGTTCACTAGGTTCGATATCCTATGAAAATATGTAACTTATACTTGTTGATTTTTTTTCTAATTACCAGGTGTTTTAAAAATCTGGAAAATCTACCTGTTAAATGTTTTCTTTTTATACTCACTGTACAAATGTGAATTTGTTTAATGAGCGGTTTTGGTACGGTATTTCTATTTTTATTCTTCTGAAAAGAAAATTAAATCATTACTAGGATTCGATTATCCTGTTAATGCAATTATTGATACATCAATCTTTGTGTAATGAGAAATTAGTAATTTATGTCTGCAATTTCTTGATGATATTTTAAAAGTTCAAATCCCGTTTGAATTAATACAAGCAATTGTCTTATGCCTCTAGGGTAAGTGAATTTTTCAAATAAACTGTGTTCGAGTAAGTTCATATGTTCATGTAGGCTAATATTTCGTCAGATTTATTATGATTCCGCTACATGTTCTTATTGCATTTGATGTTTATGCAGCTACTTGTACTTCAATATGGCCACGTGGTAAATAATTTATAGCAAAGACCGTATTGTACACATCTGCATTCTTTCTAAATGCAAATTATCAATAAAATATTACTTTAAATTATTATCGGTTCTGTGGTACTTTTTTTTTTACCTACATTGCGGTAGTGTTTTTTAAACGAGCATAGCTTTCGTTATTTAATTGTTTCTTACTGGAGATGTTTGAAAACGTTTCTACATTATAATCCGAGGGGTAAACTGCCATAATTTGTACACTACTTCCTTTAAATAGAATACTTCCTATATTTCCTAGGAAGTACACAGAATTTTCTGTACTTCTTTAGTTTTGTTTACTTCCTCGGCACCCACTTTAGTTCCTCGGTACTTTCTTTGCTTCCTCGACAGCTCCTGTCCTTTCCAGCACTTTCTTTACTTCTTTGTTACTTACCTAATACTTCATCTACATCTACATGTATATATGATATTGAGATGATATACACGTAACCCCGTGGCGTAATTTTCAATAATTGAATAACATTTTTGTGGTGATTGGAGATTTTTATAATTACGATATTGAGATTACAAGATATACAGGGTGTCCAAACTGAAAGGTTACGGAGCAAAACACGAGAAAATCAGATGGATTAAACAAAAACCTTTAAAAATTTTAGTAGGTAATACGGGGTCTGATATTATTTGTTCAGATCGGGTGAACGAGCTGGCCATTTTCATCACTCCAAATACAGCATTGTATCTGTTACACGCTCCATTCATATAAAATGTACATTTCTCTGAGAAGCAAATAGTATGCGACAAATGTGAGTTTCTGATGAGACGCTCGCTCATTTCTTCACAAAAGTACTGTCCTCTATCACTATCATCTTTATCAACCAGTTTCAGTTTGTAATGTTGACACTTATGAGATTTCAAGAGGACTGGATCCTTCTCAAATGGGCCTTGTCGACATTTTTATCGAAATGAACAATGAACTGAGTTGCTGCTTCATAGAAATTCTTCTGCACGAACAATCGCACTATTTCTACGAATATGCACGAATCTTAGATTCAATTCACTTCTCAGTGACTCAGTTCTGGATAGGTACGTCCCGTTGTAACGACCCACTTTAAAAAGTTAGATCTTTTAACTCCTCTTTTTCCCGATTGCACTAAGTCTACTCCAAGCCTAGACAGCGACTAGTTGTTGAGATAGGATTCAGTTAGTGTCGGGAATGCAGATTATTTATTATTCAGATGACCTCCGATCTAATAGACTTGATCAATTCAGTTGCATAAAAACAGCACCTGAAACTCGTAGATATCGGTTGACATATGAATTGTTTATAGTCAAAAGATAAACAAAACGTCAATCCATAGCCATCCTCTTAGCATAGGCTAATAGCAAACATAACCGTAACCGGCAAGTGAAAAGTGACGCTGGAAGTAACTACTTTGGGTGATTTTGTAATGAAGCGGACGCGAAGTAGACGGAAAATAGTTCGAACATTTATTGAATAGAAGGAGATTATTATTATTTTGTAATTATTCCCGTTCCCAATAAATCAGAGAATATAAAAAAATGTGGCCCGCTTTTTCTGCACTATTAATTTATTGTTTCTATACCCTGTTCGGGAAGGGTACTTGAGACATAATAAAAAAAATTCACATTGACAATTGACAATGCTGTAAGTTCAAAAATAAAGAATCATTTCACACATTTCCAAAATAAAATTGTTAAAAGGGATTAAAAGGTGATCGTTTCTTTGAATTCTCTTCTCGATTGAAAACATATCGTCTTCCTATTTACGTAACTATCACATAATATGCTTGGGTTACTCACATTATTTCCCGGAAACTTTCTTCTCCGCGTACTTTCCTCCCCGAAATACTTTCTTCTCGCCGTACTTTTCCTCCCGCTACTTTCTTCTACTCTATTTCCCTATGTAATTTTTAAAGAAATTGTAATAACTGTAACCTGCCTACCAACGCCGTTTACCCCTGATCATATGAAAACAACTTCAATTGATTAAAACAAAAAAAACAATCTCTCTTAATACGGATAACACGTCGCAAGCAATATATCATAACAAATTTTTGTGAGTTCATTTGTTTTCGTAATTTTCGGGAAATAAAAGTAGGCACTGTTTACTTGTAATGACAGCATACAGCATTACAAAGTCAATTGAAATATACCACGATACAAGTAATGACCTAAGCTATCAAACAAATAATACCCCCGCTCGAAGGATGATTATTATAGTATTCTAGTTTGACCAAATTGCGCCCCCCTTAATTTTACCACTACTTACTGCCTACCGTTGCTTACTCACACTTCAAAGCTGTTGCAGTGTTGCAATAGCTACAATTACCAAGGAAATAATTGAAAAAATTACGAACAATTAGCTGTACTTCCTGGTACTTCTATTTACTTTCTTGTACTTTCTTGATATTTTGTAGTAATTCCCGAACTTCCCTATATTTTCTTTTGCTTCCCACTACTTCCTTATACTTCCCTGTACCTGTATATTAAACTTCTCCACCGAATTGCCCCTCGGTATAATCTCATCTGATTTTAATACACTTTTCCTCCGATTCTCTAATTATCTTTTTGAAATAGTCTTCTTAAGGTTTGCTAAGTATGTGGGCCCCAATATACTTCACTGTGGCACTTCTGATAAGATAATACTTCAGTAATGTGGCGCTGTATGTGGAAAAGCACACTTAAGTTTGTGAAAGTTTGTCAAAAGCTGGACTGATATCTACACATACTGCTGAGCAGTATAGTTTATTTTGAAGATCATTGTCTATTAAATATTCGTAAGTCTTGTCTATATGATGAAGCAGCTTCGGTTTTGGTTCATGACAATGTGGGGGTACTTTCTATAGACATGGAAAATATTCAAGTCCTAGGATCGTATTATACAGGGTGGACGACTCTATAAATTAGGTAATGATGGGTCAGGTATTAAATATACAGGAAAATGTTTTATACAAAACTTGTTTGATTTAATTGTTTAACTCTTAAAAATTATTTTGTTTATACAGGGTGGTTTATTTACTTTCCGATAAAATAAACTTTCTTATTTCAAATAGTATACTCTGTATATTATTGCGTTTTTGATTTCCCTTATTGAGATAGAGTTTATAAATAATACGTGTGGTTTTCCAATAATTTAACAATTTACAACGTTACTTAAATGTTAAATGTTTTGCTCGTTTTAACCGAGGAATTTAACTTTTACACTTAAAGTTATGTACTGTAGGTAAATATACTCTGTGTAGCACCTTTTAATGAATTTCAGTTTTTCTTATGGCAGGTAAACTCTAAAAATTTTAACTGTTTCATTGCATGAAATTCCATATTTGCTATCTCTACTCTGCACACTTCGAAATCTATTTCAAATCGTGTTTTTTTTGGAAACAAGAAATGTTGTTAAATGAGAAATAAACATCTGGATAAGATCCTACCAACGTTACATGCAATTACAGTTGTTATTCTAATTCACGCCAGTGTGGAACTAATAATGATGTCTGTAGTTCAAAGGTTGAGGTTGTCAATTGTTTTCAATTATGTATAACATTCAAATTGTATATGAGATGAGGAATTATGCAACATTTTCAAAATCGATAATTTTAGAGTGGATTAGAACTTAAAAATAATCTGTCGGCCGATCAACTGCCCAACGACGACGATACCTTAACCTCTGCCCGACTATGTTAAAATAACAACCATATAATTTTTCTTATAACCATTTGATTAGCTTTTGGTATAATTTTTCGATAAAAGCTAGGAGAATTACAATTTTTTTAATAATGTTTTGAATTAAATTATTTGATACATTTTTTTGTCGGATAAGTAATTAATAAAGCATTCTCACGTTATTAATTATTAACAAAAAAAATTGAAAAAAAAGTTGTTACAGTTAAGTTTTTCTACAACTTTTATTTACGTATCAGTTGCTGTGACCTAGACTTGTTTGTTTTTTCACGATTACAATCTAACGTTTATTAACTTCTACCTGCGGTTAAATAATAAGTACGTATGGCGAAAAAAAAACATTGCAAGACATTATTACTTTTAAGGAATGTGTTTGCATTTTATTCTACAGGAGTAAGAGTTAATGCAATTTTCCTTTTTTAGGTTCACCATGCGAACACGATGGCACATGTGTTAACACACCAGGTAGTTTTGCTTGCAATTGTACACGAGGATTTACTGGACCACGTTGTGAAACAAACGTGAACGAATGTGAATCACATCCTTGTCATAATGATGGATCTTGTTTGGACGATCCCGGTACATTTAGATGCGTGTGCATGCCCGGTAAGTTATTATTATTTATTCTCTAATCTAAACAACAAAAACTTGTCGGGGTATAAAACGTAACTGCTTAGACCATAACCACGTTGTAAAATAAACGACATGAAAAGATACGATTCATATTCGTGTGTACTTAACATCAGCTACTGGAAATGAAAATGTTGTTGCAAATAAGCACAAAACGTCATAAGGAATCTTCGATTTCGCATTCAATTATGCGAAATTTAATATGTTCATGTAATTATTGCAATTAATGATGACATTTTGCCACTACATATAGAAATTGAATGATAATTTAAATAAACGGTAGTAATATTTTTAACGTTATATCGAGTTGAATCAACTGTAGGTAATAAACAATTAATTTTATTCTAAAATTATTTCACATTGTTATTAATTCGAGAAATTTAGCAATTAAGTCATAAACGTTCAGCAGTAATTTATTAGTTTATTGCACCTGTAGTAAGATATTAATATTTTATTGTAATGCACGATTTCAATCTTTTATTACAAGCACTTCAAAATAATGTTACAAAAATGTGCGCTTTATGGTTTTTAATGGTTACATTCAAATTCCTTAGTTATGACATCCTTGAACATCGCTTCTGTTTTTATGTTGGTTTAATTTTAAATTTCAATTTTTATTCGCTACGATGAAGTAAAACAAAGAATATATGAAAATTTTGAAATTTTACTTATTTGTATTTCCTTTTTTGTTAATTTTTTTGGTAAAGTACAATTTTATGAAAAAGAAACACGAAGATATGTGCCACTTAAAAAAATTTTTTTATTGATTTACAAATAGTGAGGGGTCGCTAGCGAGTAAAATTTTAACAAGTTAAATAAATGCTTTTATTGTATATGGAAAAACTTTAAAAATGAGTTTTTTCAGCCCAAAACGAAAAATAGGTATGAAATGATTGAATAGATATCAATGGGTACAAATTTTAATAAACAAAGTTATTGAATGGCGAATAAATATTGACATTGGTAAAACGTATCTCATTTTCTTTACTGATTTCTTAGCGAGAAAACAGCTGTTTTCTGTAGTATATCTTTATTTATATTTTGAAAAAACTATGTTGGTTGGAGATGATCTCCTGAAAATGCAGAAAAAGTTTCAATAGCTAAGCTATATGTACATCTACGTATGACCATCGTTAGGCCTCCTCATAAATTTCAACTTCAAAGGCAATCTTTCCTAGCGTTCCCCGTTTAGTTAAACAGTTATGCTACTACAAAACAATTTTGGACAATTTAGAAGTTTTATTAAATGGATCAAACCTAATAACTCCTATGCATTCTGTGCCGTAATCACAGCGTAACAAACACACAGTATATAAAACTATTGAAACACTTGTTCGATTAAAGTTTTGAGCAGTTTTTAGTGTTTTTTTTTTCTACAGCTAGACGCTCTAGAGTCTAGATAATGCTATTCCATTCATTTGATCCTGAAATTGCGTTAACAGTATTCTACAGTATGCAGAGAAGTCACGTTTAGGTCATAAACTTCAGTAGTATATAACAACAGGGGGGTTGCGACTGCATTTCATTTTCATTTTTTTTTGGGCTTTTTTTTTATTAGTGTCTAATTATTACAAAACTTTAATTCGTAGCAATTCACTACTAGTTTGAGAGTCGTACTTCCCTTTCTTACACAATGGGAAAGCGTAGCTTCTATTAAAATACGACACTTCTTTGTTTTATGTATGAAAAAAAAATAATAAACAATGCTGTAAAAACAACAGTAAAATGTTGCATGCACACTGTATATCCCATTGCAATTAACTCTCACTAACGAATAACTTAATGTAGACAATTCAAAACAGAGAAACTGCGATTTGTAACGTACAATTATTATTTTTACTGAAAAGCAACAATGAAGAACCGTTTAAAATATATGGCAAGTCTATAACGTGCAAGAAAATAAATGGAGGCAGCCGCCTGGTAGTTTATTGCAGATCAGATGCTCGAACTTTACGTGACTACTGCACGTGAAATATTTCATCTAGATAACTACCTATATATCTTTGGATTGAAGAACTATTGAAAGATTGATAGTTTGGGCATTTAAAGAAAATCTAATTGTGTCATCGCTTAATTTAACACTAGCGATATTTTTTTATTGTCGCTAAATAAATTGTTTAATCGTTTCTAAATAACATATAATCGTGTAAATTTCAAAACTGGGCGTTTCTAACATTATGTGTTTGCAAGTTTTACTCGTTACATTTGCTACCTCTGATGGGAATGGGGCCAATTACAATCGTGAAGAGTTCTTGGGAAAACTAGTTCACTTATCGAACGAAACTTATGTATATAAATTAATTAGAGTTGCGGGGTCTTTATGAGAGTGTAATTAAAATAAATTTACATGCGCAATTATTATTGTTAAAAAAATACGGGAATATTTGTAATCCTACAATTTTCAAATACCGTTAGGGAAAGTAAATTTTATGTTATCAAGCAAATGGATTCGAACGTAATCTTCATTAAAAAAGTAAATGGTTTTACTTTTTAAATTATTGTTCTTTAAATTTTCTAGTAGATATCCATTTTTTTCTTACCTACATATGTATGTAGTGATTTCAGTACATTACATCAGGTCTTTTCTGCATTCAGGCCATATACGACCTGAGAATCTTTTTCTACTTGCCATTGTTATGCAAATCGAACATGTTACGATCATGTAAACGTAAGAGTATAGTTCGTTTTGCGATGTCTTTATAGCCTTCTCTTTATAAGGATTCAATCGATATTGATTTGATTTTTGTTCAAAAATTATACATGCAAGGATTCTTCTTCTGGAAATCTGTAAGTTAAATCTTTTTAAAAATCTGTAAGCAATAAAACAGTTTTTGTGTAATAGTCCGGGGAAATTGTCTTGAAGATGGGGGTAAATGGGAAATAATCACGCAAACGCATAGACTTAAGGGGGAGGGCGTGTCCTTGCTGAATATAAATCTAAGTTTTGCGTTCCGACCTGGAACCTTCCCACAATCGCAAAAAGGTTTAAATTCTTTTGATCCGCTATAACTCAGGATGCCGTGCTTGTACAAAGAGATCCAAAGGGATTTTGTTTTGCAATTTTTGTCTGAAATCTACCAGTCCAGAATTCTCTGAAAGGCACCCACACCACACATTTCGAAATAGAGCACATTTTTTAAAATTACTTTTCGTGGCCATTTCCTACGTGTAGAAGCGTCCGAATGAACGCTAGCGTACTCAAATTCGCGTTTTGTACGGGCAACAATTTTGATCCCCTCACGAATTCGAGAAATCAATACTTTGTGAGATATAAAACAAAAACTGCTCCATTATTTCAAAGCAAAGTCGCGTTTTTCGCGGACAAAATCGCGACTCTTTTGAATCCTTTTCCGTTCTCCAAAAATCGATATTTTTAGAAATATCGGAGAAAAAGTGCTCGGAGTTTTAAACAATGCATTTTTACGTGTAAAGTGTTGCTGAAAAGTCAAAATTGTTAGTAAAGTATGTCAGCTAAGTGAACCCTAAAACCTAAATATTTTAATATATTTCGTGTGACATTTTTTGATGTAGATTGAAATTGCAGAACCCAATCCATCTAAAGGATTATTGTTCCGAATTATCGTCCGATATACCCTTCTGACACTTTTCAAGTGGTTTATTTTTATAAACAGTATAATATTGAAGTGGTGGGTTATATCGACGTCAGTGATCTGTAGGATACCGATACTGGTGTCGATGTACTTTATTGACTTTAGGGACCTTCTCAACAACTCGTCAGCGGTATGGTATCCTTACTCTAAATTTGAACCACTGAAAGTCGTGGAGAGCAAGTATATAAGTTTTTTAACTATCGGGAAAGAACAAGCTACGATTAGTCATTTAAACAGTATAATCTGCAGTCCCTTGAGAACCGGTGACAAGTCCACATTTAGAAGGTTATTTTTGTGTTTGTCAGCTGTCTTGGTTTTAGTTTTATTTTCAATTACATATTCCACGACTCTGTATATGGAAAACTTCTCTGGAAAGGACACTTGGTATCTGTAGTTTTCGTAGCATAGCGCTATCGTTACAGATTCAATGACGGTTTTCGCCGCCGTGAATAGTACAACAGGTCTAAAGATTTTGTTTTATCTCTATATAAACAGAGCCGAATCGAACTGCTATAAAAATGTACAAATTGAACCTCAAACGGACGCTACGCAGACGAACGATTTATAAGATAACAAGCGGAGAACCACCCAACGGAAGGTTAACGGGAGGTACATTCCGACCAAAGAGGTCAGATTGTCACTTCCAGTGGAACTCGACAAATTTATAGTCTAGCTCATGTCACATAATCCGTGGAACCGAAGATGCAATCTGCAAATGCGGTGAGAGGGACAATGCAGAACAGGTACTTCTTCAGTGCCCGATCATACAACAGGAACGAGGAATCGAATGCCGAGCTAGCTAAAGTCACCAGGCTTGGTCGCGACACCTTGATGACACCAGTCCCATAGTCCGCGAGAGAGTGTGATGGACCTCGTTTAAAGGTTCGTCAACTCTTTTCAGCGACTGACGCCAGATTCTGCAGCGAATGTCAGGAGAAGAATCCGTCAGGCATGACAAAGAGAAGAGCAACGCGTACCATCACAGATCGAGAACAACTTCAGCGACTAAGAAGGAGATTCCCCAATATACAGAATCTACGACACAGACAGACGAGTAACCATCCACCCGATCACGACCTACCAACCCATGCATAAACGTGAATGCAAGAGTGCTAGTGAACTGCTAACGCTTTGTCCAAGGGGATCCACAAGCAATCTGAGTACATACTTTTAGCTTTGATCGTGTGTGGTAAACCACAGCAACTCAGTTTTACGTAATTCCCAAACGTTTCGGTATAGACATATGCTTACCTCCTTCTTGTTTTCATTATGTCCAGATATTTTTTTGTGTATGTATGAATACGTTTGTATGTGTTTGTATGTTTGTTTGTCTTTGTTGATACTTTTGACTGCATATTATATTAAGTCCTGGTTGTATATAGGGTAGAGTGGTGAAATACGCCCCACATTTTGAATAAAATCAATATTTCAGAACGCAAATATATATTTTGGGTTATTGGTACATAGGAACTTAGGAACATAACTAATGTTTCATAAAAAAATGTGTCTCTAAAAAATTAACATCATGGTATATAAAAACAGAATTTAAAAAATCCTAATTGGGGCGTATTTCACCTAGTGCTCGGGAAATACGCCCCAATAAAAAACCTTTGTAGATTATTATTTACCTACGCAATTCATGCACATGGCTACATTATTTGTGCATGTTTCATGCAACCATTTGGTACATTTTGTACACTGAATCCAGTCAGCCTTGGATTTTGTTGAATAATAATATTCACCACACCCAATGCAAAAATCGTCCCCTTCGTCAGAAAGTTCATCGGAACCTGATGAACTCAAAACTGCCTCACTTTCTGAACTAGACGAACTGCAGTATGTTTTTAGTCTGCTGTTATTCTTATTCTTTTTGTTTGTTTTTTAATACCTTTCTTTGGCCTAGAAGCAATTCCAGAAGTAGAAGGTAAAGCCGGCTCAATATCTTTTGTTAAATTAGTTTTCTTGTTCTCTTGTACAAGGCGCCTCTTCGCTCGATGTATTGGTGATGTCAATTCTAGCGCTTGCTGCTTTCGTTTAGAAGTTTCCAACGGAATGAGCGGAACTGGATTACTTTCTTGAAGAAATTTTGACGGAGTTTCATCTTCCTCATTGTTATTACCTACGTTTGGCGGAGATTGGTGTCTCTTTTGAATTTTATTTTGGGTTGGTACCAGCTCAGGTACAGGTTCAGGTGCAGCTGCAAGGGCATCAGAGACAGGTGAGACTCTTTGAACAGCTTCTTCATTTGCCGCTGCTTCTGCTGCATCAGATATTGCAAAAAAGTGGTCTGGAATTGCTTGCGGATTGTAGGGAAATACTCCGCAAGCTCTAAAGCCTGATACTCCCGTAGCTACAGTGGCTGCTTTACCCCACGCGTTGCCAATCAAGGTGGAAATCACTAGTCTAGAAAGCTTCCTATTTTTGTGTTGTGTCATCAATTCTTTGCCTCTTGACCAAAATAGGTTTTAGGGGCCAAAGAAAGCTCTATCAAGCGGCTGAAGAGCTTGTGTAGTGTGGCTAGGTAAGCACAATAACACCACATCGTTCTTTGCAGCAGTGTCTAATAAATCTATTGCATTACAATGAGATGTGTGACCATCTAAAATCAGCAGTGCTTTACCTACACCTTTTTTAGGCAAAAAATGGGTTTTAAACCATTTTAAAAATAATTCACTGTTGATGTAAGAAGACTTGGGGTTCATAAACACATTAGAACCGGGCGGAAGGCCGTCAGAGAATTCATCCTTTTTGTTCTTTCCTTTAAATATTAAAACAGGTGGCATAAAATAACCTTCTGCATTGCAACAGCTAACTACTGAGATGTTTTCCCCTCTTTCCGTACTGGTTATTGAATAAACATCTTTGGCACCTTTTGATGCCACCACTTTGCCTGCTTTATTGTTGACTTGAATTCCTGTTTCGTCGACATTAAAAATGTTTCCAGGCTTATCAAGCAAATCATTTTCGGTTAAAATTTGCAACAACAACTGAAAATAAGTATTCACGTCCCTTCTGTTCATACCCTTCGCTCTAGCGACAGAAAGACCTTCTGATTTTCGAATAGAAAGTTCCTTATTGCGACGTAGAAACGATCGAAACCAGTCATCTCCCGCCGAACGCTCCTGTACAGAAAATCTGTGAGTAATCCCTAATCTTTCAGCAAACTGGAATGCCATTTTTTTTACTGAAGTGGCATCACAAGCAAAGCCAACTTTTCTAGCGCTTTCAGGTGTTTAACTAGTCTTTTCTCATGTTGAAACCCTAATTCTGGATATCGGCCTAATCGTAGTTTTGAACTTCCGGTAGCTATGTGCCTTCTCAGAGTACGCGATGGAATTTCATAAGCTCTACTGGCTTCGTTTACACCCATTTGACGCGAAGTCACTTTTGCATTGCTTCTTCTAAAGCTTCTTCGCTCCAACTAGCCCTATTCGTTTTGCGTATGTATTTCTTGCCCATTCTGCGTACTAAAAGTAAAAAAAACACAAACGTCAAACAACAATAATTTCTCACGTGGGGCGTTTTACCAAACGATGGGCAAAAACGCCCCAGTAGCTTTACTATCAACACGAAAACATTTCTCACATGGCAAATAAAAATTTTGTAGGTTAGGAATCGTAGTTACTTGTAATATGAATAGATAGATAGAAAATATTTGCACTTTCGTAAAAATAATTGTTGACGGCACTTACCTACAAATTTTAGGTACTTCCTATACACGTATTTGAGCTTTAAACGTATTTTTACGATGAAAACACGAGAGCACCACCATTTACTGCCTAGCGCACGTGAACGGAACTCGTAAACTACGTTAGACATAATAAGTCATGCCATCTAGTAATCGGAAGACGAAGTTTTGGGAAGTGGGGCGTTTTTCCCACTGGGGCGTATTTCACCACTTTACCCTACGTTTCTGGAGGGGATGTAATGCCTCAATCCAGTTAGTTACCTATAAACAAATTGTAAGTATCTGGAGTTATAATACGGTATACAGTATAATACATGAGCAAAAAACATTCTGTTTAGTAGCCGTTCATTCGTATGTAAACATTAGGAATATCAAGGTTTGTATAACACAGGAAGTTTGATTAGTTTTTGGAGATAAATATATCTTTAAGCTTATTAATTATCAAAAAGTAAGTTATAGAAAAAGAGAAATAATAAATTTCTAAATCCCATTGGATACTTGCGAAGGGGAGATTTTAGGAATAATCCGGAGAGCTAAAACGGCATTTTAGAGAAGGGAATTTGTTATAGTATTATCTTACATGATATTGACTATGCGAAAAACGAAACCAAAGTTTTTGTAAAATACATTTTGTACAATTCTCGTCTAAACTCTTTTTTTTGTCGTTAGCGATTTGAAGATTTATTTTTTGCGAGCGGCTAGTTTTGTTATTTTTAGATATGTACGTACAGACGTACTAAAGAAAAGGGGTGTACATAATTTGTTTGTTTTTGTACTTGTTTGTGAGTAATATTATTTTACTCAATGGTAATATTATTAAGACCGTTTGAATGACAAATTACTAAATAAAAAATAACCCCAACTTTTTCTTTTGGTTTAGCATTTCATTTTGCATTTAATAAGACATTGAGATATTATCTTGATTCCTCATTATACTCGTTTTCATATATTGTCGTTTTACAGGCAGGTACTATTTTGCCAATAAGAATTTTTACATTCTGTACGTTCTTAAGAAAATGATGACAATTACGGGTTATACGTAATTACATTGTTGCTAATTGTATCTTGTTTAAATAGAAACTTTAATGAATTTTTAAATATACTTTACTTTAATACTAGTGTTAATAAAAAAAATAGCGCAGAAAAACTATAATGCACCCGAGACTTGCTAAATTACGTTGGGTCATACGTGGATGTGGGCTAATGACAGCTCAACCGTTTCAAGTTCTTTCATAAAGGATGAGATACCGGTCTCTGATTCACAGAACAGAAATGAACAATTATATAGGCAGGTGTGTGTTGGGATTTCATTTAGTTATATACCTGCACGTTTACGTGGTTTAATTTTTTTTTAAATTAAATATTTCGTTTATTTTCAACAATAAATATGCATTCGCGCATTGAAAAGTTGAAAACAATAGCTTATTAAAAAATTGCTAATTTATTATATTAATTTAAGAAATTGTTGAACTAAGATTTTCTCACAGTCTTAAACCGGTAGTTTCATTGTTGAGTCACATTAGTTTTATGTACATTCTGTTTTGAATTATAATTATTTTAATTTTTGTTTAACTTTCTATTTAATTTGAGAATTGTATTTTTTCACATAGTAAAATTAATAATAAATTTGCGAAATACAAATATACCTAGATGTTTTGTTGCAGTAATTATTTTGGAAGTACAAATTAATTTTGTATTTCATCCGACTTCTTTACAAAAAGTTGCAAGTTTGAACTTGCCTTAATAGTAGACTGTTTGAAGAAATGCGGTTTGGTTTTTTTACCCCTCTTGATACACTTGATTTCTATATTCTTGGGATCACGCAAAAATTTGGAATTATGGTTCGAGAGGAAAACGTCGATTTTTTGCAGACTTCAAGTTTTTAATGTATTATAGTCGTATATTGTTGAATTTTTCTGTGAAAAAGCAAAGCATTAAAGAATAGTTATTTATGCTACAAGTGTGTGAAGTAAAGGTTTTATGCACTATTAGGGAGTTTTAAACACAAGCCTGCAAGGGGTGCATAAAAGCCCTTCATACACTTTTCTCATACAATGTGTTATTGACATCAGAACTAATTTTTGCAAATAGAAACAGTTACTACAACAGAGAAACGCATGCGGTTTCACTTTGTTTATTTCGATTGTTGGTTGCCAGGCAACTTTGTTTACAAAAATCATTTAATAATGAAAGTCTCTTTCAAATTACATGGCACTTTTACACACGATTTTATTTTTTACGCGCGATTTATTGAAAAGTACCATTTCACACACAATTATTTAATAATTAATGTGCTGATTATGGGTTAGGCGTAGATAAACATCTTTATAGTTTCATATGTTCACGTTATGTTTTGTCTTATTGAACTACATATTTCTAATCTATTGAATTTCCGTTTTGATTCCGTATAATACCATATAACATATATGCGGACATTTCTGAAATTCTCCATTCAAATAATATGATTCTTTGTGATATTGTGCTACAAAACTTATGCATTTGGTCACTGGTTACATAAACGGCTATTTTCGAACGATGCTATATTTTAAGATTTTTTGGTAAATGTAAGTATCAAAGGATTTATGATTGTTTAATATAAAGTTGATAACGTATGAATTTTTAAAAACTCATCGACTATACAGGGTTATCCTAAAGTATGGAAACATCCTTTTATAATTTGAAAACCACGAGGTTTAGCGGGATGAAACTTTGGTCAAGTATACACTGTGTTCAAGATAAGAATAAACAGAATAGGCATCTTGAAAACGGTAAAAGATACAAGGTCGGTCAAATTGCAAAAAAGTTTGACAATTTAAACTGTTTCTTACAAAATTAGGTTCTAAACAATTATGTGTGATACATCGTTGAATTTGTAATAAAAAACACTACCAAATACAAGGTGTTTTTTGTATGCGGCCATATAAAAAAATAAAGTTGTTGATGGTTTCTTCGAGATGAAATGTTGGATTAAAAATTTGTAAGCACCATTTTCTAAAGCTCTAAAAGTGTCAATGAAAAAGTGTTTTTAGATTTTTAATATTTTTAAAAATAAGCTCAAAGAATATGAAAAATGTAAATTCAAAAAAATCGATTTTTTTTAAAATCTCGAACGAAAAATATTAAACTTTTTCAAGATCCCCATGCTGCTAATTCTTATCTTGAACACAGTGTATAAGACGTACCTGTGGACATTTTTTATTCTTGGAAAATTTGTAATATCATGCTTCGTGCTTCAATTATCAGTAATCACTATCAACTCTCGATTTTTAAATGGCATCATATGGGGCAATTGACATCTTTCGATTCTACATGAAATTTTGGATACAACTGTTACGAAAACAATTATTTGACCTAACTGATATCATTAATATTATGACTATAAAAGACGCAAATCTTGTGAAGTCCCTTGGTCGGTAAGAGGGGCCATGTCAATCAAACTAGTATTGTCTTTTACCTGAGGTAGTCAGAGTGGTTTTTTGCTAAGAATTAGCATTGGCGTAGGTTTTTTCTTAGATAAAATAACCAGTGCTGCACTGAAAAATGAGATTGCAAAATACGTTATACTAGGTGTTGAAGATTCTCTACTGCTACAAGTTTTCAAAATGTCCTACCATTTGATTCTTCGCAACATCGTAAGCAATGCTCAAATTCTCCGATACATCTTTGAATCATTTCTGGCGGAATGGCCTCACATTCAATTATGATTGGTTGAAGTTAGTGTAAATTATTCGGCCGATTGACATGCACCATATTTTTTAAATATCACCACAAGAAGAAAATCAGTGGTGTGAGATCTGGTTATATAGGTTGCCACTCGACAAAACCCTCTCGCCTAAATCCATCGATTAGGAAAGGTTTCCTTAAAAAACGCTCTCACTTGTCGACTTTATTGTTTCGGAGCCCGATCCTGCTGAAACCAGACATTTACTTCTCGATCAAACATACGATTTAAGGTGGGCACTATTTGATTTTGCAACAAATGTATGTACAACAGGCTGTTTAAATTGCCTTCGATAAAAAAGGGCCAACTATTTGATTATTTATGATGCCAGCCCAACCGTTCAACTTTTATGAATGATGAGTATGAGATACATCCATCCAGTGCGTGCCCAATATCTAAAGTTGTGTTTGTTTACTTTTCCGTTCAAGCAAGCTTCATCGTTGAAACAAATCCTGTTTGTCAAGTATTTTTCAGGATTCTGAAATTCTTCAAAAGTTGAGTTGAGAGCGTCCATCGTAATCTTCAGCGTGCAGTTATTTTTCTTTGGTGTTTTTTAAAATCTCTTATACTGACGTACTGCTTATGTTCCGCTAATTCCTCGCGGTTTTCATGATATAAGGATGTTTCCATTCTTTTGGACATTGGATTCTCTTCTTTTCTTTCTCTTTTGAGGTAATCTTTCTCGTCTATATTTTTTTCATACGGCTTTCACAACGTCCAAATACCTTCTACCTCTTCTACGAGTTGTGTTCTCTTACCAGTTGGTTTATCATATTTTGCTCTTCCCGCTATATTATATTCATCCATTCGTTGTATTTGCTAATATTAACCACTTTGGTTTTTGGACGAAACCTCCCGAACCACAAAAAACTCACACAACACATTTTTTAAGGGTTGGCGTTTTTCAGTTTTTGGTGGGTTTTCTAAATCTCTTTACTTTGTCAAAACAACTATTTCCCACTTTTCCTTAACATTTCGTTCACAGGTTTATCTACCTATTCGAGGTTCTGTTTGTTACACTTGTATTAACCGTACGAAATAATTAAATAAACAAAACGTTCTGTGTGGCATACTTTAGCCGTCGGAACGAAACCTGATACTCGACGATACTCGGACATTAATTCAAAGGATTCCACAAAAAAAACAGATGCGATCTGGCTAATGAGGCTAAATGATGCAAAAATATTAATTCAAAAGTGTTGGTCTACAATAACGTCGAAACAATTGAAATTTTACGTTATTTTCACTTAGATGTTACCTTCTTCGAACAATAGATTACATTCATACTAACATAAATGGTTGGTAGATTGGTAGTAACTAATGAAAGGCGGATTTAAGAGCTCAACTGCCAATCGCTATCGGTCTACAGGGTTAAGCAGTATCTACATATGTATTAAAGGAAGAATTCTATAACTGTTACTTTAAGGACCAGTTGTTCAATCTCTGCTTAAACTTACGTTAGTTAAGTTTAAGCGGAGATTGTTCTACTGGATCCAAGTGTTTTACTTTTTTTTATTCTATAGTGGGTTTCTATTTTATGTCGTTAAAAAGTAGTTTTTAAATAACACAATTTGTATTTGCGAAACTATTTTTTATGTAGATTTAGATTAAAACATTGATGTTTCAGGTTTTACTGGAACGCAGTGCGAAATCGACATAGATGAATGTACAGATAAACCATGTTTGAACGGCGGAACTTGCCACGATCTCATTAACTCTTTCAAATGCGCTTGTGCTATCGGTTTCACCGGCGCACGTTGTCAAGTTAATATTGACGATTGCATTTCAAGTCCTTGCCGAAACGGTGGCCTTTGCCACGATTCAATCGCCGGTTACACGTGCGAATGTCCTCCAGGTTTTACAGGTTTGTGTTCGACACTTTTTATTGTTAAACTATTTTATTCCAACATTAATATATTTGCAGGAGGGTCGTGTGAAACTAATATTAATGATTGTGCTTCGTCTCCCTGTCATCACGGAGAATGTCTCGACGGCGAAAATACGTTTACTTGTACATGCCATCCAGGTTACACCGGGTTCTTATGTCAATCTCAAATCAACGAATGCGAATCGAATCCATGCCAGTTTGGAGGTATTTGCCAAGATTTGGTTAATGGGTATCAATGCCTTTGTAAAGCGGGAACATCCGGACCTAATTGCGAAATCAACGTCAACGAATGTTACAGCAATCCATGCAGAAACAACGCTCGGTGCATAGATGGAATTAATAGGTAAGATTTGCCCGAATTTTAATACATTGTTTTCAATCTTTGAATAACAACTGGTTTTTCTCAATTCTTCCTTTTTTAAATTTAATTTCTAATATTTAACTAATCTGTTTCATGACTTGCAGAAATTACGCACATCCAATGTAAGTTATCCTGAAATTTTCGAGTGTATTTTATTTTGTATATGTTATTAGTGTTAATTTTGTTAAACGAAATATAGTAGTTTGATGTTTGATAGATTGTGGCATGCAAATGCTGCTAGGATTTTTAATATTTCCCTATTATTAAATTCGCCTTTTTTCAGATATACTTGTGAGTGTATACCTGGATTCACTGGCCAACATTGCGAGACGGACATCAACGAATGTGCGTCAAATCCTTGCGCCAATGGTGGAGTGTGCATTGATTTAATCAATGGTTTTCGTTGTGAATGTCCAAGAGGATATTACGATGCTAGATGTCTCAGTGATATAGACGAATGCAAGTCAAATCCATGTAAACACGGTGGTAGTTGTGAAGATGGAGTAAATCAGTTTATATGCCACTGTCTACCAGGTATGTTTCCTAACTAAGTGATTCACCTTTGACAGACATTTTATTGAAAAACTACGATGTATTTTATCTTACCCTTTAGTTTCGTTATAAACTATTCTTCAAAATTTATGTTTCTGTGATTGTTGAAAATTGATTAGAAAACGATCAACTTTCTAGTATAACGGTCGTTATTTAAAATTTTACTGTTGTATGAAAGTGAAACAGTGATTTTTTGTTAAATAACAGGATATGGTGGTAAACAATGTGAAAATGACATCGACGAATGCGCTTCAAATCCATGTCAACACGGCGGACTTTGTCACGATTACCTGGCCTCATACACATGCGAATGTTTACCCGGTTATAGTGGGGTCAATTGTGAAGCAAATATTGACGATTGCGCCATAAACCCTTGCAAAAACGGAGGATCGTGTATCGATCAAGTTAACGATTACAAATGCGTGTGCGAACTTCCTTACACAGGACGAAATTGTCAAGAAAAATTAGATCCTTGCTCTCCAAACAGATGTCGACACAACGCCCGATGTACGCCCAGTTCAAACTATCTGGATTTTGCGTGTTCTTGTAGCGTCGGTTACACCGGGCGTCTTTGCGAGCAAGACGTCGATGAATGTGAAGTTTCACAACCATGCAGAAATGGTGCAACTTGCCGAAATACAAATGGGTCGTACCAGTGTATTTGCGCAAGAGGTTACGAAGGTCGGGATTGCACTGTGAACACAGACGATTGCGCTTCATGTAACTAAATTCAACATAATTTGAGATCAAATAATATTACATATTTTATCTTTTTAGATCCGTGCCAAAACGGCGGCACTTGTTTAGACGATATTGGAGATTATATGTGTTTATGCGTTAACGGATTCGAGGGAAAACATTGTGAAGTAGATGTGGACGAATGTTTATCAAGTCCTTGTTCGAATGGAGCAACTTGTAATCAATATGTCGATTCTTATACCTGTACTTGCCCTCTTGGATTTTCCGGTATTAACTGTCAGACCAATGACGAAGATTGCACAGAAAGCAGTTGCATGAACGGTGGCACTTGTAACGACGGCATCAATTCGTACACTTGTACTTGTAAACCCGGGTACGTTAAGTTTTTCCAGGAAAATTACCAATAATTTTTTGGTTTTGATTACAGATATACAGGTTCCAACTGCCAAAATCGCATCAACTTATGCGATAGTTCTCCTTGTTTAAATGGTGCCAATTGTCAAGACCACGTCACTCATTATACGTGTCACTGTCCTTACGGGTTCTCAGGAAAAGATTGCGGGGAATACGTTGATTGGTGTGCAACCAATCCATGCGAAAATGGTGCTACTTGTCGACAAGTTAAAAACCAATATCAGTGTATATGCGCACCAGGATGGACCGGAAAAGTATGCGATGTCGAGATGGTTAGCTGTAAAGACGCCGCCTTGAGAAAGGGTAAAACTAATGCTCTTATAATTGAACTTTAGAAATTAAAGTAGTTAATTTAGGTGTCGCGCCAAAACTGCTTTGCAATAACGGCACATGTGAAGATATCGGAAATTCGCATAGATGTCATTGTTTGGAGGGTTACGCTGGTTCTTACTGCCAAAAAGAAATTAACGAATGCGAATCGGCCCCGTGTCAAAATGGAGCTACTTGTAAAGATTTGATAGGCGCATACGCTTGCCATTGCACTAAAGGTTTTCAAGGACAGAATTGTGAGTTAAATGTAGATGATTGTAAGCCGAATCCTTGCCAAAACGGAGGAACTTGTCACGATCTTGTGGATAATTTTCAATGTTCTTGCCCACCGGGAACTTTAGGATATATTTGTGAGATTAATATAGACGATTGCCGGCCGGGTGCTTGCCACAACAATGGAACTTGTGTAGATAAAGTCGGTGGATTTGAGTGTAAATGTCCTCCAGGTTTTGTGGGACCAAGATGTGAAGGTGACATAAACGAGTGCTTATCAAATCCATGCGCAACTCCTGGTAATCTCGACTGCGTTCAACTAATAAACGATTACCATTGTAACTGTAAGGCCGGATACATGGGAAGACATTGTGAAGTGAAAGTGAATTTTTGTGCTAATTCTCCTTGTCAAAATGGTGGAGTATGCACTACGGTACATGCTAGACATCGATGCACGTGTCCAGATGGATTTTACGGTAAAAATTGCGAATTTAGTGGATACGATTGTGATTCGGATCCGTGTCAAAACGGTGGAATATGCCAAATATCCGATGGGGGCGGTTATCGATGTGATTGTCTAGAAGGTACTATGGGTACCAATTGCGAAATAGACTCCCTCAACGAATGCGATAGTAATCCGTGTAGACATCCCGACGCAATTTGTCAAGACAAATTAGGCGATTACGCTTGTTATTGTCCACCTAAACATGCGGGAAAAAATTGCGAATTGTACGATCGTAATTCGCCGGGTGGATTAGAGTCGTTATACACTCTCGGAAAGATACAATCACCTATTACGCGAAAGATTTAGAATTACAAAGGAAGCAATGTGTCAAAAATAATTGTTCGTCCAAGAGGGGAAATAATCGATGTGATGAGGAATGCAATACTTACGCCTGCGATTTCGACGGTAACGATTGTTCTTTAGGTTTAAATCCATGGTTGAATTGTACAGCTTCTATCAAATGTTGGGAAGTGTTCATGGATGGCAATTGCGATTCTGAATGTAACAATCATTATTGCTTATTCGATGGGCGCGATTGCGAACAATCTTTGCCGCCTTGCAATCCCGTATACGACGCCTATTGTCAAAAACACTACGCAAACGGTCATTGCGATTACGGATGTAATAACGCCGAATGCAATTGGGATGGATTGGACTGTGATCAAAAACCGCCCGAATTGGCTGACGGAGTTATGGCCGCAATTCTGCTAATGGATATGCAAGCGTTTAAGCAGAATTTAGTAGCATTTTTAAGAGAGACCAGTTACGAACTACGCACTACCGTTAGAGTAAGAAAGAATGAGTCAGGCGAAGATATGATTTATCGATGGACTTCTTCGACTTCCAAAAAATCAGGAGTGAAAGTTTACTTAGAAATTGACAACCGCAAATGCACTTCATTTTCGAATAATGAGTTCTGCTTTCAATCCGCCAATGCGGCTGCAGAATTTTTAGCAGCTAAAGAATCCCGACACGCTTTGTCAAAATCGTTTCCTATTTATCGAGTCACTGGAGTAGATGATCTTGTGGAGGATGGTAAAGAACCGAATACTAACGCCAAATATGTAGTAATCGGTATATTGTTGATCTCGGTTATTGGTGCTGTAATTGGGATTATAGTAAGCACTCAAAGAAAGAGAGCGTCTGGTATTACGTGGTTCCCAGAAGGATTTTTGCGAACGAATTCTGGTACAAGGCGAAGGTCGGGAAGGAGAGGTCCGGATGGACAAGAAATGCGAGATCTTAATAAGAATCCTTCAATAGCTTGTATGGAGTTGGATTTAAATTCACACGGAGGTCACATGGGTCACGTACAACAGTGGTCGGATGACGAATCAGATGTACATCAGCCTAAACGGATGCGTATATTGGAGGCGGGATATGCCAGCGATCACACCGCAATTACAGATTATGAAGAAGCAGAACCGGGCACTTGGGGGCAGCAACATTTGCAAGCGGCCGATATTCGACCGCCACCGTCTATGTTGACGCCACCTCAAGATACGGATCTCAATGATATCAATGCTCGAGGCCCTTGCGGCATGACCCCAATAATGGTAGCTGCTGTACGTGGTGGAGGAATTGATACTGGTGAAGACGAAGAAGATGATACTGCAGCGAACGTAATTCAAGATTTAGTTGCTCAAGGTGCTGAACTTAACGCTACGATGGATAAAACTGGAGAAACTTCTTTACATTTAGCTGCCAGATACGCGCGAGCAGACGCAGCTAAACGTTTACTCGATGCCGGTGCAGACGCAAACGCTCAAGACAATACTGGACGAACGCCATTACACGCTGCAGTTGCTGCCGATGCTGTGGGAGTTTTCCAAATTTTATTGAGAAATCGTGCTACTAATCTTAACGCTCGCATGCACGAGGGAACGACACCTTTGATTTTAGCAGCGCGTTTAGCTATCGAGGGAATGGTGCAAGATTTGATTAGTGCCGAAGCTGATATAAACGCG
Organism: Abscondita cerata; assembly: GCA_030710515.1. NCBI lineage: Eukaryota > Metazoa > Arthropoda > Insecta > Coleoptera > Lampyridae > Abscondita > Abscondita cerata. Next base: position 349,954 of record JALBCR010002223.1, read on the forward strand.
GCTGATAATTCTGGGAAAACTGCACTTCATTGGGCTGCTGCAGTTAACAATGTAGAAGCTGTTAATATTTTACTCGCACATGGTGCTAATAGAGATGCACAGGATGATAAGGTACTTATACAAATTTTATGTTTTCTGTTTTTATGAGATAAATTCTCTAGCGTCGAGTTTGTTAACTTTCCTTCTTAACTGGTACCGTCGTCAGAGTCGTGAATTACAAAATGTATTACCTGTTTGTTTTATTTTTTCTGTTGCCTATTTGTTTCTTCCTCTTAAATTGATTTTTTTCTTCTCCTAGGTGATCATGTCTTACATGCCTTTACGTGCTCTTCACATAAATAAGTTTTTATTTATTTACTTTTCTTTTCACATCTGGATTCCCAAAGGGCTGGTTATATCCGCCATAAATAAATTAGTGATATTGAATAATAATTAATTTAATAAATTAATTTGTAAAATTAAATAATGTAAGGCAAAATGTTCTAATTTAATTTTAGATAAGTTTTAAACTATTCCTATTTTTATAACCACAAACAACTTTTAACAATTCTAGAATCGTTCCATACTTAAAATAAATTTACATTTTGAGACCTATTGATCAGATAATACAAGATGTCATGTCATTGGTAAGCGATTCTAGGTATGACACATGTTTTACGTACTATTTTTTTTATTTCACTGGCATTTACTAAAAAAAGAGTTCTACTTTTTCGTATTCATTGGTCTGGCTGTTTTGATTATTGTCGCAATAACAAAACGAATGACTATTAGCGAGCTACCAAGTGTTAGTGTATTAATGGATCCATTACGCACAACCTTATTTAGGGTAAATTAGTATCATAAAGAAGTTTTTACCGCATCGAAATAAAAGAAAAACGATATGTCTTTTTTGGCAACGGTATTCTTTATTTTAAATATTTCTATCATTGTTTTTGTAAGAGTTTGTATATCTTCCTACATCCATTTAGAGTGGTTGATTAAAAAAAAATTCTATTTTCAGGATGAAACTCCATTATTTTTAGCTGCCAGAGAAGGATCTTATCAAGCTTGTAAAGCTCTTCTTGAAGCTTATGCAAATCAGAAATAACTGATCACATGGACCGATTACCTCGTGATGTGGCATGCGAAAGATTGCATCACGATATTGTAAGGCTTTTAGAAGAGCATGTTCCTCGTAGTCCGCAAATGGTGAATGTCGTTCAAAATAACTCCATGTTAAGTAAGTATTTTTGTCCGAATTAGTACCAAAAACTGACGATTACTTTACAGCATCTGCAAATGGTCAAATGATTCAGCAACCTACAGTAATTGTTGCTAAAAGACAAAAGTCTAAAAGGCCTAGCAAAACTGGCCATAACGGACCACTGGATCCTGCAAGTCCCGAAATCGAGGGCACACACCGGTGGAAATATCAGGCGTAAACCTAGTGTAAAAAAATGTCCCAAGAAAGGATCGAACAATCCCAGTCACGTCGATATATCGCATAACGTAGATTCTGTTATTACATCGTTAAGTCCGGTCGAGTCTCCTATGACGAACAATTCTCAGCTGAGTCCGTACGACACAGTGTACTCGAACATGAGTTCGGCATTAGAAGGTTTGGCTACCAATAAACCACCTCCGAGTTACGACGACGTAACAAAGAACAATCCATCGATGCACGGCTTTCCTAATTACGGGCCATTTAGCCGACCTACTTTCCCGGATCAGTTGATTTTACAAAGACAATTACATACGACCACATTAAGTCCGCCTTATTCGAATCAATCCCCGCCACATTCGGTTCAGTCTAATATGTCTTTATCTCCTCAAGCATATAATGGATCTCCTTCTCCGGCTAAATCGCGCCCGTCGTTACCCATAAGCCCAACGCACATAGCCGCCATGCGAGCGGCAACTCAACAGAAGCACGGAGGCGTTCCACAAACTCAAAATCTTCTTATGGGTCTTGACTTTAGTCAAACCGGACAAGAATTAGCTTTAGCTTATACTACGGGGCATCAACATAGTATGACACCTCCCCAACCACAGTATCAGCAAAGCTACTATGTAACTCCCCCATCTCAACATTCTGACATCATCCCACATTTAGGACCCGACAATTTCCCCACGCCGAGCCCAGAAAGTCCGGGACATTGGTCGTCGAGTTCTCCACATTCTTGCGTGTCTGATTGGTCAGAAAATATCACTAGTCCGAACACGTACGTGTCAACCGGTCATCAAACAAATAAAGGTGTGGACGCTATTTATATATGAGTGTTAAATACTTTTCCGTGAACCAAGTAGGGGTTTAAGGGAGCATTAGGATCTCAATTGTGGATTTTAAAGATGGATATTATTTTAATATGTCGAAACTTTTGTTTTTAAAGTAATAAAGTAAGTGTTATACTTGTAAAGATACGATAATTGTTGTTGTCAATACATAAACTGTTTAAAGAAATCAGTATTTTTATCACGAAAACTTTGTGTGCCTTGATCGACACTTGTTGCGTTGCTTTAAAAATGTTGTACTTTTAATGTAATATTTAAAGAAAAGAAATCTCTTGTACATAGTTAGTATTATGAATCTTGTTAGTTACGTATAATTTTAAATTTATGATTATATTTTTGTTTTATCTAAGAAGAAAGTGCCTCGTAGTAATCCAATTCTCTATTTAAAACCAACTTTTATATATTACTGTAACTATATTTCGATATTTCAGGACACGGGGAAAATCGTCCGACTTTAGAATAAGTAATCACGATTTTGACTCCATCGCTCTATAAATGATTAATACAAAAGTGTCTTACATGTCTGTGATTCTTAAGTAATTTATGATATAACATCCATTCTACACAAGTAATAATAGCTTTAGACCTTTTGTTCTAAATAACGCATATTCATATTAGAAATTGACATCAATTTTGCCAAAAATTGTAATTTTGTAATATTAAAAATTAGAATGTTTTTTATGATATCATATTTTTTATTGTATATTTCATCAAATCAGTTGTAAAAATTGATTTTAATTTTAGTAAACCTTTACTGTAAAAAGTACTGATTTTAGATAACGTGTTTTAACCCAATACGAGTGCCGAATACTATTTTATTCAAATTGTTAAAAGTTAACATGTACGGGGTTAAGAGACTTATGTATGTAAAAATTTATTAGTTCAATAAATATTGTGAAATTAACTTACAGTGATATTGGCGCTCAAAGGGTTAATTAGTAATACGGTTAATTATTACATTTTAGAATTCAATTAGCTCATCGGTCGCATGCTTTCGGCGTAAATGAGAGTATTTACTTGTAGATTTAGTTAATATTTCATCCTTGTACTATATGTTTTGGATAAATAAACTGATTTTATACAGTTTAATTTTATTTTTAAGTCCATCTATGTTAAAGTAGGCATTTTAGTCTAAAATTTCACATACATTTATTAAAATCGGGAGGTCAGTTGTTTATGAAATATCTTCTAGAAAATACCGCTGGGCATCTAGTTCCGTGTGTGGTGACACTGATAGAAACTTCAAGTATTCTGTACACCTTCAGTCAAATCTTTCTTTCCAAAAATTATTTTGTCTCGAGGATGAAAGTTAATGGAGGTAAAAAAACGAAGGGAGCAAACCTAATGAGTTTTTGCATTCTCTCCATAAATTATTTTGGCGCATGAATAAATATTAATGTTTTAAAAAGAAAGGCGAGCTAACAACGATCTTGTTTTATTTCCTATATTCATAAAAAAACCTGTATATAAAATTAACAACTGATTTTGACCCGCCAAGTATATAACATTGAGACTTATTTTAGATATAAAAATGGCAATTAATTTTGGAACATTATGTATGTTAAATGACAATTCCTTTTGGAACACCCTGTATATAAAATTTGACTTTTGTTCACCCTGTATATAAAATTAGCAGTTAATTTAAAACAACCCTGTATATAAAAATAAGAACGCGTTTTGACCACCCTGTGTTTGAAGTTGGCAATTACTTTTTGGACATCCTGTATATAATCATTACTTTTGGCCACTTTGTATGTAAAAAAATGACAGTGACTTTTGAACCACCCTGCATATAAAATTTGCAGATTCTTTTGAATCACCTTGTTTACAAGGTGACACAGGAAAGTAGGTACAGTCAATATCTTTTTTCCTATTGAAGATAAAAATTTGAAATTTGGAGCGTTAACTAAAGACGACCTTTTGAGTTTAATGGAACAAAAATGATTTTCGTTTCACTTCCGGTTTAACCGGAAGTGGTCCAAATTTTGGATTTTTAAATAGGACACCCGGTATTTTTTGACATTTTCGGAATCAGCGGATCAATTTTGACACGATTTAACAATTTGTGAAAATGTTTGCAAAATTTTATTAATTTATTTTTAGGAAAAAAATTAAACGCCGCCTATGGTCAATTCGCATTAAGAACCTTCTATTCTAGTTATGCCTAGAAAAATTAGAAACCGTAATTTTTAGCACGTGAATTAAGTTATACCTTTTTTAAAGTTTCCTAAATCACTTTTATCAAATTTACTCAATTTTTTCAAATGTAAACATGCCGGGTACATCAGACAGAGTGAAGACGATTTTTTTTCCAATTTTTTTACACCAAATTTTTTTGAAAATCGGCCAATTTATTTTAGCATTAAATTAGCTAATCGCTATTCTTTACGAAAACCCCCGTATTTGCGAGATATTTACAAAAAAACTGATTTTCCTCCTCTTGGACACTACAGAAAAAATTTAGCAGGGATCGGATTGTTGGGGACTTTTGACACAATGTAGATAATGGCAATATCCCTTATATTTTTATCTAATTTGACTGGGCTGAAAATACTAATTTGCCGAGATTTTTATAAAATGAGATAAGGGAATTCAAAATATTGGACAATTTAATTTTCTTCAAATAACCGAAACAAAAATTAAAAATTAGGTTCTCACCGCCATTTTTTAAACTTTAGCTTGATTTAAATTTATTGGACTCCCTATCACAGAAAAACGTTTATTTTTTGTGTCCCTATACAAACACTTTAAATACAAAATCATAACCTCACATCTCAAATTTAAAGGTAAAAATGTTAAATGTTAGAATAAGTAGTTTTGGAGAAAATGGTTTAGGCGAACCAGAGCAAGACGCAAACTTTTCTTTAACAGAACTTGACAAAGGTAAAGGTGATATAATAAATCTAGGAGTTGCAAAAATTTATTGTAGGATTGAGATCTGGTACTGTCGGAGAACAATGTGAAGCAATTGTTAGATTTCCTCGACTTTTTGAAAGATATCCATTTCCTATTTTAATAAACGCTTCTTTTTTGAAGTTAGCCGATGTATTTCGTATAGGGTAAGTGTGAATATTACTTAACGTTTACTAATTTTATTCTTTGTAGAAGTAACTTTCTTAGATTATGGGTGTTAAGAGTTTGTCAACAAAGCGAAAAACATTTAGATAAAATTTCAAATGTTGATGAGTTTGTAAGAAGAGTCTACAGTGTAATACATAGTAACGATCCAATTGCAAGAGCACTTACTTTGAGAACTTTAGGAGCTGTGGCGGGAATTATACCTGAAAGGCAACAAGTACATCATAGTATTAGAAGAAGTCTAGATTCTCATGATAATGTTGAAGTTGAAGCTGCTATTTATGGTGCAATTCAATTTGCTGCTCAGTCTAAAACTTTTGCAATTAGCATGTGCAATAAAGTTTCTGATATGATTCAAGGACAAGCAACTCCAGCAAATATGAAACTTCAATTAATACCAATTTTACAATACATGCATCATGACACAAGCACTTCTGCCATGGTTCGAAAGTTGTGTACCGATTTACTTCCAAGTTATCCATCTCAAGACTTTGTTTTGGTCACACTGAATACTCTCACACAACTTGCGGCTGCAACTTTAGTAGATATACCTAGTCAGGTATAAGATTTGAGTCAATTGTATGTGTGTTTTTATATTTTGAGATGGTTTCAGGTATCATTGTTGTTAAAGTATCTGCAATGTGATCCTAGATGGGAAGTTAAATCCAAGTCGTTGCAGTACTTGTATCAGTTGGCAAAACCAGGGGCTCATTTATGGCCACCAGGAGCGATTGATAATATTGTGGATATGGCAATGATGACACAAGCACCAAAAGTTTTAAGTTTGGCATTGGGTAAAGTATAGTTCATATTTTGTTTTTCCAGTGTTTTCTATTTCAATATTAAAATGCCACCTACTCTTGAGTCACCCTAAAGATGTACATCGGGGACATATTAAATGATGCAGTATAGAACCACCATGTTTCGTTATATCATGACTTAAAAAAAGCTGGCTGCTTGGTGATGTAATACAATATGACCCTGATTGTAGATTAAATGTTGTCATTAGTTGTATTCTTAACTGAATCAGTTCACTTGAGTTTAGTTGGTTCTGATACGGATCACTTGGAGGTAAATAAATTCATTTGAAAGAATGTGCAAGTTCAGTTCAGATCGATCGAATCAGTTTGAAAGAGTACGCCTTTTGTTGCTGTAGTGTGGCATCAGGTTCCTGACAACACAATTCATAGAACTACATAATCCAAAATCAAAGAAGTAATAACAGTACGTACGGACAAACTCACATTTTAGTTGAATGACAAAATAACTTTGAAGTAAATTAGCAGGTAAATACACTTTGGGATGCATTTACTTATTAGAGAAAGTGCATAAATGCAAATAATATTAGTCATATCAGAATTTACAATATTATTGAATAGCATGCATCTGAGTGGTTTTTAATTACCCAAAACATTTAGTTCTAGTCTATTTTTTACTTTCAACCATCATTTAAGACAAAAATCATTTTTTTTAATTCAAGCCAGTTGTTACCCATTGGACTGAACAATTTAGCGGCTATACCACTGGAATCACCTGATTGCGAAGCATAGAAAATTTACTATTGAACGAGTGCGCATCCGTCCATGGGGCAATCTTTCTCCGTACGTCCTGTACAATTTTTTTAAAAAAAATTGACAATTCAAAATTTTATTTAAACAAATCGTACGCATTATCTTTAATTTAAATAGTGTATGCTCGAATGTATGATGGACCATCGTAGTTGCGTTATGTAGTTTACAGGTTCTACGTAATTCGAAGAAAAACTTTCCTGGCACCCATATATTCTCACCATACACCACTTGTGTTGCCGAGAAATCTTCCTTCCATGCTGTGTTAATAGTTCGATACGGGTCTATGTAGTGTTAGTGTCAAACGCGAGTAGGGGTTAAAAGAAATAATAAAACCCTTAAATTATACACTTATTATTACAAATACAACGTGACGTATTTACGTCTTGAATGTTAACATCGCAATGCGTAATCACGCGCATTCTAATTATTAGTCGAGGGTTGGGGAACCAACATACGTCACCCAAAATCTCTAACAGTATATATGTACGAAGAGCCAAATAAGCGAGGACGCCGGTCAATTCTCGAAAACTATTCTACAATTTGCGGAAAATAGTATATTACGTTACTAGGAGTAGAAGGCAAATATTATGTGTTGAGCATAGAAGTTGAGGCTGAACAATCTAGGCGAAACACATAACACGCTTTCTACTCCGAGTGACATATACTATTTTTTCTTCAAGCGCAAAAATAAAAAATAAAATATGTATAGACATGAGTTACAGTTTTATTTACTACGTGGACATTAGAGTAATCATCCTATATCTATGAATTAAATATTAATAATTTTCTAATTATTATAATTTAAATTATTACGATAAGTTCAAAATTAAGCAATAATATTAAACAATATCACTTGTTAACGTGTATATTGAATGTATAATTTTGTACGGTGCAGTTACTTAGGCTTAAAGCACTGCTAGCGGTTTTTGTGTCAAAACTGACAGTTCTGTCATTAATGAACACATTACATTTGTCAGGATCATTTCTAAGAACCGTATCAGCATTGCTAGAAAAGTCTTGAGTGAAATCTGTTTCTTGTTGCTCACAGATTCTTCGATATATTCTTCGGCAACGCTGGTAGATTTCCATCCACCATGTCGCTTTAGAACTGTAATATCCACCGTTGTCAACTAAGGTAGTTGCCGAGGTTCTTCTAAGATTATGGCTTGTATGTTCATGGGGATTTGGCAAATATAAAAACAGCGCAACATCTTTTGAGACGTTTGAAATTTTATGTTTGCCCATTACAACACGATGACAGTGACCATGCTGATATTTAATAAAAATCTATCAAAAATTATGTCCTTTGGTCGAAGATGTGCATATTTTCTATATATATTCAAATAAAAATCCCCAATTATAGTAAATGAACGATGTTTTTTAGTTTTAGTGTTAGGAATATTTACTAAGACTAAGTTTCCCAAATCTTTTATATCGTTAACTTTTAATTGAACTAGTTCGTCGCATCTACATGCTCCTGAGATTCCAAATATAACTACCAAAAAATATTGTACATAAATTTTATAAAAATAATCGGTGCATTCTATATTTTTTTAAACCTAGGTACGTACCTTTGTAGCCAAATATTTATCATCAGGTGCTGTACTAAGGAATTTGTCAAAGTCTTCTTTAGAAAAAACTTGTGACTTTTTTCGCTTATAGTTATCGTCTTGTCGCTTTAAATATGCAATTAATTTAGAATAATTATCGATCTTCACATTGTGTTCCACACATTTTCGGAATAAACAGTCACATTATTTTCTTTTGCCCAATTCACAAATTTATAGTACGCATGATCATAAACATTTCTAGACTTTTCTGGAATTAATGTAGCCAATGATGAATTAGCTATTTCTCGTAATTCAGGTGGAGTGCATTGAATTTTTTACTCATTTAAAGTCGATTTATTAAGACGAAATATCAAATTTATCACTAATATTGTAAACGTTAAAATTACGTAAGTCCCTTCTGCGCATGCGTAATGATTTCCGCGCATGCGCAAAACTTAAATTCACACATTTTTTCCCTAGTAAAATAATTTGTACTAGTACAAAAATTGATCACTTCTACTGCATGTATTGCCTTATATAATCTATACGATTACTATACGCTTGAAGAAAAAATATTTTTAGTAAAAGCAACCACGAAAAATTGTTAAACTTATTTTTAATTTTCTAAAACGGACACAAGAGTACTTTGTACTTCTAAGTACAAAAGAAAAGTAGTAGTCATAATGAAGTACAATTTTGAAATTCTCATTTTAAAGCCCATCTAATTTTGTGACTTTTTATATACTAAGCATTTTTTGTATCCATAATAAATAGTAAGAGTGGAAGAACCTGGTAAATAATACAACTTTTAAATAGCTGTGACTTCCAAACCCTTTGTCTAAATGTGTTGAACTTGGGCTTGTTCGAAAAAAATTATGGTCGTAATTTAAACCACATTTTGAATGGTGCCTTGAAAATATATAGTATGTAAATTTTTTTTCACCTATCAGGAAATGCTCTGTCTAAAAATGGACGAACGTTCCTTGAAAAATGCGCTGGACATCCATCATGATGGGAAAACATGTTTTGACGAATACCGAATGATACATCTTGTGGATGATTTCGAAGTTTATTAATTAAAATTGAGAGGTGTTTCACCATTAAAAGCACCATTAAATATGAAGGGGCCGATAATTTTGTTCCCTAAAACTAACTTTTATATCACTAGGTCTAGTCTGTCCACAGATATAGTTGAGACGAATCCAGGATTTTCTGCTAGCATGTTTAACATCCAATGGCAATGATCCAACCTCTGTCAAAGACTGATGGAGAACAATATGGTACGCGTGAAAATATGTTTAATATATGTACAAAGTGTGCAACAAAAATTTATGGTAATATGAAAAAATGCTGAAACAAGTATATATATATATAGATCGGTTTACAACGTTCTACGACGTCTTCCGACACCCAACCGCCATCCGTCCCTGTCTCTCCACAGGTCTACGTCTAGATTCCTTTCCCTAATTTCGGTTTCAACACCCTCTCGCCAACTCTTTCTTGGTCTTCCTCTCTTTCTTCTTCCTTGAGGTGACCAGCCTAATATTTGCTTAGGTAACCTATCGTCGTTCATTCTTTGTACATGGCCATACCATATTAGCTGTTTCGTCCTCACATCGTCCACCAATGTATGCCCGGGTCCCATTATTTCCCGGATCCTGGTATTCGGAATTGATTTAACTGCAGCTCGTCGCCAGAAGTCCATCTCGGTTGCTAGCAGTGTCTTTTCTGCACTTTTTTAGAGGCCATACATCACTTCCATACGTTACTATGCTCTTTATAATTGTGTTGTAGATGTGATGTTTATTACCCTTGGATATTGTTTGGTCCCACAATACTCCATTTATGCCAATAGCCCTTCTTCCTTGTATGTTGCGTTCCTCAATGGCTTTATCTAGAGTTCCATCCTCTGTTATCTTCAGACCCAGGTATTTATACTCTGTGCAGTGTTGAATGGTTTGGTTATTTTCTAACACTATAGGCTCTGGTGTTCCACCAATACACATACACTCCGTCTTCTTGATGTTAACTTGCAGACCCCATTTTTGTACTCTTCTATAAGTTTTCTTGCCATATATGCCAAGTCATCATGGTCCTGTGCTAATACGATCTGGTCATCTGCGAAGCACATTGTGTATAGGTTATTATTGTTAAGGGGATTCCCATGGCATAACACTTCCGTTTCCAGACTTTGAGAGCTTGCTCTAGATATATTTTAAAAGAGTAGGAGACAGGCAACATCCTTGTTTCAGACCTTTTGTAACGGTGAATCCCTTGCTGACATTGTTGCCTATTTTCACTTTTGCTGTGGATTTCTCATACAGTCTTTCTACTGCTTTTACTATGCCATGATTTATATTGGTTTGTTTTAACGCTGTCCAAAGTTTGCTAAGTGGAACACTGTCATAGGCCTTTGAAGATCAACATAAAGTAAATGGATCTCTTGATCCACGGCCCTTTTTTTTCAATGACCTGAGTGAGGCAGTATAGGTGATCTACTGTTGAGCGACCAGCTCTAAAACCAGCCTGTTCTTCAGCTTCCATATCCGCATACTCTGTCTCAATTTTGTTTTTAAGATCTTGCCATATATTCTGCTCATTGTACCAGTCACTGACAGTCCTCTATAGTTTTCACATGAATCTCGGCTTCCCTTTTATGTATCGTGGATATAAGGGATATTTGCCATTCATTAGGGATTTCACTTCCGTCAATGCAGTTTTGGAATATCATTGTAAGGTGCGTATAGAGCAAGTTGGTGCCATGTTTTATTAATTCTGCCGGAATATTTCCGGGACCAGGGGCTTTTCATTTTTAAGCGAACTGCATACTTTTTGACTTCGCTGTGCGTTACTCGTACTGGAGATGAAACAATATTAATAGCACCATTCTTATTAGTGTTCGCACTAATGAACTCAGTTCTTTCTCGGTAAGCAGATCCTTACTTCTTTTTGGGCTTTCTTTGTAGCTTCTCTATCCTCATCTTTATTTGTTGTTAGGTACTTCTGATATTTCTGTCTTTTTTCCACTATTTTCTTTTCGATTTCTTCATCCCACCAATATGGTTTCTGTTGTCTTTGACCTTCCTCATGTTCACCAAGCGCTTCTCTGGCGGCGGCGTGTATACACTCTTTATGTCTTCGTAGTGTTGCTGTGTATTTTGTGTTCGTGGTAATGTACAGAATTTTTCCAACTTTTGGTCCAGACGGCTTCTGTAAAGTGTTCGTGTGCTTTCATTGTCCAAACTGTCCAAGTAATACCGTACTGGTTTATTGGACAGGACTGGTTCTGCACCTGCCGGACCTCTGCATACTTTGACATCGTGCACGTCAATTCTTGTCTTTTGTCTTACAATGACGTAGTCGATTATGGATCTTAAGTTTCGTGTTTTCTGCGTCCATGTGAACTTGTGGATATCTCGATGTTGGTAAAAGCCATTTAGTACTTTTAAACTACTTTGTTCACATATTGTAACGAGGCGTGTTCCATTGTCATTGCGTGTGACCTCTCCATGCATTACAATTGTTTTGCTATTATTTTCCAGTCCAACTCTGCTATTGAAATCTCCAAGTAATATTATCTCCCGTGATGTTCCAACCTTAACAACCTCATCATTCAGTGCTTCAAAGAAATCCTCTTTTGTGTTAACTAGTGCATCTTCATTCACCGCGTATACTCCGAAGATAGTTATTCTCTGGCCATGTAGTGTAATGTTCATCTTAATTAGTCTTTCACTGATCGCCTCCCAGGAGCTAATATACTTACGTAACGTTTTTCGAACTAGTATTGAGACTCCTTGTTGTGCCCTTTTTCTTTAGATACTCCACTATAGAAATGATCATAAAATCCCAAATTTTCTGAACCGTTACCTTTCTTTTTTGTCTCTGTAAGTACCGCAATATCGGCTTTGGTGTTTTTTACTTCCGCAATTACTTCATTTAGTTTTGTAGAGAGGCCTTGAACGTTCCATGTAGCCCAAATCATTGTCCGTTTTCTTTGCTTTAGTCGTTGCCGTTTAGTCTGATCTAGTCCGAGGCTTTGGTTAAGTTTTTTAACATTTTACTTTTTTTCCGAGTATCGAGGAGTTAGCCCGATCTCAACCCCCAACCTGGAGGACCAGGGTTTTATATCAGAGTACCTTCTCCTAGATAAGTTGCTTTCTCTGTAGCTAAGGAGTCTTATCTACCCCACCTGTTGGTCCGCGGGTGGTATTTTATTTCCCACCTACCCACCGTTTCTGTTGAACCGGTTAGGGCATTCCCCTATCCGCCACCTTGGGGACGCGCCCTCTAGGGGTTTACAGGTTCCCCCGAGGGAACAAGTAACTTTTGAATTTTAAAAAGCCATGTTTTGACATGAATTTGACAATTGTAGAGGTTACATGGCAATGCAATGCGTCAACAAACATTTTTTTTTAATGGAAGCATATACTTTTTTTAATTTTCGGATTCGTTATTAATCAAAGATTCTGACAATATATCATTCGTCATAAAAATACAGTGTGATTCAAAAATACCGCACACAATTCCAAAGATAGGTCATTCCAAGATATGACAAAAAGTTGAAAGTTCGGCTGAAACAGATGATACAGAATTACAGAAACTATAATTTGACATAATTTTGACAAGGGTAGCAGTTACCATGAGAACTGTGTAACGTCCCCAAACATTGTTTTTTAGATTTTTGGTTTAGTTATTAGTCAAGAATTATGGGAAAACGTCATTTGCCATAAAAATACAGTGTGGTTCAAAAATACTGCACATAATTCAAAACGTGGGTAATTTACCATGATATGAGAAAATGTTGCAGCAAATTACTTAAAGGTTGCAAAAACTATCATTTGACAAGATTTTGACAAGGTAGTAGTTAACATGACATAATCAGAAAATTCGCTACCTATTGGAATTATGAAAAAGTAACGCACAGCATTCAAAATTACGGCCATAATGTTTTTCGAACAACCCTAAGTTCAACAAATTGGGACAAAGGGTTGGGAAGTTACACCTATTTAAAAGACGGAAAATTAGATGGGCTTCAAAATGTCAATCTCAAAATTGTACCGCATTGTAAACATTGTAGGAGAAAATTGTCCTTGTAGTTGCACCCGTTTTAGAAACTCAAAAATAATTTGCAGCAATTTCTCTTGGTCACTTTAACTAAAAATATTTTTTCCAGAGATTGTAGGACGAAATTTTCTGAGGTATCACCGGCCTCCTCGCTAATTTGGCCACCCTGTACATGGTCGACTTTGGGTGTTTTAAATGCTTCCAATTGCTTTTTGTCTTCTAATTTAGGAGCCCTAGTAATAAACGAATTATATTTCAACTTTGGCCTGTGGTTTATGACTGTTTTCTTATGTGATCGATTGGTATTTTGAAAACAATACGAGAACGATTTCGAAATATTCTTTTATCAGGTGGCGGAACTAGTCAAATTAATTGCACTGTTACTGTAAACGTATATTCGGTAAATTTAATACAATTTTTAAAGCGCTGCAACTGCATCTGTCGCTCTTACTTGAGAACGACTGTCGCGGTTAATATCCCGCCAAATTGCAAGAGTAACTAAAACACAGCAGTGCTGTCACCACATGCCCACGCGTTAACATTACTTGTCTGGAAAGATTGAAACTCAAACAGATATCGTTATATAACGTTTCCCTGACACATCACACGGCTGAATGTCTATTGATACACTTCTCCCCATGCAGGGCGGAAAGGGCAAAAGGAAAATCAAAACTATGCTCATGCATTATTTTTTGATCAATGAGCTTCCACGATGAGTGTGTTATTTTACGTGAAGTGCTGAAGTAACTGAAACTAATACACCGTAACTCGTTTTTACCAAATTGAAAAGTATATCAACGGTTTATTGTCCTGATGTGGCTCCGCCATGTTTTTCCCTCCTAAAACTCCTATAAATGATGTAATTTCAAGAGATTTCCGTTAATGTTCATTTGTGAAATCTTTCCATCACTACATCATATTCTCTAACGAAATACATACATTTTGTTTATAAACAAGTTTTTAACATAAACAGCGATAAAATTGACTCCATCTTTTACCTCCTGCTCGAAAAAGTCTGGTATAAATATTCATAATTGGCGTGTTTTTAGATGTTATCGGAGTTCTTGCCGAATCTCCAAACGTATGTCACGAGCATCGCACACAATCTTCGAAAGTAAAAGAATTCTGCAACAAAAACAGTTACTCGTCGCACCCCGCAATTGCTGCCCAAGCAATTCAAGTGCTCACAAGGATTACGTGTTATTGGTAAGTAATTCAATAAAAAAAAATTTAAAAAACCGTTACCTATATATTAACTCAGTTACCAGGAAAATATGGAGGCGCATGGGGCTGAAGATGTAATCAGTTCGTTAGAAACTCTGATACTGTTGCTTATATTTTCTGAAGAAAAATACACGTATCAGTTGAAGATTGCGTTAAAATGCGCTGTGCAATTATGCGAAGCAAAGCATGAGTATTGCGAAAAGTTTGTAGAGTTGCTTGGTTCAAATTTGAAAAATTTAAATGGTTTGCGTTTACAAATTGACTTGTGATTTTTGCCTTAAATTATGCTTGTAGGAAAATCAACAACATTGGTGTGTGAAGCATTGGGAGCAATTGGTGGGTTACAACCTGAAACTTTACTTCCGTTATTATCAGATGTGCTTGAAATATTAAACGAACTTGCTGACCTTGAAAATCTCACCAGTTTACAGACGCACACGCAAGTGCTGTTGTGTACTTTAGTTTTTCAAACTTTATGTGGTTACTATTGGAATTTGGAAACACAAAGTACATTGCAGAAAGTGGTTTCAAACAACAACTTATGGGCAAATTATCGCATTGCACGCGCCGCCGTTCGCTACAGTCACCATGAGGTTGCCCTTAGCATATTTAAGGGACTTACCGAACAAGTGAGTTCAGAAAATTTACATTTTTGGTTGGTGTGTCTGAAAGAGATGTGTGAAGCTGAATCGGCTTTGTTAAACAACAGCAATGGTAATTTGGTTGACCGATTGGATTCGGCGGTTGTTCATTATAATAAAGCAATAGCGGCGTTGAAGGTAATTAAGTGAATATTAAATTTGTGTGCTTATTGTAAGTTTTTAGGTTGCGGGTACTCCTTCAAATAATCTTCAATTTCAATCAGAATATATACGTATACGTACTGAATTTTTACAATGTCTTGTTCAGTTGATACACACGTCAAATATTTTATGTATTGTTCCTCCACCAGCAATTGCGTCATCGATAGTTCAGTCAACGAGAGATGAATACCAACGACACGGGTATATAACGAACCAAATGAGAAAATGCGTGAAAGAGTTCAAAAACTGCGGAGAATTGTATTGGAAGTTGTATCAAACTGCTTTTGATGCTGATCCGGCTACTTTAGAAAATATACAAATGTAAGTTTATTCTTAATTACTTCAGCACTCGGCAAGTTTTACAAAAAACAGTCCGAGGTTTTTCATGTCATTTTCGGATTTAGCTCGGTAGTTTTTTGACAATCAGTATAGATGATTCCGTTTTTTTCCTACGCGTATTTTTTCGTAAACTAAACTTAAAACACCGATTTTCCGGATAACGAAAAACAGTGACCCATAGCAGAAGTCCACATCTAAAGGATAAGTATGTTTAATAAGAGAGTAAATGTTGTATAGAAAAATTAGACTTGCTGCCAAATAAATTTGAGAATGACGTATAGTTGGGGATATGGGGAGTAGAAGAATGTAAACAACCTACCTGGTTGTATGGGTTCATAGAGACTCTAACGTCTAAGCTAAGATCATGGCTCATCATGGCCTTCAGTTTATTAAAGCCCCTCCTTCAAACAATGGCTCTGTTTATACTACCCTCAAAACAATCTAAAATGTATACTAGAGCAAAATCAAAAGATGATGCAAATGCCTTACTAACAGACTGTACTTTTTCTGATACTTCTTTTACTACTTCAAGACTTGAAAAATTGAAAACTTAAAAGAAGCAAACGAAATGTACGGATTGTATAAGAATTGTCACGGGTTGTTGAAATATGAAAATAGGTTATTCTGCTAATAAGTATCAACTGAAGCACATTAAAGTGAGGCTAGCAGTTTTTTGTCAATACAGTTAACTGTTAAATGACATACATACACATGCGTCACAAATAGCAAAGAATCAGTTGCATATTGATCGAAGTTATTTTAAATTGCACTTTTCTGACCTCAGGCTCCCACAAAAAATATCGAATTTTTTACGTTTTCACACGAAAGAGAATGGCTAGCACAGGTTAGCACAACTTTGCTCAACGCTAGCAGACTTTATTAAGGGAGTTATTGAGGATGGATATATGGAAACTTAACCTATATTCAATGCTAGCAGAAATACATCATATCCCCCGGAATGTAGAATGGCCCATAGATACAAGCAGTAGGTTCTCTATACGTGTTAGTGTTTCCTTCAGTCACCGATAGATGGCGTTATGCGTTGGCTTTCCGGTTTCGTCATTGATTGAATATCCTGAAATAATGTTACCACAAGACGGAACAACGCAATAATTTAAAAATAGATTTTTTTAAGTTTTTAATATTTCATTTGTATAAATATTACTAGGATATATTATTCGGTGGTTTTAAATTAATCTTTAATTTTAAATTGAGTGTTTAGGTGTGAAAATAACAGGAAACTAAAATATTATAATAATGTAACATGTATCGCCACTTATCGGCAACTTCGGGAAGTTCATATGCAAATATAGAATCATCTGGGCCTTATACATTCCGGAGGAGATGAGATGATGTATTTCTGATGCTAGCTATTCCCTTTCGTGGGAGGTTGCGTTAACCCCTCCAAATTCAAACCTCAATAACCCTGTTATGAAAGGTGTGCTAGTTCAGTGGTTTAATGTTCAAACGTCAAAAATAAGTCTGTTATTAAAGGTGTGCTAGTGTTGAAAAAAGTTGTACTAGCCTGTGTTACCTAGTTCTCTTTCGTGTCCAAACATGAAAAATTCAATATGCTTTTATAGGATATCTGAGGTCGCCTAAGCCTCCACAGATTTAAACCTCATAACTCCGCTATTAAGGGCGTGCTAACGTTGTGCAAAGTTGTGGTAGCTGTTCTCTTGCGTGTGCAAACATAAAAAAAATCGAATTGGGGGGGTTGGGGGAGACGACCGAGTTAAAGGCGAGAACTTCAAAATTTTTAAATTCGGCATGTTTAATGTTCGTTTTACATTTTTTTTCAAAACCTTCATATTTTGTTCTCTCACTTTAATATCACTGAGATCCTGTAGAGTGAAAAATCTCATTCTGTCTCTAACATTTTATCTTTTCACTGGTCCTCCCTTACTTTTTTTGTTTTCCAGAAAACTGAGACTCTGTAACTGTTTAACCTTTTAAGGTTTTATATTTTCCAACAAAAGTAATACTTTACGGCACAAATTTAATTAATTAAGACTGACAAAATTTTCATCACCGAAGAGGTGGAATTATGGAATTTTCTGATTGACGATTTCTATTGTAGGAAAACAATATGCACAAAAAATGCGTACAATGAATAGAAAATCTTATGAAATAAGAAGGGGAGTTATGCGACGATTTCCAAACCGAAAATTTTAACATCCCTTTTTTCTCATTTTTTCCGACGAATTAGAGTTAAGTTGAAGAAAAAAAAAAGTTATATCCGTCCATTTGTGTAAACAAGATATCCAGAAAACCACCAGTCCGATTTTTATGAAACCTTGAACATAGACCTTATTTATAATTCCGCAGATCTGATTAGATTTTGGGCATATCCTATATAGCCAAAAGTGCCGTCACCTACACAGATTTTCGATTTTTAAATATTCAGAAAAATAATCATTTTACACATGTTTGTTTCAAATAATAGTTGTTTATAATTTAATTATACACATCAGTTGTTTAAACTATTTTTTGATTCGATAAGTAATTACTGAGATATAACAACCACGTGATAATAATTGTTGTAACAATATATCCACCAATATCAATTTTACAAATAAAGTTAAGAAAGAAAAGTTGTTGGAAATTCTATTGTGTATAGCTTGTTTTTTATCTGTCGTAGCTATCTGTTGTTTTTATGCTGTTGCTCGATTACATTATTTTTACAGTTTTTTTAGTGTCCACTCAACATTTGCTTCTTAAACAAAACTTTTCCCCGTATCGCTTAATTCCAAACGAGCTTTGTTTAACCTTTTCTTAGTTTACAGCAAACATGCGGACTGTTAGAACAATGCATTGAACTGGTGTGCATGCCTGGAAATAAAATTGACGACCCCATCGAATTTAACTGCCAAAATACTCGACTGGAATGCCAACAATTAATGAACGGATGTCGAAATATCGTAAAATTAGCGCGATCCATTAACGTAGATTCCGGACAACAAACTATAACTCACAAAGTACGTTGATACAATGTTTCTTCTTGTAAATCAAAGGAGATTTTTTTAGCACATTGATCTTTTAAAAAAGGCCGCGGAAGTAGTGAGCAACTCATCTTTACCGACGCCGCGATACTTTTTCCAAATTCTTCAATCGACAACACTTAAATTAGCTATTTCTCCACAACCTCGAGTATTGGGTGAATTCATTAGCGTCCAATATGGATCACAATTAGCGGTTAAAGTTGAAGGTATTGTTCAGCATGGTCAAATGCCTGGGTTATTTAGACATGTAAATGGAATATTGGTTAGCGTCACGTCGCAGTTGCAATTGGGCAATAAAAACAGAGATTCATTGGATCTTAAAGGAGTTGAAACAAACTTGACTTTAACGCAGACAGTTTCTCCACACAAAGATTTTTTTACCGCTCAATTTTTGCTAGCATTTCCTAGGGGAGGACAATACGTTTTAACAATAGAAGCGTCGGTTATGGACGAGCATAATAACATATGGAAAACGGGGCCTCGTTCCACGTTGACTGTTAAAGTTCCAGAGGAAAATAAACCTGCACCGATCAACATGCCCGGTATGGCTACAACTATCAATAATGTGTAAGTGAAAACCAGTTTTGGTTGATGAAAATACATAACAAAATTTTCAGCATATTAATGCCGGAAGATAGTCTTTTTATACGACCTAATCAAAAGAAGGAGTTAAAGTAATTATTTGGAGGATTTGATAATTATTGGATCTAGTAATTTTAAAAATATATTACAATAAACAGAAAACAATAAACATATCCAACAATTAAACTTACATTTGAATTTGTAAATTTTAAACACTAATTAAAAAAAATAACCGTAATTGACCAAAAACGCAATTACAATAGTAAAAAAAATATTTTTTTTATACATTTACTTATAACAACGATCAAATGTTACCTATAAATACAGGATCTTTAACAATTGGGGACTTTTCATAATCACGTACAACAATTTCTTCGTGTTTGTAGTTCCCTCTTACACCACCACTCTTACTCAATAAAATTATATCAGTAATTTGAATGTTATGACTAACCGCTTTGCACATATCATACACTGTCAGAGCACTTACAGATGCAGCTGTCAACGCTTCCATTTCAACACCAGTCTTACCTTGACAATGAACGGTAGCGATGATAACGACGCTTTTTTGTAAATCATCAATATGTGTAGTTACTTTAATCTTAGTTAATGGAATGTTGTGACATAAAGGAATTATATCTGAAGTTTTTTTAGCTGCAGCAATTCCGGCAACTTGCGCGATACTTAAAACATCACCCTTTTTCATAGCATTATCTTTGATTAGTTTTATAATGTCGTGGCCCAACTTGACTACAGCTTTGGCTGATGCCTTACGGGTAGTTACGTTCTTTTCAGTCACGTCTACCATTTTTGCTTTTCCTTCTTCATCTACGTGAGTTAAATTTCTTTCTACGTTGGATGAATAGAACCTTACTGAATACGATGTGGTGTTGTTCGAGTACAAGTGAGATAAAGCACCCCAATTCGTTCCTAAATTTATCGGCTTCATAGGTTTTTTGTATTGACCTGAAAAGAAGATGTATGTAAATTCTGTGAAACAACTTTTATGTAAAGTACAAGAGAAGCATGCATTACAAGCGTCGACCCCAAAAAAAAGCAGACAAACAAGTCTTTTTAGTACATACTAATATCATCCACCAATAAGTATCATAGGGCGATTTTCCATGTGTGCTAGATTCATCATGCCTGGAAAAAGTTTACAGTTTTTCTACTTGACGAATTTTAGTTAGATACAGAATGTTAATTCAGTACTTGTACAAACTTTAAAGGGTGAATCTTTGACTAATTTTAAGATAAAAAGTTCATATGAACATGGGTCCGCAACGGCTTGGTTTCTGAGATACAGGGCACCCAAAAAAAATATTTTTTTTTATTTAATTTTTCAGCAATTATTGTAAATGTTATTTAGTTTAGTCTTAGGTCTGGTATTTTTATCTCCAGTTAACTTTATCAGTCGGTTAACTACTATGGAAACACAGAATTAAGCCAATCAAATTTTTAGAAACCGACAGATAAATTAACTGGAGGTGAAAAGACCCAATATCTCGAATTTCGTCCAATTGTCATGTTACTTAAAAATATATAAACAAAAAACCAAATAAAATTGTATTTTTGGACGTCCTGTATCCCAGAAACCAAGCCGTTGCGGAACCATGTTATATGAACTCTATCATAAAATTAATCAAAGATTCACCTTTTAAAGTTTGTTCAAGTACTTAATTAACACCCTGTATAGACAAGAGAACATAATTATTATAACAAAGACAAGATACTAACCCGCGTGCTGCTTCTTCTTTCTTTTTACCGCAGCGCTTATTAATGCAACCAACTCATCTTCGCTACAACCACCCCTCATAGCGTCTCTTAAAGAAACTTCTGTATTTCCAAATAAGCACACTTTTAAATTACCGTCTGCAGTGACACGTAGGCGATTACAAGTCCCACAAAAGTGCTCGCTCATTGAAGTTATGAAACCAACTTGACCAGCATATCCGGGAACCTTCCACGCCTAAAAAAAATAAACTTTAAATATTTCCAAGAATAGGAACTTGTATCGTTTAGATTCAGGTCTAATCACACGGAACATACACAGACGACATCCCTTATTGAACCACCACCTACGAAATCATCAAGACCCTGACGGAAAGAATTTGAAGTATTTGTGAAGCGGAGAATCATCAGGAAGAACTCGAATACCTGAAAACTGTCTTTGAGGCTAACGGTACACCAAGAAACAGATCGAGAGCATCGGAATCCGAGAGTCGTCCCACATATCTAAAGTCACAGACTGCATACCCAGAATTGTAAAAAGAGAGAACATTAAAACCATCTTCAAACCAACCACGAAACACTGAGACTCAAATAAGAACTGGAATCCGACCCCTCAAGAACGGCCCTTTACGAAGATCCGCACTTGACCGACACCGCAATCTAAACCAGTATAAATACAATCTGCGAAGCAAAAAATCATCAGCCTACATCCAACATCGGAAATGAAAGGACCTCTGAAGAAGCAGACTTTTCGTGTTAGCGAAACATTAAGAAGAAATTCCAATAAATGTCGGCCTTTACTCCCGGTTCTAGACGACACAAGTTAATTATATTAATTACTAGTAACGTTTCTTCCTCTGCATTATGATTTTAATTAAATTACTGGTTAATGGATTGTAATTAATGTTAGAAATTCATTAATTTTTTTTAAGTAACTGGTTCTGTTGTCATCCACGAATTTTGTTCACAAATATCTACGCAAGATCCATAACCATAATTTCACAGAGAAGTTATAATTATACAACCTGGGTTTGACACTAATTACACAATTAAATATTACAAAAATTACCTTTGATGTATCGTTAGGATCATTCTGGAGTTGATAAAAATCGGGCCATTTAGTACGTATTAATTTTACCATATCACCGTAAGGCATCATCTTTTCAAATTCCCATTTATTTCCACCAAATGGCATGTACTCAATAAACCGTATATCTACATTTTTATCTTCAGTAAGTTGCACGAAATCCAAAATTTCGTCGTCATTTAATCCTTTTGTTAAGACACAATTTACTTTCACAGGGTTGTACCCTAATTGAAGAGCAAGATCGATGCCCATCATTACACGTTCCCAACCCTTTCTTCGAGTAATGTATTCAAACTTATCTTTCTTTAACGTATCTAAACTGATGTTAATTTTATCCAATCCAGCTTTTTGCAAACTAGGTAACAGGCGCGTAAGAACGATTCCATTCGTTGTCATCGACACCATCTCCAAGTTTTTGATTTTCTTCAAATTTGCTACAAAGTAAGGTAGAATTAAGTAAACGAATGTAAGTTAAGGATTACCTATAATCTCTGCTAAATCCTTTCTTACTGTTGGCTCGCCACCAGTTAAACGAATCTTGTTAACACCTTCTTTGACAAACAATTCCGCTACACGTATTACTTCGTCTGTAGTAAGTAGTTTCCCGTTTGGAGTTAGACTCACACCCTCTGCTGGCATGCAGTACAAACCTTAAAAATAAATAAAGAATTAGTTTTAATACTGTAATGTAACAAACTTAACAGAGGCAATTGCAAAAGCAAGATTTAAATAGTCCACCACTAAACCTGAATCGAACTTGGCCGATAGAAAAGTAGGAAAAGCTAACGTTTAGTTTTCTGATTTTCATTTATTTTTGCTACTTTTATATTGTATTTTTAGTTTAGCTGGGTTTATGGGTCTTGGGACTTCAACCTCATTAAGTTGTAATATAATAATAATAATAGCTAAAGACACATACGTTAAATCAAGGGTAAAATTCCTAACCGCTAGAGTGCAGTGATAAAAGTAGTAGGTAATGTACAGCAATGAAATAAAACATAAGCATGGAGAGAAAGTTTTAAATAAAAGAGCCAATTTTGATATAGTTATTGTATTTGTTTATTTATGGAAAACAGTCATTAATGGCCAGAATATCCTAGTCACACAATATTATATATATAGTAATTAAAAATTCGCAACAAGATATAAATATGTAATAACACAAAAATTCAAAGATTAAATATGCGGACATGCATTTATAAGGGAAGCAAATGAAAACTTAGGATCTTAGGGGTCAATTCCAGCAGGGTTCAATAATAGTCTTGCCATCATATCCATCACTTTAAATCCTTACAATGATCTATGAAATTTAGAGGAAA
Organism: Abscondita cerata; assembly: GCA_030710515.1. Taxonomy (NCBI): domain Eukaryota; kingdom Metazoa; phylum Arthropoda; class Insecta; order Coleoptera; family Lampyridae; genus Abscondita; species Abscondita cerata. The sequence continues at coordinate 373,572 of JALBCR010002223.1, forward strand.
ACATTTTGTAGTCTCTGACATTATAACCGGGATCTGAGAGCATAGATGTGACAACAAATCTGGGGAATTAATTTTGTCTTGCAACATATTAAATACAAATTTTAAATTACGAGTCTGTCTTCTATTTTAATTTGTTAAAGATTGATCATAACTTAGGGAGGAATTCTGTCGAAAGTTAAGAAACCTAATAAATTTCCGCTGAACGGAATTCTAATATAAATTTTGAGAATGAGACGCCAAATTACTGTGCAATATTCAAGACGACTTCTAACAAGAGCACAGTATTAATAATGCACCAGAATCGCATCTCATTGCACACTGAGGATGAATAACCAAGAAGTCGTAAGTGATTTGGTTACGACATTATCAATGTGGGGGCCAAACGATAGTGAGTTATCTATTAAAAATAGCTAGATCTTTGACCATTTGTTTGTTGTCGAGTAATTTGGAACCCACTTTATAAGGATATGAAAACAACGATATAATTTTATTGAAGCGAATAATGTGGCATTTGTCTAAATGAATCTCCATCGAGTTTAGATGACACCATTTAAGAATGTTATCCAAATCAGACTGTAATATGTCGCAATCACTAATGCTTTTAATTGTTCTAATAATTTTATTTATGTAAGTATTTTAAGACATAAGATACCGCTCTGCCTAGGCTGCCTGACGAAAGAAGGGTATGAGAAAATCAAAATAAAAAAAAACAATTAAACAAACGCAACAAACCAAACATATATCAAAATAATAAACGTTCATTGTAGGTAATTATTCATCAGAAACAAATATAACACAAGTATCCTCGTAGGAAACAGTTCATGAATTCATATTTAAACACGATCAAACACCATTATTAGAATGTAGGTGCAAAAATGTTTCCGATTCAGAATATTCCAATTCAGCTCATTTACACATGTATTTCCACTTAAAACTGAAGAAGGTTACTTAACAGAGTACAAAAGTGCGGGTAACAGGCGAGTTTCATCGGTCGCTACGCTCCTACCTGCCTAATCAATTGAATTTTCGAGATCAAGTCAAAATATACACCATGAAATAAACATATTAAAATAGATATAAATAAATGTGACTTACCATAACCCTTGACTGCGTCTCTCACAGTATAGAATATATTAATTGTACAACAAAGGCCCTTTGGCACACGTATTGCTTCTTTAGGAACCATATATTAAAATAAAATATAAAAACAAGCACTCTACATTCTCCTAATGGCGTATCAAACAAACAACAAATGAAAACAAGCTCTGTAACGGTTTCCAACAAACAATGAAACGCCTGATCAAAATAATAACACTTAACCAGATGCCAAAACTTGCATTTGCAAACTGCAACCCCCCACAATGGCGTGCCTAACGGTTCTTTATAACGGTAAAGTAACAGTATTACTAACATATTTTAAAACGAATTATAACAAAAAATAAAGGTACAATTTAAATTCAAATATTTATCTTTCAATAGGACCACAAAAAAATTATTTCTTTTATAAAAATAGATCTATGAAATTTTTCAATTCACTCAAAATACACTAATTGCATATTTTGAATTTGTATAATAACATTGGCGTACAAAATTTTTATTCATTTAACAGCATGATATTTTTTCTGTGCATTTTGGCGTCTTGAACTCGAAAATTTTGAGTCCTGATCGACTGGGTTACACAAGATATCAAATTAAAGAAAATTGTTTTCGAATTTAAAATATATGAGATGAGTCGTTTTTTTGGACCAAGTATATCGCCATGCAAAAATAAAAATCGTCAAATGGTTAGAGTTTTGAAATTTCACCACTAGTGGTTTCCGAGAACATTAAGTTCAAATATAAGTATCATGAATGAGGCACTTTTGGTTATACCGGAAGTGGAGTCTATTTTGCTTATTTTAAATAGAAACTAGTTTTTTTTTATTTCAATTTGGAATTCTAGATGGAATTTTTGTACCATACGCTGTACTTAAAATTTTGAAATATTTTTATATTTTTAAACTTTTATCTAAATTCGGAGTTCTCAAGGAATAACGATATTTCTATTACTAATAATAAATTACACTAGTAGCCGGTTTGTTTATTTACTTATTGTTTTTGACAATTTAAATAAACAACTTATGATAACCAACCGGCCTATTAATTCAATTTATTGCAGTAAAACAATAATTACACAAATACTAAGGTTTAGGTATAGGGAAAGTAGATGCCAAACAAATATTCGGTGTTCGATTTGAAATAAGCAACTTATAAATGATTTTAGTTAGTCATGTTGGATTCTGAGTTTAGAACACCCTGTAAGGGTTATCGATAAAGTTAACGTTAAGGATTAATTTTAAGACCTGCTTGTTTACTGATTACAGTTTCAACTTAGAAACTTTAATAATAACGCAAATAACGTTATTTCTTGAGAACTCTGTAATTAAAGTATTAAAATTTTTAAGTTAGCATATGGTACACAAATTCTATCTAGAAAAAAACTAATTTCCATAACAAGCAAATGAACTCAACTTCCGGCATAACCGTGAGTGCTTAATTCATGGTGTTATATTATATTTGAACTTAATGTTTCAGAAACCACTACTGGTGTCATTTCAAAAATTGTGTTTTTTTTATGATACAAGTGTGTGAAGTAGCGCTCTTAAGAATGAGTTGTGGAGTTTAAACAGACGAATGTTTTAATCGCAAGTAGATCATAAAAGCGGCTCACACAAGTATCTCACGTCAGGACTGATTTTAGCAAATAGAAGCAGTTACTACAACGCGGTTTTACTTTTTTTATTTCGAATGATGCATATGGCTTGGTTACCAGACACCGTTGTCAACAAAAATCGTATAATAATGAAACTCCTATTTAAATTACATTGTATAGGTACTTTTTACACGCGGTTTTATTTGTTTTACGCACTATTATTTAGTATAGTTAATGTCCTGATTATATGTTAGGCATAGATATATAACAATTGAGCTAAATTTAATAAATCCTCCACGTTTAAAATTTGGGAGTATTCTATCGAGCTTTTCAAAAAGTTATGCACAATTACAAATCAGTATTTTCAATTTTCAAACCATCTTTTTTAATGTTATCATAAAAGAACGGTTTTCCTATACTTTAATTAATTAATAAAGAATTAAAACTTAAATTAAAATGTTTAGTTGTCATAAAACTGACAATAGGACATCTCAAAAGACTTCGTCGAGAGATCTCGTGGTGATTTAAGGAATACGTTGAGTGAGGACTCGAGTGAGGACGCAAGTATAACGATTATTTTGATGCTCGAGTGGTATTCGTTACGAGTATATAACGAAATAAAAACACAATGTTATTGGAAAATCTATTAATCCGGTAAAACGTAACAGCAGCAAATATTAATCTTAGGGTAACAGGTACGATTTTATTTTGTGTTTTATTTGACGCTTATAAAAACAAATTTTTATTTATTTATTTAATCGTATGGTACATTTTAAATATTGTATTGTGATGTAAGTGTTATGTATAGTGCCCAAGAAGATTAGTATAAACCTGTATAGTGTGGTGACAAAACCGTGTGCAATTGTGGATTGGTTCGTCTTGGCAAAGCATTTACTTCAAGGTTTAGGAAAACCACTAAAACCTAAACATGCCAACCCTTACCCACCCTAGTATTCACATGCAATAATATTAATTAAGTGTGTATGTGTGTTTTGTGAAATTGTGTTGTACATTTTTTCCTAATTATCCGGGAGGATCTTGATGACCAGGTCCGGAAACCAAAGTGGTGATTCTCAGGAACAACAAATGTTTCCAAGGAAATATTACATTTATGGAGGAAATTCAAATTTTCTCGCGCTCGACCATTCTCATGTAGTACATTGACTAAAAATATCGTAAATAATTTTAAGCATCCCTATCCGTAATATATCCGTACTCTAGCAAAAGCGGATTGTAATGTGCAATGCACTAGTACACATTGGTCGAATGTGATTATGAAAACTAATCTAGATTTTTTTATTTTTGAGAAACTCATAATATAAATTTATTATATAATATGTTATGTACATTATAAATATTACCTTCATATGTAAATAATTTTAATCAGGTGCATTTATTAAATTTTGATGAGATTCTTGCAATTTCAAATTCTGCTATTTTTCCCTCAATGTGAAAAATGTTGTACAATAATTGTGCATAATCTGTTTTACTGCTGTTAGAGAAAAAATAAATGTCATAAATTCAGTTCACTTCAATTGTCATGGGACTAAATAAATTCGCCAACGTTGGTAACGTTTCAGATGGTAATTTAATCCCATTCGTTTTTGTTTTATTATTATTTACTTACATTTCCTTTTTTTGTATTTACATATTTCAATGTTGTGTATAACCAATTATTTTGTTTAGATTCTTAGCCCTAATTTCCATTTTTGTGCTTCAACAGTTTTGCACGAATTTCAAATTAAAATGGGGGGGGGTCCAACTTATATGAAGCTAGACCCCCATAATTATGTGCTATTAATGTGCTTTACGGATTTTTGGAAAATTTTGTAAATTTAACAATTTAGAGCTACTAGATATAAAAGTGTTGCAAATGTATTCCTAACGCGTTCTACAGAAGCTTACTTTGTGAAAAAATTAGTTACTATGACTTTTTTGGTATCAAAACGTTGTTTATGAGTCACCGTATTGAATAATCACAAGCACCGAATTTGCTGCTCGTCGAACATGTTGAAAAAGTGCCGCAAATATGTAGATCGGGGGCCGCTCAATGATATACAAGATATGTTGATATTTTCATAACTCAATCGACTTTATGAAAATGTTTTATAATGCAATAAAAGCACATAAATAGCACACAAATTTACAGTATTGCAAGCTTCTGTAGAACGCGTTCGGCCTTTTTGTTTTTTTAATTACTCATATCTTTCGGTTGTTTATGATTTGAGTGAGACTAAAAGGTTATCAAGCTAGTCCCCCTATTTATCAAAAAAATATATTTCAAGTGCCGCTATAGCCACGAGCAATATGATAAATTTGGGTGCTATTATTGCATTATAACACATTTATAAAAAGTCGATTGAGTTATGAAAATATCAACATGTCTTGTACATCTACATCTTTACGACACTTTTTTAACATCGAGAAATTCGGTGGTTGTTATAAATTAAAGTTTTTTTTTATTACAAACATTTTAACAAAAAACAACGCAATAACTAAATTTGTAATCACAAATAAGTGTTGCGACAATGTTATATATATTTGAATACATCGGTGTATTGCGCGACATATTGTAACATCGATTTTTAAAAAATCTGGCGGATTTTTCTAAAATGTTTTTGTGTATTCTGAAAGCACAGTAATAGCACAAAATTCTGGAAAGGTTACTTTTTTGATCGAACCTATGACTCTGAATGGGGGGGGGGGGTCTAGCTTGATATAAGTTGGACCCCCATTTTAATTCGTTCAAAAATTACTGAAGCACAAAAATTAAAATTAGAGCAACTAATTAGCACAAAAATAGCACTAAATTTCGTTTTTGGTGTTGGGGGGCTAACTTTATAAGGTTCCAATATGGCTAATTATCTATTTACAATAATTCACTGTATTTTCCTTTTTTTTTGTAGTTACACAGAATACAACGGTATGAATAAATGAACGGTTGACCTGAGGGCAGAGTTTAGTTCTTTGAAATTCAATCAAATTTGTCGAAATTTTCATATCGAATAATTTTAGCGTAACATTTGAACCTTTGATAAGATAATTTTTTAAAACTTATCAATGTAACTTAATGATAATATGAATGAAAATTATTTCTTTGTAATTAATATTTGAGAAAGATTTTATTTAAAAACTAAAACATCAGAAATTTGAAATTCGGGACAATATGGTGCATGATTGAAATGATTGAAAATATGCTTCTCATAAAAGAGAGAACTTTCATAAAAATGGTTTTGCTACATATCATTTGAAGTACTAATCGTTAATACAATGAGGCTAAAAATTGGATACTGCTCTCGTATTTCTTTGAATCTTTGATAGCAGTAACCTCGCAACCAATGTCTACTTTCTATTATATCCAATTTCTCTTATTTTCACCCTTTTTCACTTGGTTAAATAATTTTTTAATAGCACGCTAGACGCAATTGTATACATATTATGTTGACTTATTGAAAAATTTGTCTCTCATATTGAAGATTTTTTAAGAAACAGGCATTCCTTCTTTTTGGAGCTACATTGAAATAAACTTAAAAATTACACTGAGAAAATGTTTGATACTTCGGAAAACAACAAGTAAGCATAACAGAAATTGCGGGTAAAATAAAAGATACACGATATCGGTACCTCATAGAACAATTAAAAAATTGCAATAAGTAAACAACTTGCTTACTTTTTTTCAATTTTGAAATAAGAAAAAATAAATGAAGATAGTTTTAAGATAGGTCAACGCATATAAAATTGATAAGATAATTTATTAAATTTAGTAATGTAATTATTACATTATAACAATACAAAGTCTTGAAATCGCACATAAAGATGTTGAAATTGTATGAAATAATAAATAGTAAATGAAAAGAACGAGATTTTTTTCCGTAGTTATCAGACAATCCCAAAATAAAATCGCGTGTGAATGGTAGCGAAAATGCGAAAATGTCGCGCTTTGGTATGACTCCACTTGGTGCTAATTGATGGGAAAATAGAAAAATTAACACCAATTAATTAACACAAAAAATCCTGAGAATCTAGTTGGCGACAATTCGAAAGAATAAATGAAATTAAGTTTTGGACACAGTAAAAACTATTAAGGAAATTGCAGACATCTTGAAAGATTGGCGAAGAAAAGATGGTCAACGATTGTAAGGAAAGTGTTATTTAAACAATATGGAATGTGACCACGAAATAAATTCAGGAAAAATCTCCGGGAGGGACTTAAAAAATAAATTCTTTCATATTGCGTCGCTCGACGACGCAGCTATTATTTTGAAGAAAATAAAGAAAATGTTGATTCTGCAACAAACAGAATTAAATATAACACAATCTTTTCGAAAAGTGCCAACTAAGTGATAGCAAGTGGCATATTCTATATACTCTAACGAAGACTGTGCCCAACAAAGTACAAGATTTTCGATTTACGTTGTTAAAATCTACTTTTCTTGTTTTTCTATTGTAGATATACAGAGAATTTATAAGATTCAACAATAATATCCCTCGGACACCGTACTCATGAAACATTTACTCAAAATTATCGGTAACATTACGATCACTTAACATAACTACTGAAAATTTATTTCAAAGGGAGGAGTTAACGTGAAAACCAATCGTCTCTTCTTCTTTTCAACTCTAGAATGGAGAAAATAAAAACGCACCTATGGGAAGAAATTTCAAAGTTGACAAAACCATCTGTTGAAAAGAGTAGACTGACGACTACTAAAACGAATCATTCGCATCGAGTACCTGCAGTGAGTCACAATCAACATGCACTGTAAATTCACATACAACTGACTATTCTATTCATAACATTAAGAACCAATAAGAATGCGGCGTTCTCATTAGTAACCCTGTATTTCAACGGTGTAATACAAACATTCACATGCAACTTAATTTAAAATACATAGTATTAACAATTACTTGCGTACTGTCACTTTAAAAACCATTTTATGAACAACTTCAAAGATTCACTAAAATATCCCATCACTATGTAAAAATAATACAAACTATTTTAGCGATAAATTCTCTTTTCAAAATATCTGTGAATTCCAGACTAGTCAACAAATAATTAAAGATATTTGAAGATAACATTATAGTTCATAATTAATTTGTACTTCGGAAAAACAAAAGTACAAATGAAGCAACTGTCAATTTTGTAAAGTATTGCCTTGATTGTTCCAAAAGCGGAAAATATTCCACGGAAGTTTTCTTGACTTAACTGCTTTTCACAGTGTTTCGCATACGATTTTACTTAAAAAGTTAAAGGAAGTATGTAAATGTGATGGTAAAAGTAAAATATGTTACTGACAAAAGTGTTCAAATGGTTAAAGTTAATCGAATGTATTCTGAGTTTCTTCCCCTTCAAAAAGGTGTTCCTCAGAGGTCAGTCAGTTGATTGTTGATGTTCATCAATAACTTTACACACTATCTAGGCGATAGAATTACATGCATTCAATACGTAGACGATACTACATTACTATATAAACAATGGCGGCTCGTGGCAAATAATAATGGGAGTGCAGAGTTCGGGAAAAAAGTATAAAATTATTTTTTATAGGTAGATAATTTATATTCTTGGAGCCACAAATAGGCAGAATGCAAACTGTATTTTGTGTAATGCATGATCTCTTGTAAAATTTTCAGATATTTCTTTACGTGTCCTCTCAATAACTCTATCAGATATTTGATGGTAAATATCAGTAAGATTGTTTACTTACTTCATATGTTATCATTAAAATTAAATAAACATTAGTATCTGGATAGCTGTTAACAACTATTTTTAATTAATGGAGGTTGTTAATTGGTTGACATAAGAGAGTATAGTCAAACATTTAAAGTCCATATCTGCACGACATGGTGTTCCGGGATTGTTAGATGGGATAACGGTACTCTGTTTTCTCAAGTTGTGGTATACAGTTATAAAATGCGAAACGCTTGTTTTATAATTAATTCTAAGTCCGCAGTTACAACCATTTTTGTATGTACGAGATTATGTTTTAATCAAATTACAAGATTCTTTTCCTATTTAAGAGTGCGTTTTTATTCAAACTCGCTGACAATAAGAATTTGTGGATGTGGATAACATTTTTGGTTCAAATTAACAATAATTTGGGAGCGGTTTCTTATTTTTGATTGATTTTAAAGAATGTACAGTGTGCTAACTATATTTTTTCAATTTTGTAATAACCATAACATAATATCAATGAACTTAAATTTCTTTCGCTATAGGTTATCAATCAAATGCAAACAATTTTAGCACAAGGACGTGGTATGTATCGGAAAATGCCATAAATAGCAAACATTTTGTTTGGATTTTATATTTGCCTTACATTAACAAACATTGACTCAACTATAAATTATTCGAAATTTTTTTTGCAGAAATCAAATTCAATTACCTTTATGACTATAAATATAAAAATTAAAAAAAAAACTGATCATTTTGGAAAAAGAAAAGATCACTTGCATACAATTTTTTAAACAACTCGAGAATCAATAATTGATTCCATTCAAAATTTTGAAACTTTTTCCCCGATTTTTTACATGCTTCCTATTTATAAATTTTCAAAATAAAAAAGCCATTCACGATATTACAAAAAAAATAATACATGTTGTTTGTTTTTGTTGTACAGCAGTACAACATTATCTAAAAACCTAAAAAACATATCATTTTTCCAATTAACATATTTAATTACATATCATTAAGTACAATTATTTATTACAAAGACAATTTCAAAGTCAAAGTTTAAATGATATGTATGTGATTATTTGTGCTTATTTTAGGCCCGGTTCCACCAACTCTGATTAAAGAACTAAATGTTGGTTCCTTAGGAGATAATTGCGGTTAATCCTAGAAAAGCGTCCCACAATGTTTTTGATCATGGTTTAAATAAACTAACCGGTTCACAAACTAATCGAAGAATTATCGTTGATTAGTTGCTTTAACCGTAGTCAAAGGAGGTGCGTACGCAGTTTTTTCAAATTCTTTATAGTCCTTGATGGCTGTCCACCTCCTATAAAGTAATGAAATTTTATTAAAACATAAGTACTAATATTATGTCTAATTTTGCAACTTAGAAAGCAGATTTTTACAAATTATTGAGGAAAGCACCTGTTCTCATTCGATTCACACGCACTGCAGCATAATGCTTCCGTGTGTTTCGTTTAAGATTATCCTAAAGGGTTTTCAATTTGGAAGTTGTTCTGAATTCTGACAACCCTTTTGAATTAAATTCTTTTCCAATACGGTTCCAAGCCTCATCTTTCTCCTTCATTGTGATTGCATTCTACCACATGTGTGTTTTTTCCCACAAGCATTATTAAGTATTCCTTCTCTCGAACGGAGAAATTAGAACCACGTTTGTTGGCAGACTGCAAAGCAAGTATTATATACTTGTATTAATTAATTAAAATTACTTAAGGCCGTTCGATACTTGGTAGGGACAACCGTTTTTCAACAGATGGCATTATTATGGTAAATACTGTTTTTACCTAAGTACCGCCTTAAAATTTAATCCCAGGTAAAATGCAAATTTGCTTTACAGTTTACAATCACATAAAAACAAGTTTTTGGGTCGGTTTTAAATACCGTCAGATATTTTAAAGTATTTATACTTCTGGTCAATAAGAAACGGCCTATAATTAGTGTATTAATTTATAGTCGTTTTTTAATATTTGTATACACTTCAAAAATTTTAACTGAAATAGTTTGCTACAAATATTTTTTTCTACTTTAAGTTTAGAGCAACCACATTCTAGCACTGAAATAACGTAATTTGATTGATAACAATACTTGAGTGCACAAATAACCTATATACTAAAATTTAATGTCTTAATGTTAAATTGTTGATAAACAGATATGTGATTAATTATCGGTGGATTGGCTATAAATCGTTTAATACTTTAATAGTAAAACCACCGGTTATTTATTAGAAATAACGCAATCAAAAAATAATAACACGTACCAATTGTGAATACTTTGACATTTTTATCTCTAGAACTTTATAATCAACGCTAGTAGTTTGATGATACTAAATTTTTTTTTTTTAATTTTTTTAGAGGTTTATTTAAAGCACTGTAGTTATACTAATTTCTTTTTAACAAATTTGTCAAAAATAACAAGAAAAAATTAAAAACAAAAACATAAAATAAAATAATTATTATAGTTTCTTTTACACAAATTAATAAAAAATAATAACTCATACTATCTATTTCGTCTTATCTTCTTTTCATTCTTTTCACAATCCAATCAGGATCCCCTATTTTCATATTTCTGCATACTCGAGGGTCAACTATTTCGGGGAGAATGCAATCCATATAAAACCTTTGAAGTTTAAGGACCATAAAATTATTCCAAAGATTTTCATCTTTGTAAATCCGTTCGATGGATATATCCACCTCAGAATATAAGATAAAAACACAAAAAAAAATTCTAGTAATATTTAATTGCCCTTGCACCTGATAATAATAGTTGTGGTTTCTCTTTAGTCTGTAATAACGCATAAACAGTTTCAAGTGTATTTTTTTAATAGTCATAAAATCTTACCGTGTTTTGTGATCAATAACTTAGTAGCACAAGTTTTAAACCGCTGATGAGTCACTACTCTCAAAAGGATCTAGCAATTTCTTCCCTTTCAAACGGAAGATTTAATTTCTATTAAACCATCTTCTTTTACAATACCATCGGGGCTAGTTGCAAGAAAGTAATTATTTAGGTCAATAAAAAGGCCACAATCTTCAATTTTATTATTCGTTCTTGCTTCATACATTTCCTTCGCTTTACGTTCATGTAATCTACCGTAGATAACTGCCGGGGTATTTAATTCTCTTCCGTATTTCGTACGAAATTGTGACAAGAAGTAGAAGATCTTCTTTTCAGAACCGTTCCAAAATTAGAAGCAGTCAAATATTCCTTTCTAATGGTGCGCCATGTTTCATTGTCATGTTGACCGCGAGTTAAAATTTCCATTTTCTTTACTTTGTTTACAGTACTGACACGTTTTGTTAAAATATTCTTCAATTCTTCTATTTTAACTTGTAAGATTTCTTCCTCAACATCAGGTTGTGCAGCATTGGGTCCGTAATTGCTGTCTGAGGACCCTGAATGGCATTTTTATTTTTCTTTGTTGTACGTATCTTCGTTTCACAAGGACGGCTTGTTTTGAACGAACACTTTGTTTCGTATTATATGACGCTCATCTATATTTTGCCAGTTACGAATATACCAAGAAGGACTATTCATAAAGACAACGCAGAAGGGTTTAGCGCGCTTCATATTTAGAACACCAAAAAGTTCTTGACATTGAGAATGTCCAATTCCTATGCTCAAACAGCCCCAAACAATCTCCTTGTTGATTTCCTTTCGTTCTAAGGTGGTTCTGAACAAATAATAGATACCTTTTCACACACATCGCATTTAAAGTGCCAATAATGCAATAATCCCTGGTTTGCTTCTTTTTGTATTTTCATTCTTCCCATGGTACAAATATATTTATGGTTTGCAATGTGTTCGTATTGCGTAAGCACATATGACACGTCAATAATTCGTCTTCCTTTTATAATACGAAACATCGTCAATTGTGGATTTTCTTCAACTTCCACTTCAAGTTCAGGCAATTCGTTTTTGGAATATCTACATAACAATATCAAACGTAATGAGTTAGGTCAATGTAAATTTACAAAAATAATATTTTGAATGTAATTACTTACGATTTGTTACACAAATTTTGTATTATTTTGGACTTAGAAGATCTCTTCCTTCGTCTTGAAAGACGGTTTTAATTTTGGCATTTTAGTAGTTCCGGTATAAACTTGCATGCACTAACTATCAGGAAAGATTAATACTAAACGATAAGAGTTAGGTATGTTTTGTTATAGAAAGTTTAGTAATTTACCATAAGGATATGATTCATGATCATTTTGTTTTTTAATAGTAGAGGGAATAAGTATGTTCTTCATGTTATTGCCAAGAAGTTTAACAACTTTCTGGCCCCGAGGCTGTTCCCCTCAAAAATTTGGCATGTTTTCATTCTTTGTTGTTGTTTTGGCAAAAAAGTATTAAATATAACGCGTAATTGAAAACATTTTTCATCAAACTTTGCCATGAACGACAAAGCAAGATATAACAGGTGTATCTTAGCTTAGCTTGTACATTTGTCAATTCTGACAGATTTAATTTCAACACATCCAGTTTTATGCATTTAGAGTAGACGTACGTGAAATTTTTCATGGTCCACTTTGATGTAAAATTTTTTGAATTACGCGTTACATACACAAAAATTAGTAATGCTTGAACTTGCGTGTTTTAAGTAAAAAATAATTTGTAGGCTTAACAAACAGGATGTATGCATTCTTATCCATTACTATGGAAATAAATGCATTTACCTATATTAATATTGTAAAAAGAAATCATTAGAGGAACGTGATTAATATAACAATTAACAAGTAGGTATTTTTACTTTAAATAATTTATTTTGACATGTTTGGAGCCGTAGATTCTGTTTATTTAAAATAAATTGTGTAAATTATAAAATACATAATTTGAAATAGAAATTAAACGCTTTATTAAGTATCTAAAAGTGGAAGGCATAAGAATTTTCTTCTGTTTTCGTTTCTTTATTTTTATTGGTTTGCTACAAGAGGGATTAGAACGACTTAAAATTTATACAATAGTGGAGGGTGTGATCTGTTGAGAGGCGTAAAAGTAAAAATTAATACAGTCAAAACACAATTATTAATTAATTATATTAGGGTCTGAACTAAGTTTTGTATGCTCCATACAATTATCTACAACCTGTCGTTTTTAAATTTTGTAATTACATAAAAATAATCAAATATTAAGTAATAAATAGATTCCTTCATATTAAAACGATCATATCTTTATTCGTAACCATTTTTTTGAAAGTTTGAAAACGACAAGTTTTTCATAATTGTGTAACAGGTTACCATACCAAATTTGAAGTCCTTAACTTGTATAATAACCATGTTTTGACTGTAGAAAAAATGCATTGGTTTGCAATATACAAACTAAAGTATCGAACCACCTTAAGGAAGGTGTTGTATTAACATCAGCCATTTTTTTGTACAATTAACAAATTATGAAAGACCACATAAAAGAGTATCAACCGTAGTAAAAATTATTTAAAATTTAGAAAAAAGTAAGGTTATCGTTATTCTCTTCGTATTTGTACTGTTGCCACCGTTGCCGTTTCAACTTCAAATTTTTACCGCCCTAAGATCCACGTGACTGGTTACTGACCAACCAGTACAGCTATCGTTAACGTTTGCCGAGTTTACGCCAACACGGTAACTCCACTAATCATAGTTATAAAATGCTTTGTGGAACATTTAGCAATTAATCTCGTTTAGATCCATTCATTAATTTTTAATTAGGGTTACCTAACTAACGATTTGATCAGAGCAGTTGAGAACTATTAATTTTATGGATCGTATAATTACAAAAATACAAATTGTTGTTGTAAATATAATCAGGAACTACATAAAAATTCGATAGATTTATGGTAAAACACTTATAATAGTGTTAAGTACAACCTATAATAAATAAAGAATGTCAGTGAAGACTTATCCAAAAAATATTGGATCCATCTCCGAAAAAGGAGAATGATGAACACATCAATTAAAAATGACCGGACCGTCACTTTTCATACTATCTGAAAGACTAAAATACTGTACACAAAGTTAGGTATATCCTTCAAGATCTTAAGATGGCAATTGAATTCAATTAAATGGAATTAGCAATATGATAGGCAACCAACAATACTAGCAACACTGCTTTTACTCCATAGATGTAGCAAGAATTACCTTTTGATTACTTTTGATGCTTTTCCAAATTTTGTTTTGGCGGGATTGATGACGGAGGTATTTTGTACTGTACCGTCAGTCTGTGTCAGGGATGTGCACTCTAACAGAAATAGTTGGTACAAAGTTTTGGTGTGCTGGTTCGCGGTTGAATGACAGCACAATACAAAAATCTGACAAGAATAGCTTCATAATTATATATAGCTTATTCTTTCTCGGCGTGCGAGAACATCTCGGGTATTAAATAATGTGGCAATATCAGCATTTTTTTGTAGACAACGTTTATAAATTAATTGAGGGTAGAGTTTATGAAAAGTTGTGCCTAATTTTTGTGTAAGTGTGTGAATTTTAGGATGTACTCTGAACCCGAACAAATTAGTATTTAAAAAATATCAGAGAATCGAAAGCGCGCTTAACTTTATGTTCGTAATAAATCTACTTTTTGTTGTGATTTTTATAGTGGTGTGCTAGCGGTTTATTGGATTTTTGTTTACAAATTTTAAAGAAAATAACACTGTTTTGAAGAAACGCTTGATGCAATAAATAATATACCATAAAGTATTAACACGAACTGTATTGGGTGATTTAAAAAATTAAAAGGGGAAGGCAATAATATGGTTCACTAAATCTAAGGGTCTGTAGTTATTAAAACGTTTTTGTTTGATTTTTATATAACCGGGTGAGTAGATATTCTGTTTAAATAAACCAAAACACATAAATCAATAATTTTTATTAAAATGTTTAGAAAATTGTTTTTTGTTAGAATATAAACACAAATTGTACTTTTATGCGCCCCTAAAATGTTTACAAGTTACAATATTGTATAAATAGGAGTGAATGTAAATGTGTACATTAGTTTTGTAACAGCTATCATTCAGATTTCATAGTGAATAAAGTCTTGAAAATCAAATTCTATTAGTTTTCTTGAACATGAGTTTGTTGCGCAAGTGTTTTGTCTATGGTCTATGATGAGTTTTGCAACTGCAACAGTTTTGAATATTTTTGTAACGGTGTCGAGAATAACAATAAAGAACCATTGATAGAAATCGTACTTGACTTGATAAACATATGTGAAGAGTGAAGGACAATTCTGTTAGTGTTATATGTAGTTCTTAAGCGTAGTGGTTAGGTTAGATTACGTTTAAACTTTAAATTTATATTGACAATTATAATAAGTGATTAAAAATTCTTCCCAAAAGTTCTAGGTAAGTGTGTCATGATGTAGTGTTCTTAAATCTTTTTTTGTGTTGCCTGTAAGGGAAAAAATTATCTATTATAGTGTTTTAAGCTGTCAAGAACATATGTTATACAGGCTATGTTCGAAATGTGCTAACAGTACTGATCGGGCTAAATTCTATTCCGAAATTGTTATCAGTATGCAGAAATTACTGACTGGATACTTTCATTTGCAATAACATTGACTGCTACGACTGCTGTTTCCACATAAATTTCTCAGGTAGTGTACCATCAGTAATTCGTTTGCGTCCAGTGTCTTTTTCAATCGAGAACTGGTTTTTTTGTTTCAACTGTTTCTCTGATAAAACCTGTAAACAAGAAGACTTCTTGTCTTTGTAAGTGTCATGCACAATGGAAGAAACTAGTATGTATACTCTTATTGATCCGAATGTAATTTTTATTGCAAAGATGGAGTTTTAGATATTGAAGTTAGAATCTAAAATGACATTTTTGGGAAATTTACTAACTAGCATTCGAAAGGATATTTGTGTCAGTTACTTTGTTATATCGAAACTACAATTTTCAGTGCTGTTAGCAGCAGTAGCATCAGCACTTATTACACATTTCGGAACTCACCCACAATTGAATCTTTATTACATTATTTGTACTGCAATTTATCCGGGTACAAGTAAATGAAATTCCCTACGGGCAGCACAAAAATGAAGTATCTATTATGTTTCCTTACCAAAAAATCAGATTTCCTAAATTTTTAAAATGTATATTTCTTACAGTTCAGATCAAGCATACACTAACATGGATTCTCAGAAACCAAAAGAAAGCCACCACCTAGCAGGACAAGAAAACGCACCAGCAAATCACGTGCTCTTAAAAAACGACATAAGCAAGCAAACATATTTAATAAAAACGCTGAAATGGCAATAGATTCATCTGCAACTGTATCATTTCCTTTGCGAGCAGGTGAATTAACTATTGGAGAAGTAGATTCCGATACTTCCGGTGAATTAACTGTTTTACAACCAAGTGCAACGTACTCAAGAAGAGTTGTTTCGGAAAATACTTCATTACAAAGTAATATAATTGCATCTGCAATGGAGGGATGCATTGAAGCACAACCATCTACTAGTACTGAGATGGACTATACGTTTATTACCAAAATGAATATGATAGGCAAGTACATCTAAATATGACTGAGTGAATGTAACTTTAAGTTTTGGTAAATATGTGACATAATCATTTTATATTTTCATTTTAGTATTATGGAACATTCATTGCATGTGGAGAAAGGTGATGAAATGCCGAATGTCATAAAGGGTAATCGAATAGTAGATCTGAATTATGTACTAAGTTGGGCATTACCTCTTCAAAAAAACATAATCAAACATGTACACAAGGTACTTTATTCCCAATCAGAGAAGAAAATCGTCGCATGGGATTAGTTAGTATTATTACTTTAGCATGTGACACATGTGAAAGGCAGTACAAGTTTAGTACAGAAAATCCAAACTTAAATGAATCAAAAATCAATACGGGAGCTGTTTGGGGAACATTAGCTACTGGGTCAACATACGGTCATTTATTGGAACTATTATCTGTGTTAGATATACCACCTATTACTTACCATTTATTTTCATCAATCGAAAATAAAGTGACAAAGGTGTGGGATGAACAGTTAACTGAAGAAATGTTAGAAGCTGGAAAAGAAGAAAGGCAAATTGCAATTGAGAATGGGCAACTAGATGAGGATGGTGTGCCATGGATAACAGTGTACCTCGATGGAGGCTGGAGTAAGAGGAGTTATGGGCATTCATACAACGCAGCAAGTGGTGTTGTATGTTAATGTTTTATTTAATTTTGTATAGTCAAATAATTTTTATAGGGTGTTATTATTGGGAAAAACACAGGCAAGGTACTTTTTGTTAGTGTCCGGAATAAATATTGCTGTGTATGTGCACGTGCCGAAAATAAAAACATAATGGTAAAGGACCATTTATGTTTTAAAATTGGGTTGGTTCATCTTCAGCAATGGAACCAGACATCATGGTTGAAGGATTTAGTTGCAGTGAGGAAATTCATGGCCTAAAATACTTGAAATTTATTGCTGATGGAGATGCTAGTGTTTATGCACGACTAAAAGAAAAGGTTCAGTATGGACGCAGAATCCAAAAATAGAATGTAGAAATCATTTACTTAAAAATGTGACAAAGGCGCTGTATAATTTGAAGAAGGATTCTTCAATTTCAAAAGATGGACGAAAGTTGTTGACACAACATAAAATTAAAGAAATAGAGAAGACTATACAGCGTATAATGTATGAAAACTCTTTGAATCGAGATGTTTCCAATTTATGCGACGATTTTAAGAATGTTACAGAACACGTATTTGGCAAACATAATAAATGTAAGGACTATTATTGTCACACAGTGGGAGAGAATGAATCCAATGATGTAGAACAGTTAAAAACTACTGCAATGTATAATCATATTACGGGTATGTTTACTACTACATTTTCTTTAGTTCTTTAATTAAAGATGTTATATTTTATATAGTTGCAATGGATCCTCTTTTAAAAAGTCAAGTAGATTGATTGATAACGAAACAAATAATCGAGCAGAAGTTTTTATGCAAATTGTTGCAAGATTCAATAGTGGTAAAAGACTAAATTTTATTCAAAGAGGGTCTTTTCAAAGAAGAGCTACGTTGGCTAGCTTACGTTATAATGAAGGGGTTGGATGGCACTATAGACCTTGGAAAACGTTTCTGAATCAAAGTCCTGGAAGAAATTTTAAAGATTTTATTAAAAGACAAACAATTAGTGCTAATCACAGGCGTACTAAAAGGAAATTGTTTCAGGACACTGACGTACAGAGGAAACCACAAGTTAGAAAAACAGTCAATATTGATTATGGTCCCAATGCCGAAGAAGCTGAACTAGAACCAATAGGAATGGAAACCGAGTGCCAGAGAATTCTTGACAAACTTCAGGTACGCATTTCAATAGCACGTTTAACGTCAACGCTCACATTTGTTTTATCAGATTACATCTGAGGAGCAAATAGAGATTGCCAACAATACGATTGGGCAATTTGGTAATCCCCTTTATGAAGTTGAACGGAGAGACCGCTTGACTGCTTCTAATTTTGGAAGTGTAATGAAAAGGAGGGCATGGACACCATGTCATAATTTGGTGAAAACCATACTCTACCCGAAAATGTTTTATTCAGAGGCAATTGATTTTGGAAAAAGGCGAGAAAAAGTTGCTGTGGATATGTTTTCTAAACTATATAATTTAGAAGTTCTTCCAGCTGGATTGTTTATCGATGTTGATTATGGTTTTCTTGCTGCAAGCCCAGATGGTATATTATGAATTTGATAAAACTTAAGTATTATAATTGTTCTTTATTTAGGTCTGGTAGGGACAACACACTTAGTGGAAGTAAAATGTTTATACAAAGTACATAAGTCTGGAAAAACATTAGAAGAAGCGGCGAGGAGTGATACTTCACTATGTTTAGGTATTGTTGATGGACAGTTACGATTAAAACGCCAACATAATTACTTTTACCAGGTATAATACAGAGTAATTTATTATTTGGATTTTTCAGTGATACTTTTTAGATTCAAGGTCAATTAAACATTTGCAATAAGGATGCATGCTATTTCATTGTTTATTGTAATGATGATAAGCCACTTCATGTAGAAGAAATTAAAAAAGACACCGATTTATGGAAAAACGAAATGGTTCCAACGCTGTGCAAATTTTACAAAGAATGCATATTAATGGAATTAATTCGAGGTAATATTCGACTGAATAAGAAATGCAAAGACCCGCCTTATATTCTAAAAGCAATAGAAGAACGAGAAAATATACTCTTACACAAAGAGCTTAAGAAAATAGAAGCAACTTTCTATAACGAAAATTTTGCGCACGTGTAGTAAAAGATGCAATGTTTGTAGAAACAAACCAAAGATATTGGCTCATTTGCATAAAAATTATTCATGCATAGACTACCATTATAAGCGGTTCGGTTTTTAATCAGCAGAAAATGGGTAACGCCGTAGAACTTTTTGACATGGAGTGCGTTCAGAATCAGGTAATTCCACTTCACTTACTTAAACTTAGGAATTATCTAACTCGGATTGGTGAAATAGTCAACTTTTAATTAAAAATTTGTTTCCTAAAAGCAAGTATACACCCTGTTTAGTCGGCACTATTGCTAACTTTGTTATTATTAGAGACTCGAGGTCAGTTAAACTAGGAAACTAGTAGTATTTTTCCTGCTGATTAAAATGGTGAAAACAAAAATTTATTAAATTTTCCGTTGAAGAGAAAATTAGGAAAATGTATTTTTTTATATGGAACACCCTGTTTGTTTTTGCTATATCGAGAGTATAAAATTTTTGTAACAAAAAGTCCTATTCATAATTTGTCTAAAGTCAATAATAACTTCGTTATAACAACATTTCGATTTAATTCTAGCAAGCTGTGGAATTTAAGAATAAGATTGCAACTAACTTATCACAACTCATTTTTTATTCGTTTTGTTTGTCAAAATGACTTGAAATGAAAGTGGTGGTATAATAAAAATGGCAAATTTAATGTTTGTTTTGTTTCTTAATTTAAGATAACATAACAAGACGTGGTTTTGAATATTAGCTCTCAATTTTACTTTAACTGTGTGACATCTACTATCAAAATGCTAAACTCAGATTTGAAAAATAGCACGTCACAAATTAGCGTTAAAATGTGTAACACTTCTGGCCAATAGATGTCACCCCAAAATGATTTTCTTTGATAACTTTATAATTATTTGTAAGAAATTGTTAAACGTATGCTTAACATAATCCATGGTAACCATAAAAGTATTAAATATCATTTTATTCATATACAAATAAAATTTCATCTGTTTTTTTATTTAAAAAAGCCTGAAAATAGAGCTCTTTGTGCCATTTTTCTGGTAACCTACTCGTACTTTTTGTTTAAAATTTATTTTAGGATTTAGCAAAACCTTAAACAACAATTTCATTCAATAAAAACTCATGAAAACGATTACCTATGAAGTTATCTAGGAATTAATTCGCCCCATTTTACGTCTAAAAAACATCATTTCAAACGCCACCTTAACTATAGCTAGAACTGAAATAATTGGATTTTTACGCAGGAAGAATCGAAAGATATGTTACACATCCAGGGCACAGAATAATAAATCTGTATCCAGGATTACTATTTTCTATTTTTTCACAGATAAAAATTCAAAAGTAGTATATCATTGTATACGGAAGAAAAGTGGTACTTTTCGTAGTGCGCACGTTTAGAGGGCAAGCATTAAGACAGATCGGTACTGATTGTTCTAGATTTAAAAAAAAAGAGATATTGGAAATGTGATGGAGTGTGTAATAAGTCACCTATAATAATTATAAAAACTTTATTAGCGTGGCTTTTACGAACACAAAATAAACTTGTCAACTTGCGTTACCGAGTTGCGGTAATTTCCGGGTTCAATCAATACACGAATAATATTAACTAAGAAAATTGCATGACTTCATCACAATTTCAAGAAACAACAAAAATTGGAAAGAGAGACATTTATTACATTTATTTATTAAACTTGGAGTTTTGTTGTCAAAAAAATTCCGGAAATTTTTTGTGTTGATATGGTTAATTGGTTGTTTCATAATTCATGCAAGTACATAAACGAAAATTGCTAATCCAAATTATAGCCAAAATGTAACCAAATCTCTGGTATTATAAAAAATGTCTAAACACCAAGGCCCATATTCACCGCCATTTTTAAATATTAAAAGTACTTTTGAAAGTAGTTACTTTTAAGTTCAAAAATTAGTTTAGCAACGGTATATAAAAACAAATTTAATTGCATATTTAAACATAGTCAGGTGTATGTATCATGACAAAACAATCCTTTAATTTGATTAAAATACAAAATTTTAACTTAAGTATTGGTAGAATTAATGAAATTATGTGCAGAGTCAAGAGTGAGAATGAAAACAGTTTGTACCGTTCGTCATTATTATATAGCATTTAGAAGAATAAAAAATGTTTAAGTGTATTGTTTACATTATTGAGTTATTTCGACATTTAAAATTGCATAAAAAAGTGAGTGGCAACCTTTTAAAAAAGATAAAATGTTGACGGAAGTGGTGACTGAAAACGTATAAAAAAGAAACTAATCTATAAAGTTTGGTTTTAGTTAAAAGATAAATGATAAATCCTCATCTTCTTAAATTTTTATACCCGATTTTAGGTGTTACACACCTCTCTGGATGTATACGTGTTCTGCTTAAGAGTAAACACATATACTACAGTGGAGAGATTTACTAATCAATATTAGACTCTCGATAGTTTGCCATTGCGTTGTGAGAAAATGTAGTCGGAAAATTTGATTTTCACCAGCAATCAAATCCCTGATGCCTTCTTAACAGTTGACATACCTAACCAGAGTGAGTCACAAAAGATTTTGCTATAGAGACCGCCACCGAAAAGTGAGTTTTTATAGCTTGTCAATCTCTCGTGTAATTGTAACCTTACATTTAGTACATAATTCAAGGCCGTGACTAGCAGGACATCAGATATACGAAATTAGTTGAATTACATGAAAACATGTAATTTTTTAAAAGAAGAAAATGGTACTAACTGTAACCTACCAACCAACACAGCCATTGCATGACGACATATAATCGACTGGTCCAAGCGCTAATAGTATGTTAAAGAAATAGCAAAAAAAATAATGGGAAAACAGATAATCAGGACAGAGAATACAAAATATTGCTGAACTTCAGATGTCCTTCAGATTCGTAAGCCATAACATAGCTTCACCCGTTAAATTATGAATGTTTATAAACCCTCCATTAAACTTTAATCGTTAATTGACAGTCATCTACAATATGTGTAACGGTCTCTGGTTCGTAATATTAAGTAATAAAGGTAATAAATCGAGTAATAAAGGTAATCATTTAATTGCATTACGCGGGTGTCTAGACTAGAAGACGTGCGATCCCGTGGAGACAACAATTTAGGACTTCGTACATAAATGCTCTCATTTGATTCATTAAAGTGAATTATGTATGAGAGTCTACATCCAACATCGGAGATGGAAGGACCACTGAAGAAGCTAGTCATGGACAGTTGCCACGTATTCAGATTCATCAAATCATCATATTACAGATTTCTACAAGTACCACATTTTTTTAGAAATAGTTTACAATCAACGACGGCCTTTAGCCCCGAATCTATACGACACTAATATTTATTTCTTCCAAAATGACACATGATGATAGAAATAAGTCAATTGATAAAATAAAGTCTTGCGAAAAGTAAGTAAGCTTTCAGTGCTTCTTAGAGATGATTAAAGACTTTCTTTTTTTTCCTTGATGCCTCAGCTTTTTCAAGTTGTGGAAGGAGACAAACAACTACTTCAAATTCGATTAGGCTTACAAATGACACCGTAAATAATGAGTAGGGAGAACAGGAGCAGGATTATACCAAAGATAATAAAAATTGGTTGAAATCTTGACAAGAAACGACATTGTCCATTTTTTTTGAAATTTTCAAATATCAACTGCATCATCTTTTTTTTATTATTTTGAAACCGATAAAACCAAATTCTTGTTTAAATCAAATTATTACATCAAGTACTTGAAAATTTAATCCGCCATTTTGAATAACAAAATTTTTGTAATTTGATTCGGGCATAGTAAAAAATAAATAAATAAAATAAGATATTTTTGATAAAAATTTCAATAGTAGACCCGTGAAAAAGAACATTGAAAATTTATAATTTTTGACTTTGACGCAACATTTTTCTCTAACACAAAAAGTTTTACTAAAAACAGTTGTTTATTTTAGTCTTCTCTATAAAAGCTTCAAACCTAGACCACATATTTTAGACACCATGTCTTTCGATTTGCGAAAGAATATACAAGGTATACAAGGAAAAATAACTGTTATACATGCTCAGAAATAAATGCTCACGAGATAGGTACTATTGGAAAAATGCAAAGATGAACCAAGTTGTTTTCTGCCATTCAGTGCCATGATAATAAGCAGCCAGCATTGTGAGAACTTATTTCGCTAGACCAGGGCTATGACTACTACATGTTCTACAAAACTTTTCGATTCTATTGTATAGAATCGAGTATCGTTTTCCAAGAGAAGAATATAAAAGACTCTGTTATGAAGTCTCATTTAGTGGAGAAATGCCAACTATAGAGGAAATTATCGCCAGCATCGAAAAAGCCAAAGAAGATGCTATACAATCTGCTACTCCGTTGGGAATTTCAACTCATAACAACGAGAAACTAACCAGTCACTGATGAGGATGGTGAAGGGTGTGATATCGAGCCCAAATTAAATTATAGGCCGAATTATAAAATGAATTGATGAGAAACCAGAGTGAACACCTACGCCATAAAAGTTTTTTGATTAATTTGCAATTTATATTTTATGAACTTTATTCAACTGGAGGACATTTCCCTTTATCTTAAAAACAAATTTATCAAAAATCAAAACCACAAATGTACTAGTATGAAAAAATATTTCTTCTGATGTGCCTCTTGACTAAAATATATAATAATAAATAGAAATAACAGTAATAAGTGGTAATGAAAGATAATAATGAGTATGAGAAATGGCGGAACACGATGACCAGAGTGTAGAAATAAAGTTAGTAAAGTCAGTATAAAGTGATAATAACGACGATGATTGTGTGAATGATGTTTTTGTAATAAATAGTGAAAACAATGTAAGCAATGAAGAGGTTATTAAAAAGTTAGAGCAAGAGAATACGTTCTTAAGCAATGAAATTAATAAGTTAAAAATGAAATTACATAAACTGTCCGTATGTAACCGTGATGTTAAATGGTTTAATAACAAGCTAAAAAATGAGAGATACCTTATCTTTTGTTAATAATCCATATCCACCTATTAAAACGGACTATTTAAAAAGTACTAGAAACTATAGAAGCGAAATGTTTAGCTTACGACAAATTAATTTCAAATTCTAACAATCCAAGTGAATGTGGTTAGAAGATAATAAATTATCTTAGATCTAACAATATGTTAAATTGTGTACACCTAATACTTTTTTTTAACCTAATTAACGAATTTAAATTTTGTCTCGTTTTGGAAGTAGTAATCAGAAAAGTTATCAGTTCATTAAACTATAGTTCATCTAAAGATCATATATATCGAAAATCGTTATCAAAAAAACTTATTTAAAACTGTAAACTATGTTCAAATATACAGCCACGTATACAAAATGTTTAATAAGATGATTTTCTGCATTTTCGTATTGTCCACCCTACAACAGTAATAAATGCATAAGTACATTTTTAATCATGATATTTATATATCTGACATTCAACGTAAAATACATATTTGAAAATTACAATAAAGTCTAGGTAAAGATGCCGGTGGTATTGAATTCAGAAGAAAAACTAGAAAATGTGCTAATTGCGGGTGTTTCAATATCTAAGCTATCATCATCAGCAAACCGACAGCGACAGTATCGGTTCGCTGATGATGATAGCTTAGCTATTGAAATACGTGCCCGAGTAAAGTTTTTTGTAGCAGTTTTTTGGTAATTTGATAATTGTGGGTGATAATTATATGAGTAAAATTCATATTTTTTAACATACCTCGTATACGACTGAAAAATTTTAATACCTGATATTTGCATTTTAGTTTTTACACCATGCAGAAGTTTTTATAAAGAATAACTTTTTTTCGTAATATTAATAATAAAAAAGTTTCCCATATGGTGCGAACTTAAGTGAGCACATTGTATAGTATAACAGATCAAACATTCGTTTTAAAAATAGAACTCGAGCTGTGACACTGACGAAAAACTGTGACATTTTCTAACAATTCGAAGAGGGGTTCCTCAAATATCTATCTTAGGGTCTTTGCTGTGTTTACTGAATATAAATGATTCATTAAAATAACAAGGCAGTTTGTTTGCAATATGCTAATGACACGACAATTATTATCGAGATTATTATTAAAGACTATAAATTAAGTAGTGTGTATAATGCATCAAATAATATTATAACCTCGGCGAATCAGTGGTGCAGCTCAAATAATCTTAATTTAAATACCACCAAAACGTTGCTGATGTTAATCTCACTTAATCACCATAACTATTAATCCCAATAATATGTATAAAATTTTAAGTGTCTTAATCGGTCCTAGACTTTTATTCAATTTCATATTGAACATTTTTATTTTGTGTAGTGTTAAATTTTTTTTAATTTGTGTGTTTTAAAGCTAGCATTTTGTTTTAAATTCATCATTTCGTATTTTTGTAACACTAATTTTTGAATTTTCGCATTAGTTCTTATAGTGGCTTGTTTGCAATTAAATCAAGTATTTTTTAAGCTAATCAAAAATTTGTGACAACGAAAGACTTAAGCGTTATAACTTTTATTAATATTCAACCCCAAAAATTAACCCTTTTGACGGCTAAAACACTTAAATCTCTTATAGTGGCTTGTTTGAAATTAAACCAAGTATTTTTTAAGCTAATTAAAAATTTGTGACAATGAAAGACTTAAGCGTTATAATTTTATTAATATTCAACCCCAAAAATTAAAAACACTTAAATATCTTATTGTAGCTTAGTCGCTATTAATAAATTTTTTTTTATCCTACAACATCAGGAAGTATGATTTTACCGGCTTTTCAGAGAGGAGAAAGCAGTCCTTTCTACGGCTAGCCTGACAAAGTACACGAGAAACGGCTAGCCCAGAAAGTAATTTGAAACTTTCCCGCTAGATGTCGTTACAATAATTATTAAACTTTTATTGTGCTTTTATGAAAGTTTTATTATGTATGGTTTTCAGTTTATGATAAATGACGTGCGACGTCAACTGTTTATGCAAATTATTCCGAAACAAATTTACTGTGAGAATGTTTATAAATCAGAACGAGAATAATATATAGTATCACTATAATCGATGTTAGCATATTTCAGAACGCAACTAATCTAATTTTGAACAGCGGGGGAGGATATTTTCTTAATTGCAATAATCGCAGGAACAAAGTTACTCGCTGTTAATCAGTTTTTACGATACATCAACCCCTTCATCGTCTAAATGGACCTAAATAAGCAAGCGCATTTACTTTCATATTATCGATAACAACAATATTACCTCAACAACGTACATGCAATCACTGACGCTATCTAAAACCTTTCCTTTTGTCAAACCCAAGTCAAGTCAGAGATGCCCAAGTCGCCTACGAAATGAAAACTTTTTGTGAATGAACTCCATGACGATTTCGCCTCACTTTCTGAACATTCTTTCATCAGCTTCCGTGAATGAAATTGCTATTGCACTTAATTTCAACACGTGCTTTATTTCACCCATTAGTTCTGTTAAAAATGTAAAATAAAACAAAATTAACATTTAAACCCGTGATCTCACTTTAATTCTAAAAGCAAATTTAATTTATTACAATTTAAATACAAATCTCTTACTACTCACATAAACGCTCCTTAATAAAAATTGAATTTCCTTTTCGAACTATTATCAAAAGCTTACGGAAATGGAAAATGACTGTAAACATAAACGAATGTTCTGAAGTAGTAACCTGACCCCTATACCTTGATCTACCCGAAAACATGGCTGCTGACTGTTGCTTTAGTGTAATCTTTGGTTTTAGTGCTTTTCTGTGTTTCCGGAAACAAAGCACAACGTAGGTCATGTCATAGGTGTTATCTTGAATATTGATTCGTTTGCAATTAGTGTAATTTTTAATAAATTGAGTGGAATGGAAGAAGATTCTATTGAAGAATTGGAGTACTGTACTCCACCTGAAATAAGTGAAAAGGCGAAAGAGGTTACACTGGATTTACTACCTGCAAAATCTAAAACCAAATATAACCTCTAGTACAAACAATTTATTCAATGGTGTGCTACCAAGAAGGTACAAAGATACAGTGAAAATGTCCTTTTAACTTATTTATCCGAGTTGTCACAAAATACAAATCTTCAACCCTCTGGTCAATTTACTAAATGCTAAAGGCTACATTATTAGTAAAAGATAATGTAAATATTGGAACTTTTACGAAAGTCACAGCATTAAAAAAAATCAGTAGGGCACGTTGCTAAAAATCATAAATCTTTAATCAAAACGATATTGAAAACTTTCTTCGTTTGGCTTCTGATAAAACCTATTTGTTGGCAAAGGTAAGGCTTACTATTATTCAGAATTAATATTATTGAAGGATTGTTTTAGGTCTTATTAATCATTGGGATCTCGGGTGCCTGTCGAACTAACGAACTCACAAACATGAAGATGGATGATGTTATAGTTAAAGATGATGTTTTAATAATACACGTACCAGATACAAAAACCTATATACAAAGAACTTTTACTGTTTGTCTCGTAATGTCGAGAAAGAAAATTGATGTCACATCTATATGCAAAAAATATTTCAACCTGCGTCCTGATAATATGAATTCTCGACGATTATTTATCAAATATCATGCTGGAAAATGTGCAGCTCAAAATGTAGGATATCACACAATTGGAGCGATACCTTTTGTAATAGCTGCTTATTTAAATCTTCCTAATCCTAAAGAGTATACAGGACACACTTTTAGAAGGACATCAGCGACACTTCTGGCAAACTCAGAAGCAAATATCCTAGCACTCAAAAGGCATGGCGGATGGAAATCCGCCAGCATAGCGGAGGGCTATGTTGAAGATTGCTTAAACAATAAGATAGCTGTAGCCAAAAAAACTTTTAGACAGCAGGGATAATCAATTATGGGATAAATCTACGAGTAGTAGTAGTAGTCTGGGCGCTGTAACTACTGAATCATCAGTCACCAGCGAAACTGTCCCTTTAACTTACACAGAAAAAATATCTTCAGTTACATTTCTGAACCATTACAGTCAAATTTATCCAAGCAAGGGACCATATTATTGTATTTTACTTTTACTTCAATCTTTATAAATGTTTCATACTTTATAACATTTATTATTAATTAAAAATAAATATA
The DNA here is from genome assembly GCA_030710515.1 of Abscondita cerata. Classification (NCBI taxonomy): domain Eukaryota; kingdom Metazoa; phylum Arthropoda; class Insecta; order Coleoptera; family Lampyridae; genus Abscondita; species Abscondita cerata. The sequence continues at coordinate 402,283 of JALBCR010002223.1, forward strand.
AAAAATATTAATTACTTGTATTTCTAAAATAAAGTTCATAATAAATTTTTTTAATTTATTGCAAACAAATAAACCGATAACGTGGTGTAGGATAAAAAATTATGTGTAAACCACAGCGGGAAAGTGGTCTTCCAGACCTCAAGAAGTCGCCAGGCTCGGCTCCGCCTCGCCTTTCCATATCTTCTTTCGTCCTGGAAATTGACACTTTCCCGCCTAGGAATACAATATACTATTTTACTATAATGCAATGTAGAACTACTACTTATTATTAATTAGTAATGATAATACAAGGTGTCCATCAATAAATTGACACATTTTAACAACTTAAACTCGAGAACGGAAAAAGATATCGACAGGTAGTTTTCACTAAACTTCATAAATATACTTCAAATTTCTGTTGACACTGTTGCCACATGTAATTGTTTTATGGAAATTGACGAAAAAAGATTAAGTTTTTTTAACCAAAATTGTGAGCTTAGTTTAAATATGACACCCTATAATTCTTAACATCATTGGAAAGGCCATTTCTTGTCTTTTCCAAAAATGTATACATTGTTGGCATTAACCCACGTTTTTAGGGAATAATTTACTTTTTCATGAAACCATGTCAAGAACTTCCAAATCTAAAAAATCTAAAAGATCACATTCTAACAGCTTATAACTAGAGAATGAGACAAGGTATTGAAAGCCGGTTTTACTGAATGTCTTAAGAATGTTTCAATTTTTATGTAACGTAGTTGCCAAGTCTCAGACGTCTAAAAGTTTCGTTAAAAAATTACTTTTTCAAATTCTTATGAAGGGCGTTTTGTCGAATAAAACTATTAGTATTTCTAATAATTATCTGCAAACCTTTATCCATAAATTATCATTAATTAATTATCTTAAGCAATTTAGTACATATTTTCTATTTAATGTTCCGTTTTTGTAAATTGACTTACCAAGCTAAGAGTGACTTAATAAATAATATTATTCAAAGGTACTGTGTAACGAAATCGAGTTGACAGAAGTGTAGATTAGTAATAATTAGTAAAGTGCTTGACATGGTTTCATTAAAAGTAAATTATTCATTAAAAACGTGGGTTAATGCCAACAATGTATACATTTTGGAAAGGATCAAGAAATGGCCTTTCCATAGGAGTTAAGAATTATAGGTTGTCCTATTTAAACTAAACTCACAATTTCGGTTAAAAAAAATTTTTTTTCGGTCCATTTCCATAAAACATTACATGTGGCAACAATGTCAACAGAAACTTAAAGTATATTTATGAAGTTTAGTGAAAACTGCCTGTCGATATGTTTTTCCGTTCTCGAGTTATAAGTGGTTAAAATGTGTCAATTTATAGATGAACACCTTGTATTTGTTGATGTTTTAACAATTTTTCCCTTCATTTTCTTCCCTTTCTTTCGCAATTTTATTAATTTTCTCAAAAGAAAGTAAGTGTCAACCGAATCAAATAAATTTCAGTCAGTTTTTTTTTGCAATTTTGTAATGATTTCAATTAACAAGTTCTGTATATTTATGGTCTTTCGTATATGTCTCTAAGAGTTTTTTTTAATGTTCCTAAATGATTAGAGCCGTTCATGACAAAGAATTATGTTTTTTTAAAGTTTATTAGTACAATATAAATCAACTCCCCTGCATATTTTGTTGCTTAAGTCAATAATAACAAGTAGTATTTGTTTACAACGGCCGGGTTCTCCGTATTTTATATTTAGTTGATGATGTAACTGGTCCTTCTCGCGAAGGATCAAAATCTTTCAGATTTAAATCTAATTTAACATTATGTTAAGTCAGTATTTGCTCTACAACGTCGTAAAATTAGAATATTAATAAATATTAGTCACAGAGAAGACTGTAAATACTTATTTAAAAAATTTAGAATTTTAACTTTGCCAAGTATCTATATACTTAATTGTATTCTGTACGCTAAATGCAATTCTAATACATGTACTTCATGTCTGATCACATAGTTTCTACACTCGAAATTGTAATAATTTCAGATTAGATTTCTTTAGATTAAGTAAAACCCATAAAAGTTTTGTTAATATATAATTTAAATTATTTAGCAATTGAAACAAGAAATTTGTCTTTTAATCTTCTGAAAAAAAGTTAAAGTTATTTTTTACTTGATAATGCATTTTATTCTTTGGCATAATTTGAAAATCATGTACTTTTTAAGATATATATGTATTATACGAGGTCTGCTCAAGTATCACGAATTTTAAATTTTCGGGACTACACATATTCCATTTTTTGTTGAGTTTGTTTTCTTCGATTTTTGCATATTCCAAAAAATTGATCAAATAATCTGTATCAAATTGTATGTGAAAAATTAAGTGGGCGAACGCATTCCGAATGTTGACTCTGACATAGGGTGAAACTATCTGGGGCTAAAGCAACGTTTATCTTATCGGTGATAGAAAATGTTCTCAGATGGCCGAGAAGATGTGAACAACGAAAAGCGGGGAAGCAAGCCGCCAGAAACGCCCGTATTTGTGGAAGATGTAATTATGTCACAACCACCGTACTCACCAGACCTGGCCCCCTGTGACTTTTTCCTGTTCATAAAACTGAAGAAACCCATAAAAGTATTATATCCGAGGGGAATTAATTACTTTGACGAGGGCAAAATCGATATTAATGAATAAATACTTTTTTAACACAAAATTCGCGATACTTTTTGCCCAGACGTCGTACAATTAATTCCAAAAAGTACGCATCATAAGGAAAACTTTTTTATTATTAATTATACCTCAGAGATGACTTAAGGGTTAGTTTTTGGTTGGTTTAAAACCAAAATAACACTCATTGACGGCGGGGAAGGGGTTGTTGGTAGTACATGTCAAATTTGGCATATTAATATTATACTCAAAAATGGTGTTTTTTCTAAAGCTATCAGAAACAGTCATTAAGAAAAGTTGTTCGAAATGGTATTTTAGACCTATAACCCGAGTTTCAGTTCAATACTGACATTTTTTTCGAATTTCATAAAAAAATTTTTTTGATATTATTTTATCAGTTTTTAAATGCTTTAGTTCTTTTTATTTTATTTACATTTTTTACTCTCTTCTTTAGTTCAAAATTATGGGTAAAAGACAAATTGAAACACAAATTTCTAAATTATTATAAAGTTAAAAAAAAATTTTATAAAATGGTACTGAGAAGTAATATCGGATGTAATATAAGTACGTAATGTATTACCAAAAACAGTTGTTAAATTTTTGTAAGTTATTGAATACATAACGAATATCATTAACATTTAAAGTTCTTTTTCACTTTTGTCATTGTTATATCTTATTTCGTAATTAATTACGTATGAAAAGGTTAACTCTGGTTAAGGTTAACTTTCTGTTAATCTCCAAGGAGATAATTGTGACAACAATTATCAACATAACAGTAAACCCAAATTTAAAGTTAACCAAAATGAATGAAAAACTGGCCGTAAGAATAGAATTGTGACAACAATTATCACCTAGAAAATGAAACCAAGTTAACTTAAAGCGGAGTTGTACAACTGAGCCGTAAGAATAATTTTCAAAACTTTTGCCCCAGGACAAAATTAAGTTCCCCAAAAACTGGTGTTGTGGCCAGTTGCCCAACACAACTTAAATTTAAGGAACACTTAAAATAGATACAATTGTTATAATCATAGTAAAGATTGTTTTAAGGCAGTGCTTAAGTTTAAGGCATGATCGTGCAAACAGCTGCTAGTGTTTGAAGCTGAATTTTTACAACTAATTTAATGTTGCTACATCCCTGTGTATTTTATCAATCTGGTTTAGTAACGAACAGGAAAAATTGGTTTTTCTGTTCATTAAAATATAGGCTAAAAAAATTTAATCTACACCATTTTTAAGAAACATTTTATAAATTATTCATAGAAATAAAAAAAATTGGAAAAAGTTACAGCCATTTTTGAACAAAGAGCATTTTCAGTAAAATTCTCTCAGACACCCACATCGGTTTTTGCTTTTAGAGTGAAGTTACTATATATGTCTTAAAAAATAGAACTTACATCTTAGATTACACCTTTCAGTAAGAGAGATTCGAAGGTATGTGTGGTGTCGACCAAATGTGTCAGTAAGAGGGCTGATAATATTTTGAGTTTCCTATAACAAATTAATAGTTACTCTATAGTTACATAAACAAAAAAAAAGTTTTAAATTTAAATAAAAAGAAGTAAACAATGACTAAACTTATTACAGTAATAAATAAACATGCCTAATTCATATATTTACCTAACAATTACTTGTTTACATGCAGTAACGACAAAAATCAAGGTAACAAGTACGTACATAAAATAAAAACAACCTTAGAGAACACAAAAGGAATCTAATTTCGGTTATTAATTAATGAGAAGCACTACTAGTTATTATGTTATCGAACATGAAAATAAAACAGAATTAAATAGGATACATTTTTTAAAAATAATTTACCTTTGCATTTATATCGAAACTGCTTTTGGTGGAAAATCTTCTTGAAAGTAGTAACAAGCGTGAACGAAACATGATTGAAACTAATTGACGGTCCAGCCGAAATTTATGTAAAGATAAACTTGCAATGTTTCGTGTGAAGGTTGTAGGTTCAACTAATCTCAATTGTTAAATAAATACGTTCAATTATTACGAATCAAATCTAATTAGCGCTAATTTTATTGACTATGAAAAACAGAAATAAAATACAAAATATAATTTCTATTAAAATTATTGTAAATTTTAAGTAAAAAATGTAAAATCAAAGAAACTTTTCAAGGTTTAAATAAAATAAATAAACATGCGGTGGCTCTGCTACCGCTATTTTATGGGATATGTACAAGGTGTTAATACAATATGTAGCCAGATGTAAAAAGTTTATACAGGGTGATTCATAAGTAATGGGCCAAATTGTAAATCTACGTTCAGAAGGCCAAAATCATAATATTTTCAGTAACAATAATGGGTCTTAGTCTGTTCCTTACTGAGATACAGGATGTTAAAGCGAAAAAAATAAAATAGATTTTTGTCAATAGATCAGCTACTTTTCTACATAATGACTTGAAAAATGGGTATGAACTAGTTTTTGTAAAGATAAACAAGAATGTGTGAGAGGATTTGAGTTAAATCGTAGATGTCGCCACATGCGCCATATGAATTAGATGAAATCAGCTACAAATTTTTTATCGCTCATTATTTTACAACTTACTTATTTAATTTGGATAGCCCCATCATTTCTGTAGAAAAAAGCTATACTTCTTTGATCTTCAAAATATTAACGATTTTCGAGATATTTGAATTTTATTAATTCACTACACTACATTCACGGTGGTCGACGTAACATTAAAGCATGCCATGGAATGTTGACATTTACCTAACCGTAATTGATAATTGATAATAATATTAAAATGAAACCATACAAAAATTACGTAATAAAACACATTTATTGTACGCCAGTTAATAAAACGAAAGACAACATTGGCGTACAATAAGAGTGAGAGTGGAAAAAGGCTTTCCTCATGTGTTAGACACAACATTTTTTCCACGACATTCCCCAAAAAACAACCTAATGAAAGAAGTAATATTGTAAACGTAACTTATTGTTTCAGAATTTCGTCACATTTTCGTACGTAAAAGCAAAAGTTAATAATAGGTGGGTCCCAATAGTCTCGCTACAGTACCTATCCTGTAGTATCGGTGTTGTCTCAATCTGTCATAGCGCAGCCGCGTAATTCTGACCAATAAATGTAGGGTAGCAATTTTTAAGAGTCGAAATATAAGATATTAAATTAAACAAACTTGATTGAATACTAAATTAAATTGTTTAACTAAGTACTAGGCGCATATAGTTCTAACAACACATTCTTACATTTTTTTAAAGAGGCATTTTTGTAACATGACATTATTTTCCTCGCTAGTGAAGAAAAACGAATTTACCTCACTATTTGTAGAGAAGAAACGTCCGTTTTCTAAGTGTGTCGTTGAAAAACAGGATTGTTTTTATTATACGGGGTGTTAAAATAATTTTTTCGTAAATAACTAAAAGACACAAATTTGTATGACTTTGAAACTTTAAACCAAAAGTGGTTTATATCATTTTAGCAGTGGAACGGCGGCGACTTCATGGGTGCCCGGCGACTCGCGCACCCTACAAACGATGCTGCGAGGTGCAGAGCACCCTCAAAATTTCATCAAGATTATGCTAAATTGTTTAGGATATACCTGCAAAAATACTAATTTTCGTTTGAAATTCAAACTTAACTGAAATGAGTCACAAAGTTTGCAATTTTGATGACAAATATAAAAACTACAAGAGTAACGGTATGACGGTAATATTTTCAACTGTGGTACAAGCATTGACCTTCCGCGAATAGGATAATCCTCTTCGGTTATTGTTAAGGGTAAATTACTCATTTAACAGGTAGGTATACTTGTTTCAGTTTGTGAAAAGTAGCTAGTGATTTTAGAATTTTCTCTAACGCTTTATCGGTAAAAATGGACAAATTTGTTATTAAAGGAAAAGAGAAGAAATTGAAAACAAGGTATAGTAATGTTAATTTAAATAGCTTAATAATTGTCGGTATAATCCCGGTATAATCGGTATTATACTCGTTATAAAAAAGCGATTTATTCATAATTGACATCAATTTCGTAACTGTACCTAAAATTATATTGTTATTTACAGTACGAAAATGATTCAAATTTATCTTTAACAACCCCCACATTACAAGCGGACTCAGGTCTACACACAATAAAAAAACGTAAATTTCAAAATAGTTGGCAAGTAAAATACGATTGGATTCAATACGAAGAAAAGTCGGACAAAGTATTTTGTAAAATATGCACAAAAGCTTACGGTGGCAACGCACGGCCGCTATTATCAAAATCCGAAGAAAATACTTATAATGCATTTTGTGTAAATGGCTTTAATAATTGGCAAAAAGCTTTGGAGCGATTTAAATCGCACGAAAATTCAAATATACACCGGAAATTTGTAGGTATCGTGTGCAATATTAATAAGGGCACCAACGTACATGCCGCGCTATCTTTGACAAAACAAAAGAAATGCGTGATGCAAGAACAGCTTTATTAAAAATAATTAGTTCTATACGGTACTTGTCACAACAGGGTCTTGCTATACGCGGACACTCTGACAACAAATCTAATTTTTATCGTTTGTTATTATTGCGAGCTGATGATGTTCCAGAATTAAAATCTTGGATGCTAAGGACAAAATACAAATGGATATCAAAAGATATAGTTAATGAATTATTAGAAATGCTTTATCAGGATGTTTGCAAACAAATTATTTCAACTATTACTGCTAATAAATATTTTTCTTTAATTTTGGACGAAACCTCTGACATTAGCGGACATGAGCAAGTATCCATTTGTATAAGAACAGTGAACAAGAAACTAGAGGTGTCCGAATACTTTTTGGGATTCTATGAAACCTCGTCGACAACATCTAATAGTCTATTATCAATAATTAAAGATGTGTTGTGCAGATTTAATTTAAACATAAATAATTGTCGCGGTCAGTGTTACGATGGTGCTAGTAACGTAAGTGGTGCAAAATCAGGTTTGCAAAAAAAAATTTTAGAAATAGAACAAAAAGCACTTTTTGTTCATTGTTTTGCCCATAATTTAAATTTAGTTGTACAAGATGCAATGAAGGGAACACCGAAGGTGAGGATTTTTGAATGTAATTAAGGATCTGATTACTTTTGTAAAAAATCACCAAAACGTCTGGCTTTATTCGAACACATTCAAAAAGACATTGATGATGAAGTTGAAAATGATGATGACAACACGAAAACAACACTTTTTCACTGAAACCTTTCGCTCCAACTCGATGGTGCGTACGGATCATATGATTACGTTCAGTATTGAATAATTATACAGCTTTACTAACATTTCTTGCTGAAACTAATAGATCACACAGTAATGATGTTGGTTCAAAAGCAAATGGTTTTTTACAGTTCTTACAGAATTCGAATTTTTATTTTCATTAAAACGTTTATTTTATTTTTGAACGTATTGAAACATTAAATGCATTCCTCCAGGCCCACGATTTGCAACTGCAAATGGCTGTAAGAAATGTGGAAAGTGTGTGTAATGTTCTTCGTGAGAAAAGACAGGAGTTCGATGATGTGTGGGATAATTGTGTCAAACATGCGGCATTACTAGAAATTGGCGAACCTTGCCTGCCGAGGCATCGAAGGATTCCAAAACGTTTTGATAGTGGTAGCGAAGCGCACCAGTTCAAAACTCCTAAAGACATGTATAGACAAATTTATAATAAATTAGTGGATGTTGCCGTCACATCTATCGAAACTAGATTCAATACAGAAATATGTATTTTTTGGTAATATTGAAAAGTTTTTACTCAATAAAAATGAAGATACAGATGTGATAAATTTCTACAATTTAGATGTAGACAAGGAAAGGGTGGTATTGCATCGAAATATGATGTTAGACATTTTTCTCAAAAAAATTAAATATAAGAAATACAGAAGATGTAGTTAATTTTTTAAAATCTAATCCAGACGTAATGGAACTGCTACCTGAGTTAAGTGAATTTGTTAGAATTTTTTAACAATTCCCGTTTCGTCCTGTTGTGCTGAAAGATCATTTTCAGCTTTGCGAAGGCTAAAAACGTATGTAAGGTCAACAATGACACAACTAAGACTTAACAGTATATCGATGTTACATATATACAGCGATTTGGTAGATAATACAGATATTCACGATGTTTCCAACAATTTCATCAATAGAAATTCTATTAGAAAAATACTTTTGCTATTGTTTTAGCTAGATTAAGTATATTATTTATATGTATCCATATTTTCTCTTAATATAATATTGTATTAAAAATTTAGACACACACAGGATTTAATTGATTTTCAAAAATTGAGCACCCTTCAATTTTTTTTTAAGTCGCCGCCGCTGGGTGGCGTACCCTAACAACACAGTGTTAAATTACTATATACATCTTATTAAATGTTAGCAAGCTCCCAATTGCAGAAATGTATCCTGTTTTCGAAATGTTTTTCTTCAAAGCTTGATTAAGATGTAAACTATTTATTCTTTGCAAATTCATTTATTAGTTCATCGTAGTCCAATTTTGAAGCTACCTACTTCTTTTTCAATGGATAACATTGCAATTGAGTCATCGATGTCCTCAAAAATAAGATTTTATCAGTTTTAATTTAGAAAAAGATCTTTGTGCGCTGGCTGTACAGTAATTGGAATAGTAAGTAATATTCTGAAAGGTATGGTAGCATTTGGAAATGGATTCTAAAGATCTTTTATGAATTGTAATGGTTGATTAGAATACTCTTCAAATTGTTGGAAACGTAATTTCATAGATTGTATAGCAGTTTCTACAATTTGATAAAAATATTCAATTTTAAATTTTTCTTCTGGTGACTTGTGTGAGTTAATTCTTGTTCATAAGAAAACATTCGATTTCTTTTTCGTATCATCGTCTCTTTAAATACAGGTTTAATTTTTAAAATAGTGGCAATCTCCTTCGCATTAACTACGGCAGAATTAAATCCGTTTTCAAAAACTGCGACATCAAATTCATACAACTTTAACTGTAATAAATTGCTAACGCCATTAACTGATAAAAGAAGATCATACCAGATTACAATGCTCACAATAAACTTAAAATTTTCCAATTCATTTATTACAAGTGATTCGGCTTCACTTTTTACAGTAGCATCATTCGTAAATTCACATATTTCTAAAAGAGAATCTCTAATTAAAGCGGCGTAATATCTTATAGGTTTTACGCTATCAATCCTCCTTTCTTATCTTAGTTTCTGACAATCTTTTTACTAAACAATTGGGATTATTTTTTTAAAATAAACCATCTAGCTGGAGAAGCTGCAAATAAGTGTATATTTATTATTCCAAAAAAATGCCATAGCTTTCGGGTTACATTTTGCCATTGGCAGATTAAGATTGCGACACCCGCATGGAGTAAAAATGCTTTTGGATTTTTTAAAAAAATTTTAGCTTGTAGGTACTTCGTTTTCCTTGTTCTTCATATTATGTTAGCACCGTTATCGTATCAATGTCTTTACAATCTACGATATTTAGTTGAACTAATATTTTCACCTGTTGATGAATGAATTTCTACGAATTTGATAAAATGTTCTTCAATTTTAATTTTTTCGGAATGCATATCAACACAACGTAATACAATTGATAGCTGTTCTTTATGGCTTAAATCTGGCGTGCAATTAAGTATAGAATAATACTTTACAGTTTTAATTTTTTTGCAAATTGCTATAGGTACAGAAGTTGCCAAAATATATTTGACGGTTCTACGTTACAAAATCGACAAAATGTTTTGACGTCACCAAAATCTAAAATCCTGTAAGGAGATATATTGCTTTTGGTCGTCTAAAGCATAAACAATAAAAAAAATAGTATAAATGTGTATTTTAACATACGCTAACAATAATATTGGTATAAGTATATTGATTATATAAACTTCTATAAGTATTTTAGTATATGCGGTATAAAACTAAACTAAAATAGAATACATAATTCTGTATATCAGAGCCAAACTAGGTCAAATCCAATAATATGATTTAGGCTTTATCGGCAACGTGTGTTACAAGCATTAAAGCTATCGCTTAGATAGCGCTTTGCACTACGCCGGTACAGTTAACTGTTGGCATTTTTCTTAGTTTATACTATTCACACGTGTCAATGTTTACACGAGATGTCGCAAGACACACATTTTACTTATGATTTAGAATGTTTAAAGGTCTAGAGATCACACCTTATTATGGCAGAAATTCAACACAAAATGACAACCACAAAACCGCAGGTTATTATAGAATTTTGGGCCTCGCGTTTATGACATTTATGATATCCTGTATACCTACAAAGACGATATTGTATAAAAATTACGATAATTATTTTGCCAATGAATTTTTCTTGAAAAATATTCGAAAATAAATATAACAATAAGAGGATGAAGACCTTCTTAGTACGCAGGTAAAAAAGGTCAATACGTGGGATTATAGATGATTTTAAAATATTTTAAAGAAAGTTTATGTTATTAACGTAATACCTTAAATGATTGTTTACTTGAAGATTACAACCGGCACCGTCTGCTAGTACGAAGTTTCTTTTTTTTAATTTTCTGTTAAGCACTTAAAAATTATTTTAATTTCGTTCTTGTAACTCGACCCTACAACAACATTTGTAAGTACCTATATGTTTAACATTGATTATGTATTAACTAGTAGATTAAAGTTAAGCGTAATATGTGTACTATATATGAAAGATTTCTATCAAAGAACAGAAAAGTAAAATTTATCCAGTTTAATAAAAGAACTTAACATCCTTCTTTTAGGAATAATACACCTACCTATGTATTGTATTTGAAAATACTGTGTAAGTCATAATGTAAGTCTTACTAATTGTTTTAAATTTTGGCATAGATTGCTGTTTTATTTTTGTTAAGAATCCTTTATTATTTTATTGAAAAATTTAAAATTACAATTAACGATTTGCCCATTTAACAGTATATTTTCTTCGTCGTAATGGCCCGGCGAGATCGTGATAAGTTCAGAAAATTTAAATGAGGTAGTGAAAAATTAAAAAGAAAAATTCATCAAAAGTCAAACTGGTGCCTTTATAAAATTTTTAAAACCTTTTAAAAAAGAAACAAATGAAGTTTTTCAAAATTTCGAAGATCCCGGTGATTGGCGTCAATAATGAACAAAACAGACAATTTAGCGTTGATCATTATAATAGATCTTTATCTAAACAGTGAAAAACTTAAAAGTAGGGTTACTTTACTAAAAAGATGTAGGTATTATTTTGTTTTTGCTGTAAATTTTTTGGAAATGTAATATATGGAAGCGGTTTTTGGCTGATTATGGTATTAATCGAGGTATTAATGCTTGGAATAAACACATTTAAGAGAAAATAAAGTCACAAAAATTCTCAGAATCATGTGCTAAACACTAAAAAATGAATTAGTTGTGAAATAGGATTTAAAAAAACTTAACAATAGATAAACAAAATGTAGCATTAATTAGAAAAGAAACAGAACATTGGCGGACAGTTCTAAAACTTATATTTCATATTAAATATACATTATTTATCAGAACGCAATCTTGCTTTTCGCGGTGAAAGTGACCCATTGTTTACTTCAAATAATCATACTTTTCTTGGGCTTATAGAAATACTATGAAAATTTGAGTCCGTAATTACAGAACATATTCGCAGGACCCAATCAAGAGAAATATAACCATTATTTAGAAAAAAGTATTTAAAACGAATACATTCGTCACATTTTGTCATTTATATTCCTGACGCCTACGACACCCAAATTCTTAACGGCAACTTGACGTATCTTTGTATCCAGTTTGTTATGATTTTTAACATTAAAAAAGTGCTATTGACAACTGCGTTAGTTACGAATTCTGCGAAGATTCTAGACTACTGAGGTATAAAGATACATCACGATCGTGACAGTTCTTTGACGATCTCGTGCAGCATTTTAACTTGGGTAATGTCTCTACTGCTTCTGCTTGGGTCTTCAACAACAGTTGCGATAACGTCAAACTCATTGTTTTCAAATTGTAGGATAAAAAAGAGACTCATGTCCAATACAAATTTAATATTAATGAATGAAATGTTTAAAATTAATGTTCATAATAATACTTTTACGACCTACTGAATAGTTAAGGTCGTCCTTAGTTAACATATACATATACTTTATATGTTATTACTTATCTTCTATAACTACATATGAATATTAAGGTGGGTCAAAGTTGGCATGTTTGGGTTTTAGTGGTTTTCCTAAACCATGAAGCAAATACTTTGCTAAGACGAACCAATCCACAATTGCACACGGTTTCGTCATCACTCTGTACAGGTTTATACTGTTCTTCTCGGGCACCATATTCAGGGGTTCCACGGCTGAGTGCGACATAGGGAAAATACATGTAAAATTGTTTTTTGTAAAAACATAATACTCGGGATTCGAATATAATATATACACACAAAGCATTTCAACGACAGGTACTATAGGAATTCTCTGACAAGCATTACCAACAACCTTGTCATGAGCTGTGCAATTTGCTTCCAGATTTATAGTCACACGCGCGGACCAAATGGGCTACGGATGTATTGTATTGCGTTAAATTTCCAAGGAGATAAATCATTGAATTAAGTTATTTGGGATTAGACCGAGACTATATTTGGTAATTAGTAATTTTCTTTATTTTCAAAATTTTGTCACTCAAATATTGGCTTCTTCAGGATGAGAATAAAATATTACTTAAAAAAGTCATAATTAATTTACATTAAAATGTATTACCGATAACAATAACTTTAATAATATACACGAGTTGTTTGAAGGTTGACACAAGAATCTTGTGTACTAAACTTAACTGTCAATAAATAAACATGAAAATTGATAATTAAACAATGATTTAAATATGCAATTAAAGTTATAATTGGAAACTGCAGCAAATGTTGAAAATGTTGATCTTCGTTTCGAATACATTTTTGAACTCGTCTTTTCATATTTTCAAATACCCTTCGGATTTCATCTTCTGTGATTTGTCTAATTTCATTTGTTATTGCCTCTTGCAGTTCTTCAAGCGTGTGTAAAGGATTCTTGAATACATTATTCTTAAGACGGCCGAATAAATAAAAATCTAACGGTGTTAAATCTAAAGATCTTGGTGGCCATAAATTCACACTTATGATTCTGTTTTCATAAAACTCTTCAAGTAATCTTAATAAACCAACAGAAAAACACCAAAAACTGCACCAAAAACTTTACTCGGACACGTGTTTCAACAGTAAGCTGTCATCATCAGCGATACCGATAAGTTTTTGGTGCAGTTTTTGGTGTTTTTCTGTTGGTTAAATAGACGCTGCAGTTGGTGTTCCTTTCCTTTGAGTAATCTTAATGTTGTTCTTGGTATATGGGCTGGGAGATTATCTTGCTAAAGGAAACCGTGTCTTAATTCATCAACATGGGCTTGCGCCAAAAATTCTTGCAAAATGATTCGATATTTCTTAGCTGTTATACTTTCTTAAAAAAACACAGGACCTATTATGCGTCTTCTAAAAATAGCAACCCACACTCCTATTTTTTGAGGATGTAACCGAACTTCAACAAACATGTGTGGATCTTCGGTTCGCCAAATGCGCATGTTTTGGGTGTTCACATAACCAGATAAATGGAACCGGACTTCATCTGTATAAAATGTTATATTGAGGAGATCATTATTGTGTGCTATGTTTTCATTGAACCACTCCCAATACCTAAGCCTGGAATTAAAATTGAGAGTGGTATACCTTGAGAGTATTGTTGCACAATACTAATTTTGTATGCTTGAAAATGAAGTTCTTTTTTCAATGGTTTATGCTTCATCCCAATTTCAGTAGCAAAGTTGGTATTTTAGATTTCGAAAGTACTTACTTTTGTTTGCATCTAAAGTTGTCTTACAAATTTTTTTGGGCTCGCTACAATTCATTATTGAATGTCCTCTACAGTTTCTGCTGCTAGTTTGATAGGTCTTCCAGTTTTGTTCCTTCACAAATGCAACTTCTATCCTCAAACCGATCAATAATGTTGCGTTTGTGATCAGTAATCCTGAAAATGTCCGGAATTGTTCAATACATGATTCTAAATCGTAAGCCCAAATTCCATCAGCGGTTAAATTTGCAGAATGATAATGGGCGATTAGTATGATATAACGCATCATGTTCCTTGGTAAAAACCACCATGTAAAAGTACAATAACCTAAAATAACATGTAAGTTATATTCTTACCTAGTAGCCTTAAATTTGTTTCGAAGTTCTAAAAAGAACTGATTTTTCACAAAATTAACCGGAAAACAGCAACAAAAATAAGACGAAAAAATAACGGATATTTAAGAACCACAAAGTGCGTCAGAATAGGACAATGTTTTTTTACATACCTAAAATTTAAAATATAACGTTTTTTGTTTGTCCTCTGCCATACCTCGGTAACCTTATCTGCAACATTATGAACGCAGAGTACATAAGACTCATGACATGTCAAATTTAATCCATCACAATGGGAAACCTGCAACCCTAGACAAACAACGTGCAACGGACGACGGCGACGTAGACGTACAGACATAGTGGTCCTTAGGAACCAAATTGTAAATTTGGTTGAAAATAATCAAAGCACACAAAATTTATTAAACAAAATTAAACTAAACAAAATCTATTTCAATTGTAAAAACGCGCAAATTCTTTACATTTGAACTGGGGACCACTTTTTTCTTTCCTTCTCGTTATCTAATTTAATTGTACAAATCTTTCAATTCAATTTATTGTTTTCATACCTAGTCCAGTGCATTTAGGAATTGACCCACCATTTTTGTATACATTTTTTGTCTTACACCACGTTTGAAAGGGCCTTCCTTGGTTAGGTTAACTCTAAGTTTGCGCAACCCTAAAACCAACCCTTTCGTCGCCATCTTGGATTTGGTGTTTTTTTTGGAATTTTTATATTTCGTGTTCTGATTAGCACAGTCATAAACTTGGTGTATTTGGATTCGTTTTGAGTTATATTTTCAACAATGTTATATGACAAAAAACTGTGCGTTCAACGGAAAAAAGTTATTGCTTTTCAAAGCCGACAGAACGAATTAAAAAAAAGGTTTTTTTCATTTTCGGCTCCCTTCTTTTTTCCAGTCCACCTGACGCTTTTTGTGAGAGAACTTTATTAAAGATAAAGAAATTTCTAGCATTTACCAAAAAAAGAATATCCCGATACGACCATTTCTCGCCCGTCAATCGACGCGCAAAGTTGCTAATCAAGTAAATAATAAAATTAAAAAAGTTCCCTATTAAACACTACAATTTAAATAAATCGCTTTAAAAAATCCCGTTTTTACCAAGCCGGTCGATGGAAAGTAAGGTTGTGTGCCCTTCAATCGCTCGATGCGACGGTTGGTGCACGTCGCCCATATTCCCCGTCAGTGATTACTTAAACACATTCTTATAAGTGTAGGTTATGGTATTCTTAAAGAACTCAGTTGCTTAGAATTTATCCGAAAAGCTAATATGGCATTATTCCCTGCATTCAGTAATGCAGGGGCAACAGAATCGGAAGCTCCCGAAACTTCCAAATCGTCCGAGACTTGGTTGGAAAATTCGAGTTTTCAAGTTGGAATCGATACAATTCAACAAATAACAGAAATACCAGAAACTCAATCAATCAGCTCTAATGAAAGTGAATATGATATTGAGTTACCTCCTGAACCTACAACAAAGCAAACTCTACTAAATGTTCCGTTACCACCAAAAGCACCAGATATTTGGGAGGATTTTAAACTGGACAAAACGAGAAATTTCGAATTCTTAACTGTCAAAACTATATCAAGACCAGCAGCACCTAGATACACTAGAAGTTATAAAATTGGAAATCTCGATAAATATTATAAAAAAAAATTGAAACGTTATTATCAAATTGCAATTGAAAAAACTGAGAATGAAGATGAAGAACCTAAAATTACTAGGAAAGATCTAGAAAAAAATGTTCCTATTAGAAAAGGTTTCGATCCCACAAATCTTAAACATGAATCTGACATGTCAAAATCTACCGCATATTATAATAGGAAACTCACGGAAAATCCCAGCAATATTGAGTTATGGCTAAAATATGTACATTTTCAAGATGCTGTCTTTAAGTTTGAAAAAACCTATCGTAAAGGTAGCATGGTTAAAGGTATCAGAGTAACAGCTGAGAGAAAGTTGGCAATTTTAGACAAAGCTTTGTCCCATAATCCAAACTGTGAGGATTTAATGCGAGCAAGACTAAATACCGCTGTTGCTGCATACCCAGCTGATGAATTACAAATACAGTTGAAAAATTTAGTAGAGAAAGATCCTGGAAATATAATTTTATGGCAAGGATACATTGAAGCGACACAGTGTTCCATGTCACATTGTAACACACCAGCTGTATTAAAATTATATACAAAAAGTTTGCTCACTCTTCATCATATTAGGAGAAATTCTGCCTTGCAAAAATCCCATTTAGAAGAGAACATTTTGCGTATGTTATATCAGTGTGGTTTATTTTTGAAGCAATCAGGATTATTCGAACAGTTGTGGACTTTGTTGAGGCTGTATTTGGAATTAAATTTAGCTCCTGCTGATAAAAATAAATTCAACATTTCTTCTACATTCAATGACAAACAATTAATGGAACTCGAAGAGGTTGTTTTAAAATCTCAACTACCTATACATGAGTTATGGTTGCGCATCGAAAGATTGAGAGAAGCTAGTCACTGGTTGCCTTATAATGAAGAAGATGGTTGCGAAGACCCTCAGGTAAGTCATTTATTATTCTTTACATCTTCTATTTGCACACATGCCTATTTTAACAATGGAGTATATACGGTGCTACATTAGTGCATTGTTCTTTCCTTGAGGTTAGCCCAATGGAGATGGGTAAACAAAGTTTATCCTAAACATAATTGGTTTAAAAAGATCTACTTCGTAAAATTACTTTTAACGATACAGGGTGTTGTTTTTCTGAAAAATTATCCATAAACATAAACTTTACTTTATAAAATTATAGCGACTTTGTTTGTTAGACCGGATGAAGGGCAACAAGGGCTATAACTCATTTTTTTTAAATTGAATGACACTTGTTTTATTTTGCTATAAGATAACATTTTGATATCCTATACCTAAACCCCGTAGTTTTTGAGATATTTAATTCATCAAAGGAATGGAACTCTAAACTGCAGCGTCTATCTGTAACAAAAGGGAAAACACCAGATTTATTCATTTTTAATAGTTTAAAATAGTAGATTATTTTACTAGGAGTTAAACAATATAATTGTTGAGCTTAAAAGTTTGCTGGCGAGGTGTTAGCCGAGACAGCAAATTAAGCGTAAACAATTATATTTTTTTAACTCCAAGTGAAATATATTATTTTTTCTTCAAGCGTTTATTGCCAGTTTTCATGTGTTATTTTCAAATTTTCGAGATTCTCAGTGTTATAGTGACGTTTTATTCTCGGCGAATCAAGTTGGTACTTGACCGTTACATTCATAATATGACATAACCGAGGTACCAACCTCTAAATAGTTGTGGAAACAAAATAACTGTTTTGCTTTTAATGTCTAGACAGTAAAAAGAGTTTTTAGCGTCTGCCAGTAGTTCAATAATATGACGTTTTATTGTCGCTTGAAGAAAATAGTAGATTATTTTACTAGGAGTTAAACAATATCATTGTTGAGCTTAAAAGTTTGCTGGCGAGGCGTTCGCCGAGACAGCAAATTAAGCGAAACAATTATATTTTTAACTCAAGTGAAATATATTATTTTTCTTTAAGCGTTTATTGCTAGTTTTATGTGTTATTTTCAAATGTTCGAGATTTTTGAGTGTTATGGTGACGTTTTATTCTCGACAAATCAAGTTGGTACTTTACTGTTACATTCATAATATGACATAACCGAGGTACCAACCTCTAAATAGTTGTGAAAACAAAATAACTGTTTTGCTTTTTAATGTCTAGACAGTAAAAAGAATTTTAGCGTCCGCCAGTAGTTCAATAATATGACGTTTTATTGTCGCTTGAAGAAAAAACAATTTTATTTACATCACCAAAGAGAGCAATGGTGATGATTAAATGAAAAATAACAAAACCTTACCTTAAAAATACATGTCAGAGTTTCAAGTGTCACCTTTGGGTTTTGAATAAATTAAGGATTTTTTTATTAATTACTGATTTACCTAACAAAATAACTGAATACATTTAAAAAACTGTAAAAAGTAACAAAATTGAAGAAATGATTACAAAAAATGTTGGAAATGTCTTTCATTCTCATTGAAGTACGAATTGATTCGCTGCTGAAAAGATGTGGCCCTTATTTATGCGTGGCCCTCTCTTGATTTGAGGTGAAATGTTTGCAACCGCAATCACTATTTGCTGCATAATTGGTCTTATTGGCGGATTGTTATACACCATTTCTTTCACATATCCCTACAAAAAAAGCTAGTTAGATAGATATGTTCTCACGAAGAATGTGAAGGAGTCCATCGCCTTCCATAATTTTTTTGGGGCATTTACTAGTATGGAATTTCTTTTCCACCAGCAGCTTAAAAATGTAATTAAAATTGTTTGAAACTATTAAATATCTCAAAAATACAAGGTTCAGGCGTAGGATACCTTTGAAACATTGAAAAGACGTGGTGGGTGAGAGCCGTCATCAGGTGACTCGGTAGACTAAAATAGCTCTATGCATACCAAATAAACACTTTGGAGAAAACTGCTTCTGCAATTATCAAAAACAGTTAGTGCCACAACCGTCTTACATTAAGAAAATTGCCAATCAAAATATTTAAAAAAATCACGTGTTCCTAAAAATTACTGCAACGTTTGTATTGGTTATAACTATTTAAATAATTTCTTGATAATGAATACTTGCTAAAAGTCAAAGCTGGTAGATCTAACGAAATATCGCTATCGCTGGCACCGCTGATTAATAAAACCAATGCAGTAATTTTTAGGGATATGATTTTATTTTCAATATTTGTGTTGGAAATTTGTTAAATGAAATGGAAGTTTTAAATGTATAGTGAAAAGTACTAATAGATAGCTATGTAGAGGCTGAGAAACTACGCTAGAACACCTTGGAAGATAGAGGGTGTTCCATTAAAAAAATCATGTTTTTGGCGATCCCGTAAAAATGGGACACCCTGTATCGTTAAAAATTATTTTACGAAGTAAATCTTTTTAAACCATTTATGTTTAGTATAAACTTTGTTTACCTACCTCCAATGGGCTAGCCGGTAGGAAAGAACAACGCACTAACTTAGGTTATTTGTTTTAAATATTTTTCTTTTTCCGCAGCGGATTATTTTTCCTGAGGATGTCGCAGAGTTAATTCACCCTATCACGATGCCGGGAAACATGTTTAAACTAACAGCTACAATTTTGACATTATTGAAAACCCCTATATTACCATGCCGCCACACGACTATGCATGGGCTTGGTTTGATTACGTTCCATGGGCGTTAGACTCAATCGAAATCCTTTTACCAATGTTTCTACCCCTTTATCCAATTGATTTAACAAACAAAAACTTTTTGAAAGATACCCACCGACTGGCTGTGGGCCCACAATACATAAAAACGTTTCCAGGACAAGAGGAATATTTAGAATTTTTGTTATCGACCATAAGAAACTGCATCGATTGCTTGAGCGGCAAAGAAAAAACCGCAGTTACTGTATGGTGGTTTAGGTTTCAACGACTTTTGATTGTATTAGATAAAGAAAATAGATTGAAAATCTCTTCAACTTTCAAAAAGAAACTAAAAAATTCCATGAAGCAATTGTTGAAGATGGAAGAAAACAGAAACAATGTAATTTTTTATCAAGAATTTGCGCTTTGCGAATTTCAACTAGGTAATTTTGAAAGTGCAGTTACAGTACTCACCACCGCCTTATCGATTATAACTAAGGGAAAATCATTTCAAACAGCAAGCGAAAGCGAACGTGCGGAAATTTGTCTCTTGTACAAAACACTTGTAGAGCTGTATTTAAACCCATGTCTCGAAAATAACGAACAAAAGTCGTTAAATTACCTGATAACTTTGTGTTTGAATAAACCAATAAATTCTGATATGATAACGCAAGAATTGTTAGATGAAGTTAGTCTGAAATTTAAACACATAACGTTATTGTTGTTAGAGACAGGTAAAGATGAGTTAATGTCTATAGATCACTTTTTACCGAACTTTTACACCGACTGGATTATTTGCAATGGGTGGTTCTTATATTTAACGAAAGGAGTTGTTGAGTGCGGTACGTTTATGGAAGAAATAATCGAAAAATGTGAAGGGGCCTTGTGGCAGAAGGAAATATTATTCGAATTTTACGTCGCAATTCTCTTCAAATACTGCATTGAGAAACCTGGTGCCGGAATGTTCAAGTTATTGGATGATTCGTTACATAGTGCTATAGAAGCATTTCCCAATAATTTATTTTTGCTTTCGGTACTTGCAAAAGAACAAACTATAAACTGTTCTCTGGGACAATCGTGGTGGAAGCTTAGCAGTTTGCTAGTTAAAACAGGTCACGCAATCCCTATATTGGTTTTAATTTTAATAGCAGATCAGCGTACTCACGAGATTAAAGAGAACTGGATTGATACAATTACTGGTAAAGAGATGGGAGAAGACAGCAGTCAAGTTAACAGGATGTTATCGCTTTTTCGTCGAATTACTGCAGCCGAGATGTGTACCAGAAGATGTGGATTTGCTTGGAGGTTGTACCTGCAATTTTTACATTCGCATTTTGAACCTTCTGTATGTAGAAATGCTTACTATGCTGCCGTTGAAGAATGTCCGTGGTTAAAGGTAAAACCACTGATTATTGATAAAATTCTGATTTTATGAGCGTTTCTTTTTACAGACGTTGTACATAGATGCAGCTATTTATATTCCTGCGGAGTTAGCACAAATTCAAGATCTACTTATTGAAAACAACTTAGATTACATATTACGCCGGAAGAATTAGACATATTGAGAAATTAAATTAAAGTGTGTAACATTTGATGAATAAGACTGTGATAATAAACGATATAGTTAAATTCATCTTTAATTTCTTCATTTAAATTAAAAAATAAATGGTGCGTCAGGGATCTCCACATTGCAACCAACATGTTTTCAAAGGAAGTTATTGAACATGTAATTTATTAGTTTGCCATTTTTGTGTGGTTAAAAACAGGGTTAAAGCATTTTAAAGGTCTATTAACCTCTACAGTTCTATTGCAAAAATATTTCGTAGTATATCAATTTTTTTTGTAAAATCAGTGTTATAAAAACAATTGTAAAACTGTTGGCAATAACTTGACCGAAACTAGTGTTTACAAAAAGAAAATGGTAGTTATTTTTTCAGTCTTCATTAATTAATAATAGATAAATTATTGAATAGTAGTCAGTCTAGTGTTGTACGAGAGGAATTGTGTCACAACTGAGAGAAGCAAGAAATGGCACAATGAAATAAGCAACGACTTGAGCAGCTACCCCAGGTGCAGTATCCATTATTTTCACAGATAATGCAAAACTGCTCACTGATGATTGAGCAAATGTCAACATGAAATTTTTGTAAGGGGACTTGATTTTATAGATGAAGAAATTTTGTGTTGCACTTGCTCGCTACCCAGCAAATAGCGATAACTTGTTTTAAAGCTGCACTCTTAAGTAAACAAAATGAGTTTGAGAAAATTTATTTCCAACCACATACTGTTTCTTTAAATATGATTTCTGGCTACTTAAAAAATGCATTCAAAATCACGAGTGTGAGGTGGGTCGCAAGTGTAGTTATTTTATAAATTGTTTCAATAGCTAAGCTATCATCATCAGCGAACCGATAAGAGTTCCATTCCTTTGACGCTGTGTATATGCCTAACATAAATTAAATTTTCGAGATCACATCAATTTTGAACGAACATTCGCTTTTTCCAATTCATCAATACTTCTTGAAATACTCTTCAAATTCTTGAATGTGCCTTCTGTAATTGAAATTTAGACTTTGCCCAAAACAAGATTCCACAACTTTATTGAACGCAGAAAACAGGGCAACGTATCTGTTTCCTAAAAATCATAATTATTAATAAGTAAAATAAATAGTATTGGTACCATTAGACAAAGCTTCTAATACTTCCAGCGTTTTCAATAACTTCCTGGCGTTATTCCCGTTAAATTTATGGTATCTATCGGCTTGGATACAGCTTTTATGTATCCATTTTTCAGCTACATCCGGATTTTCTGATTTCAGATAATCAAAAATATGTTGTACTACACCCATAAGCAGGTGTAGCTCAGGTGGTGGGATATAGTGCAAAACAGGTGTTTCTTCGTCACCGATAACAACGGGTATATGAACACTTTCTTATATTTCTTTGCCCGAGATGTATCTCCCCCCAGTGTGTTTTTTCCATAAATTGTTTTGTTCAGTGATGTTTTTTATTGTTCTTGCTGCAAATATCGCACCAAGGACATGGATGTGAGGATGCGTTACGATTGCAAACTAAGCAGCATCATCATAATTAGCTTTAAGTCGGCAGCAAACGCATATGTACAAATTCCGCATATCAAACGTAAATCTACTAACTCTATGAGTGATTGAATGTTGCTATAAGATTCAATCATTTGAGGGGCCAAAGCAATGATAATAAGCTTCTTTATTCCCGAGCTTTTATGTTTTACAAAATATTCGATGTCATCCTGAGGCAATAAAGTTAAAGAAATCTTTAAAGAATCGCCTCCACTGTCAATCCCAATTTTTACATGGAATTCCTCTGCTAAATTCTTCTCATTTAGAAGATGAGCTACCAATCGAGGCAAGTTAATACAGTGCACAACAGGAATACTTTCAATCACATCTTTTCCTGTTTCAACATTGCAGAGGGTATAAGAGAAAAAAATTTCCAATGAATGACTCGATATATTCAACTTTGCAACAGCTCTAGGTTCTAACACATTTTTAACGGCATTACGTAAATGGCAACTAATTTTTTTGACCGCATTTAGCGACAAATTACAGTCTAACTGAATTTCCTTTAAAGTTTCTGTAGAGACGCGAGCTGATTTAGGATCTTCTGTTTTCGTTTTATTTTAAGTTGCAAGGGAAGACCTTTCTCCTTATTCAACGATACTAACGAACAACCCTGCGCTACTTCTTGGCGGCATATTATGCGACTTGCAATCTGTTGTTCACAATCTTCAGCAAGTTCCATACCGTTGGCGATTTTTTCATGACGAGTACAGGAATGTTTCTTTCCTTGTTGAATTTTGACATTACAAGCAGAACATATTTTTATGGTTGATGGTTTTACAATTGGTAAACTGGGAGGTCTGCCAACAGGTAATTTTTGGATTGTGCACGTAAATGGTAAACTTTTAGACTTGGGAGAAGGCCGAAAGCGTGCCACTAGGCAAATCATGCAGGTACATTTGCTTTCATTACGCTTGAGTCGTATTTTGAGATTTTCGTAGTCAACAATTGCGGACAAGTTACGATTCTTTAATTTTATGTAACAACTGCGATATACTACGCAAGGATTTCCATCACTACTTTTGTCAAAATTTGATATTAATTGTTTAATCAAAGTTTCTACCTGGCCAGTTATTTTCACATTTTTAACAGCTTTATTAAAACAACAATACCAAACCACTGCACGTGAATGTTCATGCGTCCTACTACAATTTGGCATTGTGATTTTCTTCTTTCTTTCACTATTTATCACATACAATAGTTTTTAATAACCACTATTTAATAATTCTAAACACTCACTAAATTTCAAACTTTAAATCGTTTTCTGACGATGGGCTACATAACAAAACTCAAATAATAATGGTTGACATCAGCCACCTATGTTATCTAAATATTTGAAACTTCATTAAGCGTTGTTATTCTGAAAAATTAATATTTGAAAATTATTCTTATCCATCTTTATTAATGTTTTGAACGTACATAAAAGATTTAAATTTTGGTTTCAGTTCAATGAGAATAATCTTACTAATAAGAAAAAAACGTTTTACACTATATATATTTTTATGGTTAAAATACACAGAAGGTGTATAAAACACAACCAGCATCATTGGAGAAACTCAGAGAAAAATAGGGAAAAACTGCTGTCAGATCACTCCCGAAGTTTTTCAAAATATGAGAAGAGCTGGAGAAGCTCGGTTGCACAGGGTGGCTGTTAGATAATTATTTTTTCCTACGACCATATAAGAAACTACCTTATAACGCACAAATACGTATACGCGAAAATTGTCAATATCGTCAATCTATGCGATTTGGTTTCGCGCCGTGCGTTAGGAGCGTCTAACGCATAGTCCGCGTTCGAATAGGCGGCTGGTTAAAAAAAAGAGGCACCGTTGACAACACAATCAACAACCACGAATTTTGTAAGTAAGCAGTTTATTAGTTTAATTTTAATAAAAAAAAAGTTGATTTTACAGCGCTTAATTTAATTTATTTAAAATATGGATGCAAGCAGTGGTAGTGATAGTTTAGAAATGCAATGCACTCCTCCAAATATTGTAGATGCTGCGAAAAAGCCACATTGCATTTGTTGCCTGGAAAATCCCAAAACGGTATGAAATTGCATACAAACAATTTATGGATTGGCGGAAGGCTCAGAATATTGAAAGTTCGTTCTCTGAGAACGTCTTACTTGCTTATTTTGGGGAAATAAGCAACAATGTTAAACCAAATTCGTTATGGACACATTATTCCATGTTGCGAAGTACTCTTAGCATTCATCAAGACGTGGAGATTGCAAAATATTCAAAGTTGAAGGCGCTACTTAAACGGAAGTCGGATGGCTATAAGCCAAAAATCTAAAACCTTAACAGAACAAGATATTAGTCGTTTTCTTAACGAAGCTCCAGATGATAAGTACCTATTCATGAAGGTTAGTCTTTTCTTTTTGATATTAAATTCTATCAAGCAATATTTTATCACAATAGGTGGCACTCATTATCGGGCTAAATGGGGCATGCCGCAAGCATGAATTAGCGGACTTAAAAATTGACGACATTGAAGATCTTGGAAGCGCTGTTCTGATAAGAATAAATGATACGAAAACCAAACAATCACGCTCATTTACAGTAACTGGTGCCTTTTATAATTTATACAAAAAATATGCTGCACTCAGGCCCTCAAATGTGCCAATCCGCCGGTTTTTAAACTATCAACATCAAAAGTGTACACGGCAACCAGTAGGTATCAACAAATTTGGTGACATTCCAAAACAAATAGCTACTTTCTTACACCTTAAAGAGCCCCATTTATACACTGGCCATTGTTTTCGGAGGTCGTCTGCCACAATTTTGGTTAATGCAGGTGGGGATATAACAGCTCTGAACGCCACGGGGTTGGAAATCCACCCCTGTAGCTGAAAGTTATATAGATGAATCATTATCAAATAAAATTACGGTAGGTAATACAATTTTGAAAGCTGTTAATCCCGGTCCGTCAAGTCAAGTGGCAGAAACATGTGATGAACATTCACTACCGTCTCATTCCTCTCACAATGAACAACAATCACAAAGTAATAGTATTAAAACATAAATCAAATGTTGACCCATCCGCTTAACTTCACAAATTGCAATAATAACACCATTAACATTAATATTTGGAGTCATAAGTAATAATTAGGTACTTACATGTTCTAAATTATTAATTATTAGTGTTGTATTCATTTTATTATTACTCATGTATTCGTAAATTTATATAAAAAATAAATATTGTTGAGAAAAAATTTTTTTTGTCTATGGTCGTAGGAAAATAGTGTACATAACTCGCCGGAAAGTGTCTAACGCACTCGCGGATTGTTCGCACTCGGCTATCGCCTCGTGCGCAACTTTCTCGCTTGTGCGTTATTTATCACTTTCCGCGCTCGTTATGTAATATACTATTAAACTGTAGGCGCATGCGTTATGTTTGGTTAGTTAGTTAGCGTTCGTTCTCCGTGTACTTAACATGTATGACCGTGCTGTGTGCTCTAGGTCATTAATATAGTTACCATGGTACTTTTAAACAATAAAACAAATATACATTTTTTACTTTAAGGTCACTTTTTTATGTTAATAGCAAGTCTTTTTGCAATTACATGATGTTTTTTATTAGTCTTGATTCCCGACGACAAAATTATGATTAAATTCCATTAAAAATAAAAAGTTTTTCCATTATTTGTAAGCGGTGACTAAACATTCGTTTTAATTATGAACATAACCATTTGATAATTTGCTCACCCCCACAACCTTATCAAAATAAGTTTCGAAGACAATAAAAGATTATAACAATTACGTACTCGCAAGAGTTAAATAATAAAAATAAATGTTTACTTACCAAACAACCTTGATGATAGAATTTAAAATTGAAGACCCCTTTTAGAATTGAATTTGTTGGCATCCCCCAGCTCTACTATTATAAGTAGTGTATCCATACGTGGTTAACTACAGAATACAAGTGATTCGACCGGAGTTCTTTTATATAAACGTTAACTAATTTTATATCAAAGTCAACTACATGCATATTAAAAATAATACAACAATAAATTTTTTAAAAATTGGGATACTTACAATTAATGATTGTGTTGTCAAGGTCCGTTGTTTCTGTTAAAAAGTATATCGAAATGTATTGAGTGTTGATTGGTTGCTCGGTAGTAGCAATTTACATATAACATTTTGTCTATGCAATTGTTTTACGGTCAAAACATAAGATTACAAAATTGTTCAAAACTAAAAAATTCCACCTGAGTGGTATGTTTTCTATCACAACCAAAATTCTACTATAACAAAGAAAATAGAGAATTGAATGTTGAATTAGAATTTGCAAAAATCACATTGCCATGATTTATTAAATCCAGTGTCTATATACTAATGTACATAGAACCTTTAGTTTGGAAAAATTTAGCATTCTTATGTTTTCGCTAGAAAAAAAAGGGAACAGGAAATTGCATAACCAAAATTTTACAAGTAAAATGCTATTACCGAGCGGCCGAATCAACATACCATTTAAGAAAATGTCAGATTGAACTCCCAAAGCAATAACGAAAAGAACTTTTGTTCTATTTAACCGACCTTGAATCTCTTACCGTTTCCGAAATCCCCATAACGGGAATCCTTATTTTGGACACGTTGTATACAATACATTGAGTTTGAATCCCTTATTTCTGCAATTTACTGCACATCTTATATTGTAAACCAATTTAGAACATGCACTTCAAAACCAGTTGAAGGAATGTAAAAAAATTTGTTAATGCTTCAAACAATTTTTATTCGAATGTGAGAAATACTAATCTTGGAACATGTTATTAAACTAAAGTAAATGCTCAGAAAATATTCTAAAATAAAAAAGAACATAAATCTTACACAAACAAATTTCAATCAATATTTATCAGTAACTGTTGGTCAATAAGATCTTGATAAATCAACTGATCGTTATTATCGTACAATTTAACAGATAATGGGTTAACTGATACTATGTGAGCCTTATTCAAAGTATTACAATAATCAGTCATACACTCTAAAACTAATTCTAAACAAGACGGGTCAGACAGCACTATTCCATTTAATTTTGCTTTGTATTGCAACACAGGCAACTTCAACCAGTTAGGATTTATACATCTTATAAATTCTAAAGAAACATTCTCAGAATTACCATAATCTACAAACCAAACATTGATCAATCCCGTATCAATATTCTTCGTATCTATAATTTCGGCTCTGTACCAACTATTGTCTTCTGAAAATTTGGCAATACAAGGTTTGCCAACTTTTATATTTTCCAACAACGGTTGTTGTTCTCCCGTGTCTACAATGTCTTTAGTAATCTCTTCAAATAACTGTTTAGTCTGTTGGATGTCTTCATTAATTAAAATTTCTAATACAAATTCGTTGTAACTCATAATGCTTATAATAGTTACTTTAACAGTCTGACCTATTAAATTTTGTGGTAAAGGATTTTGAATAAATACTACATCGCATTCGGGTTCAATTTGGCTTACGTGACTCTGTTCGTGTTCGATAATTACGTCATCATCAGATTCATACACGTCATCTGCCCAATTTTGATTCGCATTTGATGTTAAATTTGAGCTGTAATCCCTCATATATTCATTGATATTTACACCGTTCAATCTCACTACGGCGGTCGAAGGAAGCAACGCATCTTTACCATTTTTTCTAAGACTTAAGTGTATTTGGTTCTCAACCACCTTCCTATGAAGTTCGTCTAAATCAGATGTCAACCAAGTACAGCCTGAATTGGGATACACTTGGTACAGTTGTATTTTATGGGCAAAGGCAGGAAGATCTAAGTACATTACTTTTAGACGCAAATCTTCGTGTTTGCACTCTTCTTCATTGCCATAATCAATCAAGAAAACTGTTATGAAATCTTCTCCAACGCTTACAATTTTGCCGCGATACCAATTGTCATTGACAAAATATTTTACGGTGCATAACTGCCCGGGAGTCCAAACAGCATCCATCGGTTCTGGTGAAGTATCAGCAAAGTACTTCTTCATTTCGTTTTCCATTGTCCTCAATACGGGCTCTTTGCTTGATTCGTGAAAGTAAATGCAAGCATTGTAATCTACAAATGTTGCAATCGCTAAAAAATTTTTAGATTTTAATGGTACGGGTGGTAACCAGTCGGTTATTTCTTTATCTTCAGCAGCTGCTCTATTATCGGCGATATCCGCATTATCGTTGGGAGCAGAATGATTAGAAGGTAGCGGTTTTTCATAGGGAATGGAGGTCATAAAAATACTATCGCGTTTTTGTGCTGTGTCCAAAGAGGTACCTGAACAATCCTTTTTTTGCAATTCTGGCGTTGCACTTGTTTTTGGGTTTTCTAAGAATTTTTCAGAAAGATTCGAATGTACCTAAACAAAATTGCAACTATTAATTTACAATGCAAAATTTAGTTAGCAGAAGTTTTTAAGTGCGATTATAGTTAATGTAATCAGATTTTACGGGTGCGGCGTGACGCTCCGGTATAAAAACTCGGCAGAAATGCTTTATCTGGCACTCATAAGAGCGACCGTCGCGTCGTAGTACATTTATCGAACGAATAACTGCGGACGTAAATAGTCCCCCACCCCCCAAATTTGAAACTGTTTAACATATCGAATTGAAATTTGGAGGGCTATAATCTTAACTTATATTTTCACCTCGGTTCTCTGTTCACGTTGCTAGTATAGGGGAACAAGCATACCCAGTACTGGGCCACTGTTAAGTATATCGCGGCGTGCTGTTGCATTGGTAGGATAGGCAACGCACTTGAGGGAACGGTGTTACTTCGTTCGTGAGGCTCCTATGGGCCTGGGCTCAGCTAGTATAATAATAAATTTCAACGTTAGATTAAATATATTTCGCGGTTTAATGTTTCTACATCTCCAGGAAGTATAAAATTAGATAACTTTGATAAATATGTCTAAACGTTGTATGATGCTGGCAGGATATTACGGTAGTATACAAAGTGCGAATAAGAAATTTAAAAAATCATAGGGTTCACTTTTATTTTAGATATTGGGCGCATTCAGAGAAAAAAAGTTACACAGAGCTAACTTTACGCGGTTTTCTGCAGCGCTCGGAATTGGCTGAACGTTGTCTTTGTGTTGTTATGGAGTCATCTGTCATTTAGCTAGTAAGGCATAAAATACTACAATCATCATACACATAAATTCGAGTTTTGTTTTTCTGTTTGTTTGTCCGCCTTCTCCCTCCAAAACTACTCAACCGATTTTGATGGTTGATGGCTCATTTTTTTCAGGTCTAGGCGGCGAACTTACGGTATTTACATGTTGACCTGACCTTTGAGCGGGTGAGGTCAAATCATTGAATATTGAAGGAAATATAGACACATTCCAACGCTCTTATCTCACTCCGACTTATTCTAGGCTAGTTTGACATAAAATTGATAGCTCTATGGCGGCTGAGCGCCATCGTGAATTTTTTTTTTCAATAGAAAGAAGGGTCGAGTGATACCTCGTTTGAAAGGTCTTTTTATCCTCAATTCATCCCGCAAATTTGAATTCTCTACTGTCACCTCCGCCAAGGCGGCGTTTCTTCAAACTTATGATTGTTTATTAGATATCAAATGGAAATATTCCCCAAATGATTTACAAAAAAAAATTTACAAAAAATTTAAAAGCAGAATAATTTCGGTACGCCACGCCACGCCGTAACGAAACAATTAATTAATTATTCATGAATTAATTATCAATTATTTAAGATAACCATTGCTTTAAGTTATTAAATCTTTCACTACATTTTGAAAATTTTAATTAATTTTTCATTTGTCAATTTTAGACAACCGCTGAACCGAAGTTTAAAAAAGTAACAAGCCCCCTCATAAAAGTCAGGTAAGAGTTTATCTTTCCATTTGAAATCTAATAAACAATCAGAAGTTTGACAAAATGCCGCCTTGGCAGGGGTGACAGTAGAGACTTCAAATTGGGAGGATGAATTAATGACGAAAAAAATTCAATGAGTTCAAAACGCATGCTTTAGATTCGTTTATGGTATCAGAAGAAGAGAGCATATAGCTTACAAGTTGGCTGCTGCTAATTGGCTGAATATGAAAAATAGGCGTCTTCTGCACTGTTAGTGTTTGTATTTTCGGTTAAGTTTTCGTACTGATGTCCATAATCTTAACCTTAGATACAGGAATCTACTTACACCTCCTATACATAAAACAGCAATATTTTAAAGATCTTTTACATTTCACATCACCAAGATTATTAATAGTAAACTTTGTGAAGACGATGCGACATTTGAGACATCTGTTGATTTTTTTTTTTAAAAAAAAGAGCTTCAGCTAAAACAAAACAATCAATAATTGTTATTTTTTTATTTTGTAACTAACATATTTTTTTTCGCTGTTCTTTTTTGTTATTAATTTTGTGCTACCGCGCAAACAGTAGATTAAAATTATTTTGTTTTATGGATTATATAGTTTATATTATATTATATAGTTGTATTTGGCGGCTAATAAACATCATCATTATTATTATTATTATTAAAAGACCTTTCAAACGAGGTATCACTCGACCCCCTTTTCCATTACAAAAAAAATGGCGGCCAACCGCCATCTTGAAACTTAGAGCTATCAATTTTATGTCAAATTGTAGTATTTTATGCCTTATTATAGCCCTCCAAATTCCAAATCGATATCTGAAACAGTTTCAAATTTAGGGGGAGAGACTATTTACGTCCGCACTGTATCAAGCAAAAAATGACTGTCCCAAATCGTTCGTCCGTATGTAAACAAATTTCTTCAAAAAGTACTGTTCTGATTTCCAAAAACTTGGCATTTGGAGTTTTTCTCATAACAACGACTATTTGATTCGATTTTGGACATAATTTGTCAACCTAAAATAGTTGTTGAAATTGACATTACTAATTATTTTATATCTTATGCTTAAGATGTGACAGTTATCCGATAGTTTCGATTTAGAGTTAGTAGATTGTAAAATATTCAATAGTATATTGTCAAAACACGTCATTTTTATTTCCTCTCATTGTAAGAAAATGTATGTATGTATGTACCTGATTTCATTTTTAGAGTTGTCAAGAGGTTTCACAGAGGTACTTATTTTATTTTTTCCTACCCGTTAAAGTAAGGGTGTAAAATTGAAAAATTGAAAATATCTATTTTCTTGAAAACAGCTCAATATTTTTCCTTAAAAATTGAAAACAAATACTACGTTACAACGTTTACAAAATAGCTATCATCGTTTGCTAGAAAAAATTGAATTAAAACATAATGTAATTACTGAAGTTTTTGTTTTTCCAAAAACGAATTTCCTCCAAATTAGTTATATCTCCATGAACATTTTTGCGAATTTGAACCTTTAAATTCGATTAAACTAATTTGGATTACTCGAAATCAGCATGAAAATTATTTTAGAAAATTGTAGATGATTGATTATGTTGTCAAGAATATGGCGATATCAGTTTTTTCGGCATAATTTGTGGAACAATTTTTAGTAAATTGTAGGGTAAATTCAAAGCGCTATTAAAATTGGTACATGTTTATATTAGTTATGAATGTGTATTAAAGTTAGATGCGAGATAGTTAGTGTGGGTCACCGTACCATTTATTTAAATTTGTATGAAAATAAAACAGTTTTTATATCAAAATTTCTAAATTGCAAATTATTTTTTTACATTCGAAATTAAAGTTTTTTTCGCTCAAACTTTTATTTAACAGTATCTTATGTTAATTGCCCAAAAAAAGTGATGAAATAAGAATTGGCAATAATCTTTTTGATGTCTTGATAAAGACCAATCTTCGTCGGTTGAAACGTCGACAAGAAAAAAGGACAAGGTGTTTTTGCACTCCAATATCACTTCAAACTCCTATAATAATAATATCAGTTTATTTGTCTTTGAAATTAACAAATAGATTCGGTTTATATACATCTTACTAAATACTAAAATTCTGCAAAATAACTTATTTTCTTTTTCTGTTTAACCACACCTCTCTGTTTTTTATTATGTTTCTTTTCCTTTCTTCCATCCATCTTCTTCTGTTTTCTACCTCTTTCATCCACTTTATGCCTTCTCCATTTTCTCCTAGCAGAACTTCTCTTCTCACTTTCTCTCTCCTTAATTCTCTACACTCTTCTACCATGTGCTTTACATTCTCCCAATTTTCCCCACACATTCTATACATTCTTTCTTCATCTTTTCTCCAATATTTATTTTCTCTTTCTTCATTTCCTAATCTATATCTGGCTACCATACGTTT
This sequence comes from Abscondita cerata, assembly GCA_030710515.1. NCBI lineage: Eukaryota > Metazoa > Arthropoda > Insecta > Coleoptera > Lampyridae > Abscondita > Abscondita cerata. The sequence goes on from JALBCR010002223.1 coordinate 435,584, forward strand.
TTCTTTTATATCCAATCTTCCTGTTATATATTTTGGTATCTCTTCCACCATTATGTCTTTATATTTTACATTATACTTTGATTCACTTATCTTCATTTCTCTTTCTTGTTTTTGATTGTCCTTGTCCCTTTGTGTTATCTCTTCTTCCATCTTTCTTCCTTCATCCCTCAATCTTCTTATCTCTTCTGTCGCGTAACCCCCTTTTCTGTAATATGCTCTTCTCTCTTCTTGTCCATGTTTTGTTCTTCGTAATTTTACTTCCTTCCAACATTCATATAAAATTTCATTATCTTTTCTATCTTCCATCTTTTCCTCAAATCTTATTGCTCTCTTCCCTGCTTGTATTCTTATTTTTCTATTTTCATTTCTTCCTCTATTAAATATCCTGGTGTTTCCCTCTCCAATCTTAGCGTCCATCTCCAAAATCTTTCCTATATCTTCTCTAGTTCTTCCCATTCCTTCCAACCCCAAATTTCCGCTCCGTACATCATAACACTTTTAAAAATTTTCTCAAATAGCCACTTTCTTTTCTCTACTTCTTTGCCAAATAATTTTTCTCCCATACCCACGCTTGTCCCATTATATTACTTCCTTTTTCCTTAATTCTCTTATATGATCACTGTCTTTATTGTCATACCTCATCATGTATCCTAAGTATTTGTATTTGTCGACTCTTTCTATTTCTTCTTCTCCCCACCACCATCTCTCTTTTTCTCTCTTCCTTTTTTCTTCTTACATATCATTATTTTGTTTTTTCTACGTTTACCTCTAATTTTTTTTCTCTAAATATCTTCTCAACGTCTTTAATGCTTTCTTCATCTCTTCTTCTTTACTCGTAAGAATTACTATATCGTCCGCATATGCAAGCGTTATTCCATTTTTTTTTCCTATTTTTATTCCTCCAACCTGATCTCTCCTCATTTCTTCCTCTAGATCTCTTAGATATATAGAGAATAGCATCGGACTCAACGGACAACCCTGTTTCAACCCTCTTTCCGTCCAAAACTCTTTCCCTAATTTCCCTTTTACCTTGACTCTATTTTTTGTTTCTTTATAAATCTCTTCCACTGCTTCTATTATCTCTTCTTTTATTTCACTTTTCCTTATCATTTCCCACAATATCTTTCTATCTACTCTATCAAATGCAGCTTTTATATCCACGAATACTGCATATACCTTGCCTCCTTTCTTCTCTATCTCTTTATTTATTAATTGTTTCATTATAAATATGTTATCAATTGTCCCTCTTCCTTTCCTAAAACCTGTCTGCCAATCTGGAATTATCTTTTTTCTCCTATCTCTTTTTCCATTCTTCCTCTTATTATTTCTGCGTATATCTTATATCCAATGTTTGTTAAACTAATCCCCTTGTAGTTTTTCACTTCCTGTCTATCCCCTCCCTTGTATATTGGACAAATAATTGCTTCCTTCCATTTTTCTGGAAATCCTTCTCCCTGCCATATTTTTTCTAATATTTTTCTTATCTCTCTCTCTCATTCTTTCCCCTCTGTATTTCCACTCTTCCAACTGCGTATCATCTGTGCCTCCTGCTTTTCCTATCTTTACTTTTTTAAGGCCTCCTCCAGTTTTTCTTTTTGATTCTCTCTTCTCTTTTTTTTTTCTCTTATTTTCCCGTTTTCTATTATGATCTTAATTTCCTTTCCTTGTAGCACATTTCTAATGTGTTTTTCCCATTTTCTCTATCTATTGCTGTTTCTCTCCTATTTCCTTTTTTTCTTATTTGGTTTACGAATTCCCAAGCCTGCCCTTTATTTCTGATTTTCTTCATCTTTTCTTCCATCAGTTTTCAATATTCTATTTTCTCTTTTCACATCTATTCTTGAATTCTGCTCTTATTTTTTATAATCTTCTATATTTATTTTCCCTTTTTCAATTTTCTTCTTCTCTTTCTCATTTCTTTTTTGCTCTCTCACACTCCCAGTTCCACCATTCTGACTTTATTTCCCTATTGTTATTTGTCCTTTTAAATCTTCTCTTTTCCGTTGCCATCTTCATTTTTTCTGTAATTCTTTTCAACTCTTCTTCGACCTCTTCTGCTACTTCCTGCTCTTCCTCCATTTTATTCATATACTTTTCTATGGTTTTTCCATTCCATATTTTTTCTCTCCACATTCTATAATCTCTTCTTCTTCTTCCTCTTCCTTTCCTATCAGAATCACTTCAATCGGTTGATGATTTGAATCTACTTCGTCTCCAATTCTTATATGATCTATTTCTTCCCTACTTGATTTGTTTGCAATAACGTAGTCAATTATCGATCCTCCTCTCTCTCCTATATATGTTAGCTCTCCTTCTCCTCCTTCTTCCATATTCCCATTCAGAATCGTCCATCTTCTCTCTTCACATAGTTCCAATAATTTTCTACCTTGCCCGTTTATTTTTTATCTTTCGACTTTCTTTTGCTTTGTTCTCCATTTATTATTATCCCTCCTTATGTTCTCGCGTTAAAGTCCCCTCCTATGATAAGTTTCTTTTCTTCCCCTTCTTTATTTGTCTTCTCTAGTACTTCTCTCGTCTTCTCCATTTCTTTTCCATATATCGTAATTATTTCGTATATCTTCCCTTCCTCTGTCCTTACTCTTGTGCTCATAACTCATTTTGTCTCACTTTTGTTTCCTATCTCTTCTTTCTCCCATTCCTTCCTTATTCCGGTGATTATTCCTCCCTTGCCCTCCCCATTTTTTTTCTTTGCAATTTTCTAGCTTCTTTCCTTAACTTCTCTTGTATCACTCTTTCTTTTTCGTCAGATCGTTATCAATATAAATTTCTGTACCTCTCAACTTTATTTTTTCTTTCATTATTTTCATTTTCTCTTCCCAGCTTCCCAATTTCACTACTATCGCACTCTTTCCTACTTCTTTCCCTATTACGTATGCGTTTGTTATTTCTACTTCTACCCCTATTTTTCTCTTAAAATCGTCTTCACTCCTTCTCTACTTGGTTGTTCTATCTTTATTGGCCCTTTTATGACGATGTTGTTTCTTCTGCTTTCTTTTTCTTGTATTTCCATCCTTTTTCCATTTCCTCAATCTTTTATCCATTTCATCTTTCTCTTTTATCCAATTTTGCCTTTCTGTCGCCCATCCTTTTCTTTTTCCATTTCCTCCTTCATTCTTCTAATTTCATATTTACATTCTTTAAATCCCTCTATCATATCTCTTCTCATCTCCAATATCAACATATTTATGTTACATTATTTTATCTTGGTGTTCCATCTCTCCCTTTTTTCTTGTTCTGGCGTCCTCTGTGTTTTTGTGTTTCTTCTCTTTAACTCGTCATCCAATTTTTCCTCCCCCTTTGTATTTCTCTTCCTTTTCAAAAACTCTTATATATTTCCCAAACTTCCCGATCTTTCACGTATCTTTTTTCCACTCATTTATAAAATTCTTATATATGCTCACCAAATTAAATTAATTTTCTATATGACTAACAAACTCCTATAAAGAAGGCCCTTCCTGTGTGGGGGAACAACTAAAACTAAAAATATAAGGAGTTACAACAACATTATCAATTAAAGTCTCTTTTGATATTCAACCAAAATCGTTTCTTGTATATACAGAGTGATTCAAAACTCAAGCCTAGGGTTTTCTGGTTTTTTAAATAGTACGACACTATTGTTTCACCCTGAATGTTATACATTCTATGTAAACGTGCATGAAAATAATAGGCACCTCTGGGTGGCGAGAGAATCAGATCACGGTATAAAAGTGGCTATACAAATGCTGCAACGCATCATATTGATGTATTGCTGACAACGAATGTCGTCGCCAGTGATTTTGTTTCCGATAATTTTTATTATAAATTGTACTGGTACAAACCCTGGCTGATGCAATATGAACTATTTGATTTAGTTGATTTGGTGTCATTAAGCAAATACACTTTAATATTTATATAGATCTTATTCTATTTTTACAAGATTACTGCGTGAAGCATTCAAATTCTACTTTTTTCAAAAAAAAAAAACAATTGGTTTAATTTACTTTTACAAGATAGTAGAACAGATTTTCTAACAACACACATCAAGCTGGAACTAACACAGTGCAAAATCAAAAATTATTACACTGTTTGCATTTAACTAGCCCTTAATTCTTACGTAAACAAATTTCCAAATTAATGGTTCCTTCTAATCTCTAAGCGTAGAGTTTCCAGCTTGATCTCAAAGTGGAACCGCCACACATTTTACCAAAAAACATCGAGCGCTTAATTCAACCATTAAAAGAAAACATGGCTGACTTTTTTATCTCTACAAGTTTTTTCAAAAACTGAAGAATTTAAGAGAAACGGGCAACAAATGCAATGCATTTGTAAAAAAATGTGTTAGATTGTGCTTTGCAATGATGCTTTAATTTTCGAAAAAACTTGTAGAGATAAAAAAGTTCGTAGATAAATTGGGATTTTTGACCATGTTTCTTTAAAAGATCAATTTTTATCCACGAAAAAGTTGTAAAAAAAATATCTTTTCAAACCCGTCTAAGTATACTTCAGGGTTGAAAAATTTCAAAATATGTTGTTTTATTGACAAATAATTTTTACCAAGTTTCGTGTTTTTAGCTTAATATACAGGGAAAATAAGAAAGAAAAACCTTATTTTTATTAAATCTTCGGAGGGATGTAACTTTTTATACCAAATACCTACCTTAATTTTCATAACAGATTCACCTCTTAAAATTTTTCGGTGTTATTGAGATAACACCTGTATAAAGACTCATAATTCGCGTATACTTATAATAAATAAGAACCCGTAAACACAAAACTGAATCACCCGTTATATAAAATGTGGAGTTAAAACAAGCGTTTCGCGCAGAACTTCATATCGTTCTGATACTAACAAACGTGTTGTACAAGAGGATCGAGAATGTGTGGCGACATAAAACATTTTGCTCGAAAAATAAAATAAACAGCGTCACAACTTAATAATGATAGAAAAAATGAGTAAAAACCGATTCGTTGTATGAAAAAAATTAAAGTTTAAGAAGAAAAAATCCACCGCGAAGCAATATGTAAAATCTGTAATGGCCAACAATTGTTTAAATCATCTACTTCGGGACAAAACTTAGTTACGCGCACACCCTTCTTTGAAATTTTAGACAAAGGGAAAATGAAAATAAAATTTTAGAAAAAAATAGTTAAAACGAAGGTAATAAACAATAAAATTTCCAACAACTTTTTTTATATAATTAATTTGGAGGAGATATTGTTAAAACAAATAGTGTCGCAGTAATTAAATTACAAACGACTTTTATTTGAAGAAAAAATGAGTAAAATGAATAATTTTTGTAAATATTCTAAGATTTCGAAAATTTACGTAGGTTAACGGCTGTTAAGGGGAGATGTACGACGTAAAATTTGCGATACCGTAATTAGGCAGCCCAAATTGCACCTTTTTATATATTTACTTTACTGTACGTGTCTCTATGCGTAACAAACGTTTTAAATGTGATAGAGAAGAGATTAGTATTTATGGTAAATAAACAAATAGTGACACACAGTTTCACATTACGGTAATTCTAAATAAACTTGCAGGTAGAAACCCAGCCGTTCTAAACTTCTAAGGACAAAAGGTTTAAAAAAATAAAGCCTGATGCGGATTTGTGTACCTGTGCGGTACTTTAGGTAACTTCGTATATTAAAAATATTTAAATTTATGGAATAGGACCATTAATCGGGTATACAATATCTGATAATATCGGATAATACGTAATCCACATCTCTATTCCACCTCTGATATCAATAAATAAGTAAAATACTATCAATCTACCATCAACCTTATTGTTAACGAAATTATTATGATACTCTATGTTTATAAAATTTTATACTAATAATTCAAAAGATGCAGGTAAAGAATATTAAGCAAATATTACAATAAACAATAATTATTGTAAATAGTTTTGTGCGGATATTACCTAACAGGGTATGAACCTACATTATTTATGTTTCTTATTGTTCTTTTGTGTTTTTATTTTTTGGGCGTTTATAATATATTCAGAATCTCTTGCTTGCAAACCTCGTGGAATGCGCGGGTCAGCTATTTCCGGCAAAACGCAATTAAAATAAAATTCGTTCAGTTTTGGCAACATACACGATTCCCAGAAACTTACGTCTTTTTCGATTCTAATAATTTCCAAGTCCTTATCTGTGTATAAAATTAAATCACAATACACTCTCTTTAAGATATTTAATTGTCCTTGAATCTGAAAAAATATCCATGACTTTTTTTAAACACAAATCACTTCCTTCAAGTTTCACACAAAGAATTTTAGTTTTCTTAGATAGTAACGCTTCTTTAATTGTTTCATGTCTTATAGAAAAAAGACACTTTACTTCGACTAACCCGTCATTATTTACTAAACCATCGGGGCTGGCACCTAAATAAGGATGATCTTCCGCTATCATAAACCCACTAGGCTTCACTGTCACCTTACTTATTTCTTCGTATTTTTTATAGCTGTTCTCTCGTACGATCTTCCATAATTAATCGCAGGCGTACTTAGATAAGGCGAACTATACAAGAGAGTTTTCAGAGTAGAATGACAAGGGGTTGAATCTATGCGCTTACATATTCTACCAAATGATGATGCCGTAATTCTATTTCTCCGTGCCTCATGCCACTTCGAATTGTCATGCTGACCAATTGTTGCTTCGAAAACTGATGTGCGGTTGTCAGTTTTTAAACGAGCTAGTATATCTTCCTTATTCGATTCAATTTCAGCATATGATTTATCCTCTTTTGCCGCGTTTGGTCCATACTCCGTATTCAATGTAGTGTCAACTTGTTTTCCAAATCTTCTTTTTTCTTCGAATGTTTTTCTTTGTACTCCGCAGCAACCTTTCGTTTTCGAGAAAAATAAGTTAGGCGATGATTGGCATCAACTGACAAATGATTGTTATGCCACGAAGGGCCCGAGTTAAAAGATAATGCTGCCCCATAGCAACGTGTTTGGTATGAGCTTTTAATACATAGTTAACTCTCTTTCCCCTGTAAACTTAGCAACAAGGCTCATATATCGTTCAGCGTAATTGGTTGTAACGTTTCTTGTGAGACGGCTCGATTTTCGTACAACATTATGTACTATTTTGTTTATTTCTTCAAACAACAAGCTACTTTGTAATAAGGGAACAAGATTATCTTCTCCACTTTCTTTTCTTTGACAGTATTCGTCTCTGCAGTTACTGTGGTTACCGAAAACGTGATAAGGCGTATTCCTCAAATCTTCGGATAACAGATTTACATCGCTGACTTTGGCAATCGATTTTCTTACAGCTGCACTTAACCTGGAAGCCCTGTTTTTAAAATGGTCCTCACAGAGACTTCAAATTTTGTGTTTGAAGCTAACTTTTGTATGTTAGATGTAAAAGCACGGGTAATGTGATTGGCACATTCTAACTTTAGGACATATCTTCCATAGGTCACCTTTTCTATAATTCTAGCGTAGACACTAGAATCTCCATCTCCTATAACGTACTTGTACCGCAGATTATACATTTTTTCGCTATCATTGAATCCAGCAACTATTATATCTTGTTCCATGCCAGCAGATGGTCCGATATAATTCTTAAAACACTTATGTGGTGTAGGTTCATCTTTTTTTCGTTTATAGTGCACATCAAACAAAATTTATTTCTAACTCCTAAATATAACAATTTTTTGTTCTTTCACCGATAATGCAACCTACTCCAGACAATGAGGAATAACCATGCCCATAAGAGCGCTTTGCCCAACCTCCGTCTACTATTACTGATATGAAAGGGATATTTTGCTCTAAATCGCCTTGTTGAATAGCTAATTCTCTTTCTTCTTTCGCTGCATCGGCCATTTCTGACTTAAGTCGTGTTTCCCAAATGTCTCGAACGTCGTCTTCTAGTTTTCTATACAATGGTGTTTGCATGATAGGAATGTCTATAATCGAAAATAATTCTTCACATTGACTATGTCCAATCCCAATAGATGCTGTTCCCCAAACTAAAGACTGATTAATAGTAGTATCAGTCGGATGGGTTGACACAGTAGTCGTTTTACTGCAAGTGTTGCAGAAATAATACAAAATAGATATTAGACCTTTCCTCTTTTCCTTCTGGTATTCCATCTTGCCCATAGTGCAGTTCCGGTCATGGATGTGAAGCTTTGTGGTCTCTTGAATAAAAAATGCTACGTCTACAATCCTTCTACCAGAGAAAACTTTCTGGACTCGTTCGGTGCTTGATTGTTCAATTACTTCCAGTTCTGGTAGATTTTCGGTCGGTAAACTGCAATAAGTACTTGTCAGTCAAAATATGATAAAACGATAAAATAAATAGTAAACTTTCCATTTGCAAAAGGATAAATATTTACCTTTTTTGTAATTTCTTACCTATTAAAATATGGAACATGCGAGTCTTCAGGAACATAAGAATTAGATAAACATTCTTTTAGAGCCTTTTCACGTTTATCCCGTAATCTTTTCGCAGTAGATGCTTTTCCTCGTTTCTTTGCTCTGGTGTAAGTTCGATTTACCATTTTCAACAAAATCAAATGATAATTATAAATGAAAATAAGTAAAAAAGATCAATCAATACTAGATATGTAATCCAAATTTGTCGTCAAAAATAATCGTAAGCCAAAACGGTGCAAGGGTCAAGTCAAAACAGTATAACAATCGAAAACCAAAATCAAAGTCCAAAAAACAAAGCCAAAATCAAAATTAATTAAACACAACATACAAAACACAACCGAACGCTAGAAAATCTAAAACCTTGTAAACTAAACCTTTATAAACACTTTTTCAGCACTCCCACTCATACCCCGAATGATGTGCTTTTCTCCCAAAACAAAAGTAAACAGTTTCTAGAACATTTGTTGGCCCCTACATACAATTATTTAATTAATTAGGTAAAACTTAGTTTTCCTGTAATGACAGTTTAATTTATTATTTATTATGAATTGTTATTATTGAAGCTAACAAATAACAGAAGCAAAAAATATATATATATATATATATTTTACACAATTTCTTTTGTTTTGTTTGATTTGATAATTTTAAAGTTCAATATTCACCTTCAACAACGTACAATGTGTTATAATGAGGTAGTGCGTTCAAAAATATTAGTAGGTACCTATAACAAAAGTTAACAGCGGGTGTTATTTTTACTATGCTAATCCTTATAGTCAGTTGTACTTTGTGTTTTCTTGTTTGCTGCTATGAAATGGTCTTGCCAGGTAAATCCTTCGTAAAAGAAATAATCTTTGAAATGACCGCTACAATATTGTGACGTCAGAGTATTTCTGTCTTTATTCATTCAATATTTGTGGGATTCGGTAAAATGTAATCGTAATTTTTGCCTAATTTTTCTGTTATCCTTCCATATAAAAATTATTTTTTTAATTACACCATGCTACAAATAAGTTGTACACCCTAACATAAATTTAACTTAATTATGTTCCCTCAAACGAAAGTTACTTGATATTTTTGAATTATTATTCGCATAATCTTTATTTATTTCCAAATATCTACAGTTTATTGATAAAAATTAATAATCAAATCTTGCTTATCCCCTAAAGGAAAGTTGATAGTTTCAAATTCTTAAAGGCAGAACTGAAAATCTTGCTTATTTTTGAGATATTTGGCATAAACCTAATTTGTTTGTTAACAACGTTATTGAATTAATTTTTGTAAACAGTTAATAATTATCAACTACAAGCGTATCATATATCGTCTGCTATTTCAACGACCCCGGCATTCATATAAAATGCATATTTCTGACGAATATTTTCACCAACCATCCACCCTTAAACAAACGGCAAGTTCTTTCAATAATTTTGTAACATTCTCCATGAATAAAAAATAAATTTAGTATGTCTTCATTCGAATATTCTTGGTGGATTTCTATATCGTGTATAATGTGTCACGTCGACGTTTACAAGTTTGATAAATAAGGCTCATTGTTTTAATTTCCACAGGCCACTAGTCAGAAATTATTTAATAAAATAGAGAAATATTGTGTGTCGAATGTAAATACATCGATAGCAGGAAAATGGTAACAGATAGGTATAGGGAACCCTTATGAAGATTGAAAGACCATTTAATTCTCCATCACATAGAGCAACAAGATACATGGTGTTGCATTTAAAAAAATTGACTTTTGGGCAGTTGAAGTAAGTCAGATTTAGCCAAACATTTTGAACACCCTGTAAATAATGAGATGTCAAATTACACATCATTTAAAAAACTTAACAGTCCTCCTAAGTATAGCCCAAATTTTGTTACTATAACTTTCTTTTTCAATCATTGACAAGCATTAAATTTTCATATAGGTTGTGCTACATGAAAGTAACTCAGATTTTAGCGTAGAATCCAAATATACAAAAAAAAATATGTCATTCCATTTAAAATAAGAAAGTTGGTAGCCACTTACGGTGTAACCGGAAGTTGTAGAAGAGCTGAAATATTTTAATTAAATAGAACTTTTCGAGTAATCCCCTATTCCAAATTTTTAAACAAATATTTCAACAGGAAGTCCATAAACTTCTAATGAACGGGTTAGCTGAATCACCCTGTATACAAGCACATTATGGGTTTCCTGGAGAGTTTATTATAAGTAAGATCTAAAAGTTTCAAGTTTCATCAAAATCTGACCGGCGGTTTACTAATATCCTGTTTACGGACGGATGGCCGGAACAAAAATTTGTCGAAAAAAGCGAGAAAAAGAAATGAAAATTTTCGTTTTGAAAACCGTTGCTAACTTTTTGATGTATTATGTTTACATATGCACGAACGATTGATCGACCATAGCTCACCATTTTGTTTGCAACAGAAGTTTCTGATTTGGAAGTTGTAGTATATAACTTTTTTTTAATGAAAACTATATAAAGAAAAAACCGGGACGCAATTCGATCAACAACTTAGATTAGAACATAATAAAATTATTGATAAAAAATAACTTACCGTGCTATCAGTCGATATGTTTGAAATTCCATACGTGGAACGTACTTGGACATCGAGATTATTCGGTGCTTCCATAGATCTATTCGTGGAATTTTTCTGGTTGAACGCCAATCCGTTTTTGACCAGCAGTTTATTGATGTTGCAAAGCACAGTTTTTGCTGGCTCTAAAGGTCCTTCAAGTTTCGTTTCTGAATACCACATAATAACTGGCACGGATTTACGATTCTTATCAATAGATCCATTTTTTGTCATAAGTATTTTAGTATACTTTTCAAACGTGTTTTGAAGAAATTCTATGGCCAGTCCACTCCATTTACTTTTGTCTCCTGCCGGAGTAATATTAGCTAAATGACATCTCACTGCTTTTTCACGGAATTGTTTAAACTGATTTTGTAACACGTATATATCGGATTCAGGAATAAGAATCTCTTCAGCCACGTCTCGAAGCATAACCTTAAATAAATTCTCATCATTCTTTCCTAATACTATTCCTCTAAAGTATTGTTTATTTTTAGGATTATACGCAACGCAGGGATCGTTAACTTCCCATTTTCTACTTTTGCTTTTTTCTTTAATATAGAAACCTTGCAGCAATTGGTGTAATTCGTATTGCATTTTTTGAATAAGGGGATCTTCAATTTCTACAAAAATTTCATCTGGACTCTTCACTGATAATATTTTCACTGGTTTACGAAGAACGTTTTCCTGTTCGGGGTCACTTTCCGAATCATCATTAGATTTGGTGCTCTGTATTGTATTTAACAATTTGAATACGTAGGGTTTTTCATTGTCTTTTGTTTTTCTTGTATTTGGTTCTTCAATTGTGTAGTGTAAACGTTTCGAACTAAAATAAATCCACAATTACTAAATGCGGAAAGAAATGATATTGTAAATTATAAGCACTTTAAGAGGGAAAGTTCTTAAAATACGTATGTACTGTTTGAAATTTAAATAATTGATTCACACAGAAAAATATATTGACAGCGGTAATTAAATATACAGGATGTGCCAGCGCTGTAATTTTTCAATTAGGACCAGATGAAAACATTTCGTTTGTAGGCTCCCGTCAATTCATAGGCATTTTCGGGTTGTTGGCCACATCGTCGGTTTTGGTTTCTTAACGTTTCCAGAGGCATGTGGCTCTCTTCTCCAGAAGATATAAGTAGAAACAAAAATATGTAGATTTGGTGTCGTGTGATAACGAAAAACAGGTTGACTGAAGAATTGCAAAAGTCACCCCCTCAACTGCTTGTCTAATACTTGAATGGTTGCACCAATTGTTTCTTATCTTGGCCTTACTTGAAAAATTAAGGAGCACTGGCATACAAACCCTGCATAATGAAACAATTCAGCTTCATTATACAGGGTGTCCCAAATAAGAGTGACTGATTTTAAACATAAATTCCCAGCTTATTAATTGCTCCAAAGAGATGGGGTTTTCACTAGTTTATCAAAAAGATTTTTTTAGGATTAGCGGGCATTTCATCTCATCAACACAGGGTGTTTTACTAATGTTGGTCAAATTCAAAGAGGAAAATCTTTTGTTTCATTAACAACAAAGATATTCGAGGTTTCATGGGCACCGCGGTCTCCTGAATTAACTGTTCCAGATTTTTTTCTCTGGGGATATGTGAAGGATAGGGGCTACAATCATAAGCCTAACAATTTAGCAGAACCACAAACTTTTTGTTGTATTGAATAATGTTATTGTTATGTTTTCTTACTAAATAAACTGTTTGTCAGATTTGTTGGCAATTATTTACGTAATTAAAAATGCATACTACATGAAACCGACTTAAATTAAATGATTTTGTTATGCGTCAAACGGTCATATCATGAGTTGATTTTAGGCATCAAAATACGTTCATATAAAACTACTAATTAAAAATGTACTACTACATGAAACCTCGAATATCTTTGTTGTTAATGAAACAAAAGATAGAAAACTATACATTTTTGGAAAGGAGAATGATTGCTCTTTCGAATGAGATCAAAAATTATAGGGTGTTCTATTTAAAATAAAACATATTTTCCCCTTTGAATTTGACCAACTTTAGTAAAACACCCTGTGTTGATGAGATGAAATGCCAGCCAAGCCTAAAAAAATCGTTTTGATAAACTAGTGAAAACCCCATATCTTTGGAGCAATTAATAAGCTGGGAATTTGTGTTTAAAATCATTCACTCTTATTTGGGAAACCCTGTATATTTAACTAATTACAGTAATTGTCATGTATCAATACTCACATGTGACCTGTCGATACAGCAAGTCCTTCGTCAACTAAAGCGGTGTTTAAACACATTTCAACAGTTCCGAAACCCTCATACAATGCAACAGATGGCACTGTTTCGGAATTGACAATCAATAGGCGCAAAACTTTTTTATTTTGCATAAACTGCCGCAAGTATTCTGTAGCTTTAACATCCCATACGTTATCTAGGGGTTTAACGTCGGCCAATTTTACGTGTATTGCCTTGAAACAAGTAGAACTAATTACAGCAATAAGAAAACATAATTAAATTACTTGACATTCGAGGTTTATAAACCGTTCCGGCAATTTCCTAATTTTTGTATAATCGACAATGGCTACATTACCGTAATCTTCTAAATACACTGTTACAGTTCCTGTTCCTTTAACTACTTTAGTTACAGACGCTCGACACCAAGTCGAGTTAAACAAAACAGCTACTACCATACCTAAATAATTAGTTAAAGATAAACCTTCGCGTAAATATTATTATTTTACCCTTTCTAGGAACGTAGATATGCTCGTTTCGCGATTCATGAATTTTCTCCTTACCAGTTATCTTATTGTAGTAACTAGTCATCGAAGAGGTAAGACGCTCCAGGTGGTGCACAAAATCGGCCTAAACATTTAGTTAAAAAAGGAGGAACTTAAAGTCTTAAAAACTTACAACTTGAACGTGTAATGATTGAGGATTGATAACATTACATATTTGTACCATTTGTGAGTCTCCATTTCGAAATTTTTCAGTTCTAGTATGTAATTTCGCGAAGGATTTATTCTAAAAGTTTGGTTAATAATAATTTTCTCATTATAAAAATAAATACCTTTTTGCTCTTTGCGATTCCGATGATGAATCGTAATGTGTAAGTGCAAGCCCGACAAAAATTAGCGCATCTCGAATAGAAGTTGTCTGCACATTGGTAACAGAAAGTAAGTCAACTTCTAACATTCCATTAGTCAGTGCCATTATTACCATAACGACATTCGTACTACAAATTTCGCAATAGTAACGATACAAAGAGAATCAAATGTCATATTTACTCGTTTATAATTTTCGCCATGTGAAGTGTAGCTTTTGTATCCCAACTTCCAGATACAGGGTACAAATGAAACAGTTTACATTGATGCGCGAAAGGTGCATACTGCGACAACTCGAGGCTTATATTAAGAATGCTGTAAAATGAAATATAAATTAAGACCTAATGAATACCTATTACTTACCAGGCTGCAGTAACTACAGTTGTATTACCATAATCGATAAAGAATATGGTGAATAAATGACATCCGTTTGATTGAGGTGTTATGTCGATAACTCTCGCTCTATACCATTTTTCCGAATATTTAACGATATACAATTTATCTAAAAAACTTATACTGCAACTCACAAATAATAAATTACTTACTTAATTCGGCGTTCTTAATTGGCAAAGAATACATTTGAGCGTAACGTTGAATTTGTAAAGATAAATCCTGAAAAGCGTTTTCTAAACGATTAAATTGAATATAAAAACTTTCAGGAGAATCGATGTGGCTGACGACAACATTCTCTCGATCACCTAGAACATTTTGACTTTGAGAATTGATTTTGAAATGCAGTTACCTTAGACGTACCTATTCGTGGTAAGTTATCTTGCGTGTTTTTTATCCATCCTTCGATTTGATTTATTTTCATCACATCTGCGATTTTGTCTGTTTTGTAAGATGTACTAGCGCTCAGTTGACTAGATGACACTGTAAATGCAACTTAAAATGTGTGTACAACTGAGAAGGTAAAAATATTACGAATAAATATAACGGAGGTTTTTAAAAATTACACATACTTAAAACGTATAACAAGTAATACCACTTTTCAGGAGGTTTTTAGCAGGTACAAGAAATATAAACAATAAACTTACATGATTTTACTGATGATGAAAAGGTTTCAACTATGGCACTTAAATCAGACGCCGGTTCGCAAGGTAAAGGAGCACAATAACTGTCTGGCAGTTCATTTTCCAGAACAACCCTAAATTCGTTGCCATCATCTTTAAAATTAAGAAAAAAATACTTATCTACATTGTCTATAAAATCTTGATACATAAACCTAAAATGGAATAATAAGAATAAATGAAATATTAAAAAAAATCAAAAAAATTACTCTATGTTATTAAGATTTTTACGTTCTCCAATAAAGTAGCAAGGAAAGGACAAAGTGCTTTCAAGACTTTCGATGACTGCCCTGATGTCAAATTTCGTATCGGAATGCGGACTATCAACGTTCTTCACGGAATTAATTAGCGAACTTAATTTACGAATATTTAAAGATAACTCGTTGGTAATGTCGTTTAATATATTAACGTTTTGACTTTTAAATTGATCAATATCGTTTTTAAATTTCTTTTCTAAAAGTTGAAGCTTTGCGTGCATGTGCGAGAAGCATTTCCCTAAAGTTGTTTCTAGTTGGTTGGATTGACTCGTTTCAATTGAATATGAACATTCATCGGAAGCTTTCTGAAACAAAATAAACAATCATTAATTCTAGGACTACCCTATATTAGTTTCAATAAAACAACAATAAATTATATCAAATTCGTATTATAGTGTTAATTAGGTGTTTTATATTTATTTGAGAAAATTGTTCATAAACGTGAAAGGAAACCTCAGTACTACAAAATAAAGTATAATGTGCTCAGTATTAAAAATTTTCTTTTAAAAATTTCCAAAACACTATCTTTTAAAATCATTTTTTAAACGCATTGGCATTGATCGTGATGTCAATACTCGTACAAATCAAATATAAATGGTGGTTTGTTTATGTAAAACACTACTAATTTATTACTTGAAAAACAATTGCATACAAATCAAACAACCCATATTATAAACTGTAAGTTTTGCGACACCTAGTGTCGACTCGTGTTAGCGATCACGTACGCAAATGGTTCGCTTTAAGCAACCTTGTCGACATGTGTGTACAATCAGTTCCATAAGTCGATCCTTCGATAATTATAGCCAACATAAGTGTTAGCAAAAATAAAAATCTCGAATCGACTGCTGTAAGTTCGCAAAAGGTTGTACAATAGCAAACAAACACCGAAAATCACTCAAAAGCTGTTTCGTCCTTTTGGGACTCTTCAGAAGTGAGAAAACTCGAGTGTAAGTTCACTATTGTACAAATGCGTGCTGTCACTTGCAAACTTACAGCAGGCGATTCGAGATTTTTATTTTTGCTAACACTTATCTATACACATAAAATCGTGGCCCGGTTTGTCTGTCTGTTCGTCTTCTCCTCTGAAACGAATGAACTGAGATCGGAGTTCAATACGTCAAATTGTTCAGGAGGTCCAGGCGCTGATCTTAGGCGGCGTCACAAATTGACCTGACCTTTGACCTGGAGTGGTGACCTCACGTCTTTAATTTCAGATTTGTCTAAATTAGGCCCATTTTCAAATGGGTTTGGTTACTAGTGTTGGATATAATTATTGAAGAATCAACTTATGTAACTGCTTTTACACACATGTCGACAAAGTTGGTTAATGCAAACCCATATGATGTTTATTATACGAACATTGACGTCACGATATAGACGACCTGTTTCGGCGCCAATCTTCAGTATTTAAATTAGATACACTTTTTAAAGAGTACCATGTAATTTAAAAAAATTACAACTGACGAACGTCTTTTATGTGTATGGGCTTCAATTTTACACCGAATTGTATAAATTAGATATAGAATCAGGTCAACCTTTTTGTATCATTAAGGCCCTCCGCATATTAGACGCCTTAAAAAAACTAAACTATTTATAAACCTAAATCACAAACTAGTTGCGAACTGTAACGCTTCTTTTACATTATAAGAATTTGAACGTATAGTTCTTTCATGCGATGTCACTTCAATGCCCAATGGTAGCTCTAGCAAAATTTTGCATGGTGCCTTCACATTACACGGCGGATTGGAGGTTGGGTTAAGTCGCCCGTTGTGCTGCCGTCTATTGCAACTACACAAACGGCGACCGTACCGTGGTCGTAAACGAAGTAGTGTACGTGACTAAATGCACTCTTTCACACGGCCCGTCCATTCTGTCGCACGGTGGTACTTTCCTGGGTTGTTTGGTCATTTATTTCTCTTAATTTTGTGGCTGTTTGAAGGACGTACACAGGATGTCAGATATTAATAATGAAATATTAATTACATTGATTGAAGCGAGACCTGTTCTTCATATTTCCTTAAATCTCCAAATAATGTTGCAAAGATTCCAACTTCGTATCCTTTTGTGATTCTAGGATGGATCAAATGAATTCGGTTCCTCCTACTTCTCATTCTTCGACGCCAGAGTAACCATAATGGTATAATCTGATTTCGCTCCAAATGTACACTACATCTTTTGGTTTTTGAAATTATGTTTAATGTTGTAAGGTAAAGGGTACCAGGAAGACTGAAAGACGGTGACTTCTGTGAAAGGGACGCATTCTGAACTGTACGTCAAAATCACCGTACGTCCAAATTCTTATAATGTGAAAGGAGCGTGAATCGCACACCACGCTACTGAAGTTTCTAAAACCAGAACAGTTTTTGATTGTAGCAGCTCTATTTAAAATATGTTCTATTTAAATTATGTTATTATGGCGGTTAAGCTATTGTTCCTATTATGAAACAAAGCGTTCAACATGTCAAGTGATTTAAGTGATGAAGATACTATCCTGTATTATTATAACAAAAGACGAAGAAACCGGCAGAAAAAAGAAGGTATTAGGTTCACCCCTACATTGAATAAAATTTAAATGACAGAGCATTTGTTGTTGCAAAAGAACATTAATATTCAATTATTGTTGTGCTATTTTGCTTAAAGCTGCAATTTTACAAAATCAACTAGATATTAGAATTGCCTAGCACGTCGGGTTGGTGCTGACGTTATGGAAAGAGTACAGTGTGCGGTAAATTTATCGAAAAACAATTGACTGAAAGAGCAGTTTATCGAACAAACAATTTATCGACTGAAAATTAAACGAATGGTAAATTTATGAAAAATAATTAATGAAATTAAAAAATTACATGTTTTCATGTGATTTGGAGTAAACGCGGTGTTGTATGGTATATGTGATCTGTGGTAGACGGTGTTGGTTGGTAGGTTACAGTTATTACAATTTTCTTCTTTAAAAAAATTGCATGTTTTCTTGTGATTTGGGGTAAACGGTGTTGGTTGGTAAATGTGATCGGGAGTGAACGGTGTTGTTGGTAGGTTACAATTTTCTTTTTAAAAAAATTACATGTTTTTATGTAACTTAAGGTAAACGGTGTTCGTTCATAGATGTTATCAGGGGTGAACAGTGTTGGTCGGTAGGTTACAGTTATTATAATTTTCTTCTTAAAAAAATTACATGTTTTCATGTAATTTGGGTAAACGGTGTTCGTTTGTAGATGTTATCGGGGGTGAACGGTGTTGGTTGGTAGGTTACAGTTATACAATTTTCTTCTCAAAAAAATTACATGTTTTTATGTGATTTGTGGTACACGGTGTTGGATGGTAAGTTACAGTTATTACAATTCTTCTCTTTAAAAAATTAAAAAGTACCAATCCCTTATTTCTTACATCCAACCTATTTGCTGTTGTTAATGTTTGTTTAAATCTGTAAATGATATGGACTTGTATGCATTAAGTAAATAAACAATATGATTATTTATAATTTATGATTTTATGTCAATTACCCAATACTTTATTAAAAATCTTAGTAAACATTACTAGTTTCGAAAACATAATTTTTATTGTCATCTTCAGAAAGTGTAAAAGTATAATTAATCTAATATAATGGTCCTATCTGTGATAATAAAGTCATCAAAATTGTGTTAATCACAAAAATTAATTTAATACAGTAATGAAACGATTATATGTTAATTTTGAAAAGCAGGTACTCAACAAAACACTATAATAAATTTTCAACGGCAGTAGGTATACCTACTACAAAGAATATAAAATTTTTTAGATATATCAACCCATTGAGGAACAAAGTTAACATATCAATTAGTTTTTATGCATTAATCATCCAATACATCAATTCAAAATTTACAAAAGAATAACGTTTACTTCGATAAATTGCTTTTTCGGTCAATTGTTTTTCGGTAAATTCCATTCGATCAATTGTCATTCGATACATTGTTTCCGATAAATTCACATAGACCCGGACGAGTACAAACAAGTTACCAACTAATTGCGCCGTGTGCGAATTTTCATTGAAACGCATGAGCACAGAATAATAATACTTCGTTGCGTAGAAGTTTCAGTGGGTGTCGGAACGTTTGAAGTCGGTGATCCTACGGAAATCGCGCGCTGTAACCACGCGTAAGACTTGAGTGGAGCAGTTATAAAAGCTTACTATTTCTTGCAGTGGCATTTCGCGATATACCGCACAATCGGAAATCGACGAATTTACTTTAGCTACACCTTGGCTACTCCTGGCTGCGCGTAGGTACAGCGCGAATGATACTTAAGACCAAAATCAGTAAAATTTCTGTCTGAACGCAGTGAATATATTTGTTATTCTGTGGCAACTAATAAGTAACAGCATTAAAAACAATGGTAACAGGTTTGAAATTAAAAAAGAAGAAAACTAGTTGTTGTTGAAGTAGAGCTATCAATAAATCGTTCCACTGTGTGAAAAATGCATTAACGCGCATGTTATAAGAATGGCATACTTCACGCATCGCTATAACAAATCACATTGCAAATATTTGTATTGATGTGTAAAATTATAATTTATATTCTGGGGTGTTTTCTTACACTTCTCCGAGGCAACAATTTTCTCTCATTGTTGTACAGATATTGGAAAAATAAAAAAATTAAATTTAAATTCAAATCAATTTTTCCAAAACATTACAACTACTACTGCCGTAAAAAAAATATGAAAAGAAAATTTGATCGTTTAAGATTAAACACTTTTTTTTACTAATGTTAAGATATAGCTTTGGAAAAAAAATGGTGTTTGATATACAATTTTTAGGCGTCATAAAGAATCGAACTGACACTTCATCTATTAGATTAGACAGTATTCTGTAATCAAATCGGTATATAGAGCCACAGGTAAAATTTTTAATGTAATGATAATCCTAACTCTAATTCGTCGGAAAGAGTGAAAAAGAAGAGTGATAAAATTTTCGGTTTGGAAACCGTCGCATAACTAACTCCCCATCTAGTTTATCAGATGTGGAGTAATATTTGTAGATCACTATTTATTCATCACATTTGTCCTTCTTCTATCACTGCCTTATCCCCTGTGGACGTTGGCTATTAACATAGCAATCTTGATTTTGTTTACAGCACTTCTAAACAGCTGGATAGATGACAGTCCAAACCATTGTCTTAGGTTGTGCATCCATGAATGTCGCCTTCTTCCCGGACCTCTTCTACTATCCACTTTACCTTGAACTATTAACTGCAATAGACGATATTTATCGTGTCTCATAATGTGGCCGAAATATTGGAGTTTGCGGCTCTTTATTGTGAGTACGACCTCTTTTTCTTTTCCTATTCATCTCATGACTTCCACGTTGGTTGTGTGGTCGGTCCATGGTATTCGAAGAATGCGCCGGTAAATCCACACTTCGAAAGCTTCCAACCTCTTTAAAGTTGCCTCTGTTGTTGTCCAGGCCTCTACTCCGTAGAATAAGACAGAGAAAATATAGCATCTAACTAATCTTAATTTCAGTTTAAGGGATATACTCTTACTGAGTATATTTTCATCTTATTAAACGTGACTCGAGCTTTTTCAATTCGTGAACGGATTTCTCTTGATTGGTCCCAGTTCGAATTCACGGTAGTTCCAAGGTATGTGTATGATTCTACTTGTTCAATGTTTTTGTTGTTTACATTAAGGTTGATTGGTGTTTGAATATTTCTTGTTCTACACATACATTTAGTTTTCGACGCATTTAATGGGAGTCCATATTTGTTGCTTGTTGTTTGGATGTTTTGCATGAGTCTTTGTAGTTCCTCGTTATCGTTTGCGATGATCACCGTATCATCAGCATATCTGACATTGTTAATTGTCTCACCATTTATCTTGATTCCTTCCGATGCTTCGCCTAGAGCCTCTCTGAAGATCTGTTCGGAGTATATATTGAATAGTAAAGGTGATAGGATGCAGCTCTGTCTTACTCCTTTTTTGATAGCAATTTTGTTGCTGAACGCGTTATTAACTTTTATTTTAGCAGTTTGGTTCCAGTAGAGGTTGGATATTATTCGGATATCCTTTCCATCGATGCCAGTCTGCCTTAGCACCTCTAAAAGTCTGTCGTGTTGGACGTTATCAAACGCTTTTGAGAAATCAATAAAGCATAGATGGACGTCTTTTTCATGTCTCTGCATCGTTGAATGAGAACCTGCAGGCTGAATATCGCTTCTCTGGTGCCCAGTGCATTGCGGAAACCAAACTGTGATTCGGAGAAGTTCATTTCGCATCTGTGATATATTCGGTTATGGATGATCCTGGTAAATACTTTAGTTATATGACTAATGAGGCTTATTAAGCGGTGATTTGTCCATTCGTTATAAAATACTATTTTTCAATTGAGTGTAATAAAAATTTTTTTATTACACGCAAAAGCGTTGAATAATACTTTAGCAGCGCACTCTATATAAGTTACTATATTCAGCAAAGAAATTTTGTACATTTACTAGAATAACAAAGCAATTGGAAAAAATATTGTATTAAATTCGTTATATAAGGGGTCTATTGTTCAACTCGTTCCATTATCATTTATTCCTCTCGTTGAACAATAGACTGCTTGTACAACTAATTTAATAATATACTATTAATATATCACCTTAGTGTGAAGCCTCCAACAATTAAATATGTTTTATTATTAATTAAATAATGACACGTTTCGACTGCATGAAGTTGGAGACCTCCGACTAAGATAACATATTCATCATCATTTATTATCAATTATCCTCCAACATGGTTAATGATTTCTTTTATGATTTGTTCATTCGTTATTTTACATCTTATAATTAAAAGTTTTTTATCCTACGTCTACTACGTTGAAAAAATCAAACGCGAATAAAACTATTATTAATGAAGAGAATGAAGTTAGGGTCCATCTTGAACTATTGGTTATGTGACAAAATGTCCGATAAAGGAGTAAAATAAAATATATTTGTCGATTGGCCAATACAAATATTTCGTGTTGGTCAATCGACAACGAGTGGAGTGGGATTAACAATAAGAATCCACAAAGGTGAAAGTTCGAAACAGCGGTCGCGATTGAAGGTGTTAGGATCTTTGATGATCGAAGCGGAATTATCAAAATCTATCTTGTGATCAGTATCGAAATTATACTCAGCCAAGACATACCGTGTTTTAACCTAATGACATAAGAGTGAGCGAGGGTATGAATAATGTAGTACTAATTTACCCTCATTCCCTGTAAGCAATAGAGTGAGCGTGTCAATATCGGGCACTTTCATTAGTACGACAGAGAGAATTATACGTATCGTCTGCCCGCATGTTTGAACTGTTCTATATGCCCGCTTCTTAAAATAAGTATATACGTATAATAACAATATAAACAACATAAATATAAAATTCAGCTAAAATAACGAAAACATTTCCAAATTCTTGAATTTCTATGAAACACACTTGCAATCGCCATAAGTATCTGCCATTAAATTTTTTAATAACAAAAATTATAAAAATTTAAGATATTAAAGCGGCTGACTACCTGCGATCACGTTTTAAACGTCAATTTTGACGATTTCCCGGACAGGCCTAAAGGAATCATCGCCAGAGATAGTAAATCCCCATTTCAATTACGGTAGGTCTAACAGAATAACTATAGCATCAATATGGACTAAAATGCCGAAGTCTGTCGATCGCTGGCTCTTAGGCTATAAAACAACGGTTATATTCCGAAATACGTGTACCAATAGAGCGACCACCTATGTGCACTAAACCACGCGAATAAGGAATATGATGTAAACTCTGAGAAGAAAGCGTGAGAGGCTTATCTTTAGAGAAAGGTAAAACTTGTGAGGGTTTGTTCGAATATAATAAAAATAGGTTTAATGTCGTTTTTTGCCTATTCGACCAGTAACCTTGTGAATGTAAGGTAGAAAGGCTGTGGAATTGTTTCTGAAGAAGAAGAAATTTCTTTTAAATCTTTAGGGCGAGAATGGGAGTGGTCAGTGGCGGCTTGTCCATATGGTCATTTGGTCAATGACCTCCCAAAAATTTTGACAATATATAAAAAAAATATTCATTATTACGTGTTTTATTAAAATAGGTAATTAAGTCGCAAGTACAATAACTTAAAATTTATCGGCCGTCGTTCGTAATTCATCCTCTTCAACCTTGGGCTGGCGGTGCGAATTGTCCTCATTGAATTAGATCTACCCGGAAAAACTCGAAAAACGTGCAGCGCCCGAATAAACGCGAACGTACGAACAATAATCAACTTTGGGTCATGAGCCGGATCCCGCAGTTTACGTTGACTTCGTATAGGGTGTACAACTACGCTCGATTTTTGATTCGATTTTCGCGTGTTTTAAATCAATTTTAGAATTTATATTGATATGTTTTACTGTTGTTGTGTTGTTTTGTAAAAATACTATTTTTGATTCGAGTGTGCATGCGCTATAATAGAAAATGTCGGTAGTGCAGAAAATTAAACAATTAAAAAGTGCTAACAAACTTAATTTTACAAAATTAGTTGAGTTCAAGGCAAATGGTCGTCCTTTGCCAGAACTAAGTTTACGACAGACTAGCAAAGACAAAAATTAAGATGTTCATCGAAACTTTCGCAAGGTAATGTACGATTTAGCTAACTGGATATGAGGTTGTGAAGTATCAAATGTATTTTACTGTTTTGTTTGTTTATTATTTTCTAAAGACTCGTCAGACTCGCTATAGTCGAAATCCGGTGTCAGAGATTTGAAACATTTAAAAGAGGAAATAAAAAAACATGTTTCGTCTGCAGAACACAAGAAATGCTCGGTAAATTTTGCAACCGTAGGAAATGTTGATATTCGTACACAGCTAGACAATGCTTATAGAAAATCCCTTAGAGATTTTAATGAGAATGTTTCGAAAAATCGCTATATTTTGAACAAAATTGTAGATTGTATAAAATTTTGCGGTGCATTTGAGTTATTTATATTTTTTTAAGTATGCCTATTTTTTAAATTAATTTTTGACCTCCCAGTATGATTGACCACGAGCCGCCACTGTTTAATGACTTTTTAGATAACTTGTTTGCTATAACCGTTTCAATTTGTGTTTACTAACATTCTTCGATTTTAATTGGATCTGTGTATAAATAAACTGAATTTTTATGTTCTGAACATATATAATTGCATACATTTTCACATATTATTTGCAAAATAATGTTTTTATATTTCGCAAGTTCTTTTCCGTTGTATAGACTATACGGAAAGAGAACTTTTTCTGTACTATTTTCGCCATTATATAAATTTGACTAATCAAAGCTCCCGAGCGCTAACCTGAAATGAAATGGAAGGAACTCGTTACGAAAATAATCACATATGTCCTAAAAAACGAAGTGGTTATTTTTCTGTGAATGTGTGGGGTTGGGTTAGTGCGCGGGGTTCAGGAGTTTGTTGGGCTATCGATGGACGTCTTGATTCTGCTGCGTATTTAGATATTTTGGAAACTATTATGAAACCTTCAGTCGAAGTGTTTTATCTAGACGAAGATTATATTTTCCAACAAGTAAGTATTCTTATTTCACTATACTTTCTCCAAAAAATAGTTCGGGATCTGTTGAATTAACATTTTCATAATGTATTTTTGTTGTTAAAGGACAACGCCCCTATTCATACTTCGCAGGTTGTGCGCAACTGGATACAAGCAAATAACTTGGAGCTGTTACCCTGGCCAGCAAAAAGCCCAGATTTTAACATTATCGAAAATGTTTGGGCTCGAATACTTGCTGTTATCCGAAGACAACAAGGGCCAAATTTTATACCAGTAAACCGTAATGCACTAATTGCAGCCATTGATACCGCATGGGAAACGATTAATATTAATTATATTGATACCTTGATAGCGTCAATGAGCAGACGCCTCCAAGAATGTATCAATAATAATGGAGGTCACACCCATTATTGATTTCTTATATTTATTTATATAGTAATACCTTTATTTAAAAAAAAAGTTTTCATTTAATTTTAAACTATAACTTGGTATCTTAATTATAATTATGTAATAAATTCTTGTCAAAAAACTAAATATATACGTTGACAATAAGAATTGCCTTAGTTTTTATTTTCACTTTTATATTAACTACAGAAAAAAATGAAACGTCATAAAATATACATTTTGTAAGGACTAAATATTATGAATAGAGAGTTTAATGATTTTTTTAATAACTTACAATAATTAGTAGGTTAGATTTATTTAAAAATAAGTAATAATCAGTCAACCCAAATAACCATGTTTAGTTTTTGATTTAATTTAAAAGTTATTGCTTGTAGACGTTTTTTAAATCAAAATTATTTCTAATTTTATTTTGTAAACATTTCCTAAACAAAATTTTGATTCGATAATTAATCGAGCTATGGTGTTTAATTAGCGATACCTTCAAATATATTCTTTAAAGAAAAAAATTAAGTAAGCAACGTAAATTACCTATTTTCTAAAACGTGCTTAGTGTAATGATTCATTCTACAGTCCTTCTATAAGATAACCCCTGCTGAGACTACCTGCTGTTAGAATTGTAAATGATACCCTTAAGCCCGCTTCACAATGTGCAAGCTTTTGTTTACAGAAATTGTGGTGTCCAAGTTTTAAATTTCATTAGTGTACCTACTTAAGATTACCACGAAATTTTAAACATTTCGAGAAATATTTTTTTTGTCACATTGTCATTGAATTATCATTATTATAAAACTATTTCTGTATGATATAAATAATCTTGACATTTACTTTGGCAATGACACCAGCTGCACTTTGTTTGCTGATGACACATCTCTTTTAATGTCGAATAAAAGCGGGTACGATCTAGAAGTCAACTACAATGAAGTTTTACCTGCTCTTAACAAATGGTTTTGCTCGAACCTTCTTTACTTTAATCCAAATAAAACTACTTACCTCAGATTTCATAATCCTTAAAACAAATCTAACCTGAATCTCCAATTAAAGATTAATAATATCGAGCTACCACAGTCTAAAAATACCAAGTTCCTGGGATTAAATTTAGATGACACGATAAGCTGGAAGAGTCACTGCACCAGTCTGTTATCTAAGTTGAATTCACTTACTTATGTGTTTAAAAATCTCAAAACAGTTTTAACTGTGCCGCAGTTAATAAATGTGTATCACGCATTAGTGTCTTCAATTTTAAGATATGGCGTTTCCTTTTGGGGTACTTCTACATTAGCAAAAGATATTTTTGTTAGTCAAAAGAGGATCATCAGAGTAATAGGAAATATATCTAAACTGCATAGATGCTGAGAGTTTTTCAAAGGATACGAGATACTAACACTTGCAGGTATATATACAGGCTGTTTCAAAAAGGACTTTACAACTTTAAAAATTCATATAATGTTTATCAAACAAGGTACAGAGCTGGTTTTGTGTTGTTTTAAAAGAAAAACACTTCAAGTTTTTTTACCTTAAACTACAGATGTTCTATGTGACTTCTGTTGGTTATTCTGCAGACATCCCATCGGTAGTCGATTTCTTCCCAGACTCGCACTAGCATTTCAGGTGTAACTTGCTCAACAGCAGCGCAAATTCTTCTTCTAAGTTCAGGTAGAGTGGTTGGCAAAGGAGGTACGTACACCATATCTTTTATGAAACATATCAAGGTACACTATGCCGTTGATGGTTCTCTCTTGGAAAAAAAGGGGCCGTACACTTTCCTCTTACTCAACGCACAAAAGACGTTCACTTTAGGGCTATCACGAACATGTTGCAATGTTTCATGCGGATTTTCACTGCCCCAAATCCTACAGTTATGTGTGTTCACTTTGCCACTTAAATGAAAAGTTGACTCATCCAAAAAGATTATGTTGTCCAAGACGTGTTAATCATCATCCACTCGACTAGCGGACTACGCGAGTCAAAACTTGAAGTGTTCTCCTTTAAAACAACACCAAAACCAGCTCTGTACCTTGTTTGATAAACATTATATGAATTTTTAAAGTTGTAAAGTCCTTTTTGAAACACGCTGTATTTACGAAACATGTAAGTTTATTTATTTGAAGTCGAGCAAAATTATTCAAAACAAAGATGTACATATGCACAATTCTAGATGCAAAGATTTATACCGTGTTCCTTTTAGGAAATTTAAAACAGGACAAAAATCCCCAAATACATATGGAATAAAGTTATATAATAAATTACCCAAAAGTGTAAAGACCTGTTCCACTGCAAAACAGTTCAAAAAGAAATTATTATTATACTTATGGAATACTTGTTTTTACAATATAAACGAGTTTATTGAATCCACGCAATAAATTAAATATTTGTGAATTGTTATCTACCTTTTACTACTTTTATATATACATTGTTTGACGTCTCCTACACATACTTGTATGTTCACAGGCAGAAAATAAAGATTATTATTATTATATTATTATTATAAAAACTATACTCGGACACGTCATCAGAAAAAAAAAAGATTGAAAAAATATACCCTGACCCGAGGGTTTGTACCCAGACGGTGTTTTTCTGGTTATTCTTGTTGTGTAAAAATTTCGTCCAAAACTTCAAATAACCGAATTCTCAAATTTGATACAGGGTTTCTATAAATGATTGTCTCGTCAAGTTTAATTAAATGAACAAAATTAACAATAAACGACGAACACAATTACAACTAGGGATAATAATTACAACAGAACGATTATTTAATCTGATTAAACTGATAGATGATGACATTAGCATAAATTATTCACAACAGTTTAAGCGGCAAATTTGCATTTTTAAAATTTCCCAACACTCAGCTGATGAGGCAATCATTCATAGTAACCCTGTACAATGAATTCAAGATTCTGCGCGGTTAATTTAAATCAAATCGATCTCAAGATCAAGAAATGTGTTCCGGTTAACCACGTTAGTACAAAGAACAGGTTGTCCACAGTGAAGTGCGCCTTGTTGCTAACTATGTTATCTTTGGAGCTACAAAATCGGTTAAATAGTCAAACTAGTGTCATTTTTAATGGTGATTGCAAATGTCAAAAACAGAAAAATAATTGAGGGTCGTTTTCTCAAGTAATGGTCGAACACCTGGTATATTTTGATGTGGATTGAAAGAGAATCGCAGACTGAAGACAAAAGTATTAGCACACTATTATAAGAAAAACGTAAAACAAAGTAGTTATTGAAAAATTAAAGAATTACATTGTTCAAAAGCTGTCAAATGATTAATAATTACTCTTTTGAAGTTATTCTGCAGCAAAAAAGGTGTTTCAACCATTATTTTGAGAACTCGACTTTCAATTGGTTCTCTATTTTGACATTTCTAATTACTATTAAAAATGATACTAGTTCACCTATTTGACCAATTTTGTAGCTCCAAAGACAACAAAGTTAGTGTGGCGGCTAGGGGTTAGTTCTAGGCGCCGGTTTGCATCAGAGAAAAACTACGTTGAGTTTGCGAATACGAGTTTATTTTAACTTACAATAACCGCGCTGTTAGTTGTTTAATGTTAATGCGTTTGCTGCGAGAGCGGAATGCGAGTAAGCGCCATATAGGAACGCGGAACTGCTGGGATCGCACTAGTCACTTTGGTTACTACGCCGTATCGTACTCTGGGTCTGTCTTCTGTTGACTCGTTCGCCTCATTATATACCGTCTGGCGTGTTGGGATGCTTAGCTTGCAAGGTTACAATAATTCCTTGCGAACGTAGCATTCTTTGTTTGTTTATACTTCCGCAAAATACGGACGCGGAAATTGCTTGTGCATGCAGTTCCTATATGGGTCCCCCTTAGTGGGTAAATCCCACGATAAAACGGAGCTGGTGGGCAAAAATGTTTAATTTTGCGTATGCTTTACCTTGCCGCTTTATTATTTTGCGTGCGCGCTTAATGCAGGCGCTTGGGAAAATGAACGTGTCTTCCGGACTTTGTTATGGTGTGTGGTGTTCGTTTGGAGGCGGTGTCTCCTTGATGATCCGTGGTGGGCGAGGTTGTCCTTGAAGTTTGCGTCGTCTGCGTGTGGTTCCCTTCTACGTAGGCTGGTTTCGTGCGGTCGATGGAGACGGTCGTTTCGCGATCCCTTATTTTTAACGTTAAGGTTTTATCTCCTCGTTTTAAAACCGGGAATGGTCCCTCGTACGGTTGTTCGAGTGGCGTCTTTACTGCGTCGCGTCGAACGAATACCTGTTGGGCCGTTTGTAGGTCTTTAAAAATGAATGTGTTTGGTTTGGCGTGGTTTGTTCCAGCTGTGGGGCTTAATTCTGCGAAGTAGCGTTTGAGGTTCGTTATGTAATTTATCGGGTCCGTTGCGGGCGTTTGTTTTGGTACTAGGAATTCGCCAGGGAGTCTCAGGGGTTCGCCGTATACCAGTTCGGCTGCAGATGAGTTCAGGTCTTCCCTCCATGCTGCTCGTAGTCCTAGTAAAATCGTGGGTAGTACGTCGGTCCACTGTTTCGTTTCGTGGCAACGGATGGCGGCTTTGAGGTGGCGGTGGAAACGCTCCACCATCCCATTCGATTGCGGGTGGTAGGCCGTTGTTCGCAAATGTGTGGTGCCGAGGAGTTTGTTGAACTGTTTGAACAGTTGTGATTCGAATTGTCGCCCTTGGTCTGTGGTTATTCGCAGCGGGACACCGAAGCGTGTGATCCATTCGTTGTAAAACGTGCGCGTGATTGTTTCGGCTTCGATATTTTCGATTGGGTATGCTTCGGGCCAGCGTGAAAATCTATCGACACAGGTGAGGCAGTAACGTTTGCCTTGCGATATGGGGAGCGGTCCCACTATGTCGATATGAATGTGCTCGAAACGTGTGGATGGGTTCGCTATCGTTCCGAAAGGTGTTTTTACGTGTCGCGTGACTTTTGATCGTTGGCATTGTATGCATGCGCGTGTCCATTGTCGGCAATCGGCGTCAATGGATGGCCAAACGTAACGCTGTTTGACGAGCTTTGTTGTGGCTTTCGTTCCCGGGTGCGCCAGATTGTGCATTGTGTTGAAAATGTGCTGGCGGTGGGTTGTAGGGACGAAAGGTCTGGCGTTGGCGGTGGACAGATCGCAGTATACGGCTGTGTCCGTGTTGGGGAGAATCACTTTTTTAGTTGGAGTGAATTCCTAGACGCAGGTGCGTTTGCAGATCATTGTCCGTGGCCTGTGCTTTTGCGAGACTTTCGAAGTCGATCGGGGCTGTGGCGATTGTTTCGATGCGGGATAGCGCGTCCGCAACGACGTTCTCCGTGCCCGAGATGTGACGGATGTCTGTTGTAAATTGGGATATAAAATCTAGGTGACGAAATTGGCGGGGGAACATTTGTCCGGCTTTTGGCGGAATGCGTATACCAGGGGTTTGTGGTCCGTACGAACAGAAAATTCTCTACCTTCAACCATGTGTCTGAAGTGTTTTATGGCTTGGTAGATCGCTAGTAATTCTCTGTCGTAGGTCCCGTACTTTCTCTCTGCGCTTGAAAGTTTCCTGGAGAAGAATGCGAGTGGTTCCCAGTCGTCGTCGATGCGTTGTTGGAGAGCGGCTCCGATTGCGTTATTTGAGGCGTCAGTGACTATGGCAAGGGTTGCTCCGGGTTCGGGGTGTGCGAGCATCGTGGCCTGTGCCAGTCTTTCTTTGCAGGCATCGAAAGCTTCGTTTGCTTTGGTCTGCCATTCGATTGGTTTTGCGCCTTTAATGTTGCGTTTGAGCAGGTCATTTAGCGGTGCCTGCAGTTCGGCAATTCCTGGTATAAATCTCCTGTAGAAATTTATCATGCCCAAAAATTGTCTCAATTGTTTGGCCGTTGTCGGCGTGGGGAAATTCCTGATTGCGTCCACTTTGTCCGCCAGTGGTGTCGTGCCCTTGCTCGAGACTTGGTATCCGAGGAAACGTGCGTTCGTGACGCCTAAGTGGCATTTCGTTGGGTTAATGAGTATCCCATACCTCTGTAAGCGCGTGAACAGTGTTCGTAAATGGATTTTGTGCTCGTCTTCGGATGTGGAGGCTACGAGTATGTCGTCGAGGTAGGTGTAACAGTAGTCCAAACCTCGGGTTACCTCGTCGATAAAACGCTGAAAAGTCTGGCCGGCGTTTCGTAGTCCGAAAGACATGAAGGGAATTCGTACAGTCCGAAAGGTGTCGTAATTGCGGTTTTCGGAATGTCTTCATTTGCAACTGGGATTTGGTGATATGCTCGTACCAAATCTATTGTCGAAAATATGGTTTTTCCTCGGAGTCCTTGCGCGAAGTCTTCTATGTGTGGCACGGGGTAGCGATCAGGGATTGTTCGGGCGTTGAGGGGCCTGTAGTCTCCGCAAGGCCTCCAGTCATGGCCGTTTTTCGGTGCCATGTGCAGCGGTGATGCCCAACTGCTGTCTGACGGGCGAGCGATGCCCATGTCGACCATGGACTGGAATTCATGTTTTGCAATCCTCAATTTGTCGGGTGCAAGGCGGCGTGGTTTGCAAGTTATTGGTGGCCCTGGAGTGGTTCGAATGTAATGCTTCGTTTCGTGTTTTGGCACGTGCGGTGCGCCCGAAGGTCTCGTGATCTCGGGAAATTCTTTGAGAATTTCGTGGAACGGTGTCGTCCCTGAGATTTCGCGTATCGTAGGCCGTTCGTGGTCTGAGGTCACTCCAGTGGCTCGTGATATGTTTGTTAACGGGTCGGTGATCCTATTGTTGTGGATGTCCACCAGCAAGGCGTAGTGGTGCAGAAAGTCGGCTCCGATTATGGGGTTCGTTACGTCTGCTATTATAAAACGCCAGGTGAAAGATCGTCGTAAGCCTAAATTGAGGCTGAGGGTTATGAAACCATATGTCGCGATGTTGGATCCGTTCGCTGCTGTCAGCTCGTATGATGTTTTGTGTCGTGGTCCGTTAACTAACTTGCGGGGAAAAACTGAGACGTCCGCGCCGGTGTCCACTAGGAATCTTTGTCGTGTGGCCCGCTCGTGCAAGAAGAGGCGGCGCGGGGTTATGTTGAGGCTGTCGTTGGCCGCGTTTATCGACTGCCTTGTCCGTTTCCCGAAGGGAAATCACACGGTTCGCGGCATTTTCTCGCTCGGCCTTTGAAAACTTGGTGGTACCAACATGTGGCAGTGTTATTGGGGTCGTAATTTCGATGTCGATCTCTCGAATTGGAACGGCTTCGAGATGGTGGTCGTGATTGTCGGAACGCGGGTTGCCTGTTGCGTCGGGGGTTCGTGCGTCGCACGTATATACGTTTTTGAATGCGAGCGTCTCGTTTACGGCGTCGGCGAGCACGGCTATTTTATCGAGGTCGTCGTGGGTCTGCGTTGCCAGAATCGCCTGCATCGTTGCCGGTAAACGGTTGAGCCATAGGGTTCGTAGGAAGTCGTCAGGGATGGTGCTCCCACCGAGGTTTTTCAGGTGTCGTAGGAACTGCGATGGCTTGCGGTCGCCGAGTTCCTCGCCTTCAAGCAATCGCTGTATCTTTTGCGATTTCGATGCGCTGAGGCGATTGACTAGTTCCTTTTTGAGGGTGTCGTATTTGCCCTCGGTCGGCGGTGATTGAAGGATGTCGCGTACCTCCGTGGCATGCTTGGTATCTATATTGGCGATCACGTAGTTATATTTTGTTTCGTCCGCGATGATCCCAGCTAAAGCGAATTGGCCTTCGATTTGCAGGAACCACATGAGAGGGTCTTCCGGCCAAAATGGAGGGATGCGTACGCCTACGCGTTCGATTGCGGGGGTCGTTGTAGGCGTCGTGAGGTTCGCGGAAGCGGTTGCGATTGTGGGGGCCATTTTTCGTTTGTTCGCGGCAGCCAGTGTGATCTGATGTCGTCTCGAAGATTACACTGTCGCTTGTGCCTGGAGCTTGGTGGCCGCGCGGTTTACCTTCCTCTTGTGAAATGCGCAGAGGTCCTTTGCGGCGAACCGGATGATGATTAATACCAATAATACGACGGTGATTGTGTGGAGAGTTTCGGCGGTGTTTAGGGTGGCAGATGCGCTGCCGTTTGCGTTCTGCACGATGATCTCTTCCTTAGATTCAGAACCTCCCATTACTCGTATGTGCGTCGGAGTCTTACCAGTGTTTGGCGGCGAACAGGACGATCACGAAAAATATGATGATGGTCGTCACTGGATAAGACGTTGCACCGTTGTTTCTGAATTCTGCGGTGAAGTCTTCGAACGGTGACCTTTCTCTGATCAAATACATCACGTCGGGGTCACCACTGTGGCGGCTAGGGGTTAGTTCTAGGCGCCGGTTTGCATCAGAGAAAACTACGTTGAGTTTGCGAATACGAGTTTATTTTAACTTACAATAACCGCGCTGTTAGTTGTTTAATGTTAATGCGTTTGCTGCGAGAGCGGAATGCGAGTAAGCGCCATATAGGAACGCGGAACTGCTGGGATCGCACTAGTCACTTTGGTTACTACGCCGTATCGTACTCTGGGTCTCCCTTCTGTTGACTCGTTCGCCTCATTATATACCGTCTGGCGTGTTGGGATGCTTAGCTTGCAAGGTTACAATAATTCCTTGCGAACGTAGCATTCTTTGTTTGTTTATACTTCCGCAAAATACGGACGCGGAAATTGCTTGTGCATGCAGTTCCTATATTAGTAATAGTCGGCTTCAAGCATTTTTTAAGAAAAAAGGATTTGAAATCATGAACAAGCCTCCTTCATCTGAAGTCGGAAGTACTGTGCTGAAAGATTGGGGACAAAATATGCAAAAAAAGAAGGTGTGAAGTTGATATGGTATGAATATTGATAAGATGAAATTATCTTTACATGCGTTTGTTACCTTTAACTTTTAATGTAAACCTTTTGCGTACATCTTGAAATATTTACGTGACATGTGCGTAAACAGATTCGTTCGGGAATGAGTGCCGGTTTGTATTGACGAATTCCCGAATACTGTTTACGCACAAGTTGCGTATGCTATTTTTTGCACGATATTTTTTTAATTCGCACTTTCAAATTTCTGAAATTATGACATTCAAACCACAAAAAATAATTAGTAAGCTGTGGCTATAACGCAAATGCACATAACGTATACATTTGTCATCTGACATCCAGTTAACCTATTTAATTGTCAAACTTTTATGTGAATATTTGAATTGTTTTTCGGCATTTACAAAAAATACAATATGCGTAAATTGCATTCTAAATAACGAACAATGTAAGTACACCAACAATTTGTGTGTACAACGTACGCTAGTAGTTCTATCTACATAAAAGTGACAAATACTATACAAGCTGTCGTTCGTCATTTCGAATTTTCAATTATCAATGATTGCAGTTCTGAAGAAGTTTTTGCTATAGTAGGGATGTAAAGTGATTTCTCGTAACTGAAATTGTGTGCTTATGTAAATATTTTGGTAGCAAAATGCTCTACTAACCCAGTGTTTTTGCTACATTTTGAAACACTTGTACGTAATTCTGTTGTTTCGGTAGGCGTATGACGTACTTATCTGGTAGTTTTACGTGCACTGAGTGCAAAAACCTAATTTTGATGGTTCTCTCATGTATTGAAAAAAAAAGCTAAATGTAAGCCTTGCATTCAAGATCATTTTAAATTAAAATATGTTATATGACCTTAACCTAAGTAATACGTTTAAAACAATAGGAGTGTGACAAACATGATTCACGTCTGATGTTGTAAATTTCTTCATAATCCACTACAAATGCATTTACACATTACTTAAATTAAAAAAAATATTCACAATTAATTTTATTGATTTTTGTTGGCGTTTATTCAGTACGCTATTTTTATTTCCCAAACCAAATTTATTATACTCGAGTTCCGTATAATTATCATTTTTTTAAAATTAGAATGAGTGCATCAATTGGAAATGTCAGAATACATAAAAGCTTCACAGATCTTACAAGATATAGTTAAAAATCAAGGATAAATCCGAACGCAACATAACATTAATCATGAAATGGTGATGGTATCGGAATAGTGGAGTTGAACAAAGCAGAAGGGGCCTGACTGGGCCAATCCGGCTGCTGTAGTACTTTCTGCAATAGTTGTACACGCGAAATGCGGAGAATATACAGAGTGCTATAATCTTTAAAATAATGTATTATACTTCTTATCTAACATACACTGTGATATTCGTTTTAGGATATTTTATTTATACCGGTAAGTTCTTAAATATTACACCAATAAATAATATATCATTATTTATCTCGTAACTGATAAGAACAATAATAATTGCTAAATTAATCAGTGTAAGTAAAATTACTCTGATTATAATCTAGAAGTAAAAGTTGTTGTCCCATTTATTAACGGCAATTATTACCTTCGTTTGTTAGTCTTAATAATTTACTTCTCTACTTGAGGTCAGATATATCTTTTTTTTTTTTTTTATTTTTGGATCTATGCACGGTAAATTTACTCGCGACAACTAGGTACATAACATTTAACAATGTTTCACGCAATAAACTTTCTATTTCTATTACTACTAATTATATTACTTTATATACTATTTGACGATATTGACCTTGTTTACAAACAAAACGGTTGCTAATATTACCACTACAATAATAAATAGGTATATTGACAAATAATGTAATGTTTTCTATTTTTACGGAAGAACAATTACTTCTCTTCCTTGAAGGTACTTAGACATGATTCGAATTACAGTTAAACGGAGAAAGTCACTGCACTTATAAAAAATGGGTAAAGATGAAAATGAAAAACTTTCTTTTTCCTTATCAGCTCAGCTCGGTGTTCGTGTAAGATTTTCTATTTTATAAAGAACTTTTTTGCTAATATTACACACTTATAGTAATTATCAAAACTTGTCTGTACTTGACCTGAAAATATTACGGTTAAACGTAATTCAAGAATGATAAATAAATAATTCATGATTCAATGAGATATCGTTTTTAATGTTGCCAAATACAATCAAATAACCATTCTTGAAAGTAAGAATTAAGATAATTTAAAATTCAATGAAGTAGTTAATCGTTGTTAAAATTATAATTTTGTTACACCAGTATAATTAAGCAAGAACAAATTCCATTGTCGATATATGTATTAGTTTCTACCTGATTTCTACCATATACAGATTTGTTACGCAATAAACCTCGAAATTAGCGAGAGCGTTAGGCTCATGTTTAGTCAAACTAATTTACAATAAATAATAAAAGTCTTAAGCTTGCACAATACTCTAGTACTGCAAGAAAATTTTTAACAGTTAACCCACTTATGCTAAATAACGAAAGAACGAAAATGTATGAACGATACACTCGCTAAATTGGTGAAAGGGCAAAAAATGAATATCATTAAATGCTTAGTTGGTATACGAGATAAAATATCAAAGGTGCGTACAAATACTGCATAGAATTTAAAAAATTAAAAAGATAGAGTAATGATTTTTTATTTGAAAATTTGATTTTTTAAATGAATGATATTATTTTGAGAAGCAAAGCATATTTTCAAGAATACTTATTTTATGGAGTAAATTAAACAGACTATAAAAATAAAACAAACTTTGCATCTAATGTGAAATATATAAATTTTAAAAAACATTCAGTTAGTTATGTAGAAAAACTTACTAAAAGTATCGGCACTTATTCAAACACACAGAACACTCTCTCATTGGCATGACGTCACAACTTTATCGTGAATATAGCGTAAAGTACTGTATTGCGATTTTTATTTATAACGGGTGTTCAAATAAAAACTGATACAAAATTTAGGTTAGAATTCGATGTATCTAAAGTGGTAAGTCATTTAATGACAATTTTTAGGTTATATTGTCACATTTTAATGAAGATGCCTGCCCAACCCAGTTTTTTATTTGGACACTCGTTATTTATTATTTAAATTTATGTTTAGTTTGGGAGTTCGCCACTAGCAAACAATCAAAGTCAAAAAACCTAAACTGCGCATACGCGATATAGATACTGACGTCATCGATCAGAATTCATTTTATAGCCTCGTCAAATTCATAGATTTTACCTTGCACATATTTTTGCGCAAAACATTTTTTGAGGGATTTGAATAATATTACGTGATTCTATAACGTAAATACCATGTGTTTTAGTTATAATTAGAAAATAGTGAACATACGGATTGTGTTATTTGAACTTTGTACGAAAATGCATAATTTACAAAAATGGACAACAAATTTAAATTACTTTAAGCAGAATTTTGCATATGGAATAAATTTTTGTTCGGTATTTTGAGAAGTAATCCAACTTCAAATTGTTTTGATAAATTTGACATCTAAACTCATATCACGTGGCCACTATTTTTTAAAACTAATTTTTCATCTTGATCGAAGCACAAATTGATGCCTAAGTCCAATCCCAAATAAAGAAAAAATCCCAAATGATGCGGACTTTGGTAGTCACACTGAAAAATTTAATAGCGACTAGAGGGTCGCAAATATCTAAATAATTCTATATTGATCAAATTATCTTGGAACTACTATAGTTGCACGAATAAGTTTGAAACTAAAAGGACGTTGATTCAGAAAACAAAAGCCTACAGAAACTAGAAAACAGTAAATATCTACAGTTGATTTCAGAAATGATTTTATTTAAAAACTGGACGGAAATAGAAGTAGCTGCTTGCTCAGTAAAATTAGAATTAGAATGCATAAAGCGATCACTTAAAAAGTGTATATTTTTAAACTTAACACCCTGTATTTTAATATTTTACTGTGGATTATGGTACAAAATGAAGTCATTTTCGTAAGGATTCCCTAGTAGATAGGAAAGCAGCAGGAAAATCGACGTATTATTTGCCCCCAAGTCAAGGCTTTAGGGAAAGTTAGTCAGTAATATTTCTTGCACAAAAACGCGGTCGTCCAGTCTAACCTTCCCGGGTTGAATTCTTGAATATGTCAAAAAAATATATGTTTTTGGGAAATAGGTTCCAGTTGAAACTTGTATTATATAAATCAGGGATAGCCAAAGTACGGAAACGTAATATTCCATACCGATACGGCGACGTCAAATGTCTGTCATACTTGGCAAAAAAGTGTTCAAAATTAAGTACAGTGGAAGATTCTAAAAATGCCATTTCGTTTACGTGTCGACCAGTGTGACCGCCAAATTCGTGCACAGGATGTCGAATTTCCACAAGGGCATGTGTAATCTGCCCCAAGCTGAAAGGGTTTGGGTTTGGTATATTTTCATGTATAGAACAAGGTTCTATTTATGTCGCTAAAGTGAAGTGTCAAATTTTAGCAAACCAAGTGTATAAAAAACCTCATTGCTATACCAGAGCAGATGTATGAAGTACGAATACATCAGTGCCATACAGATAGCATGTCTCTAACGTGTTTAATTAGCCTTTTTATATGTCAAATTACAAAACTTCCATATAGGTAATAATGCTAAAAGATGTAGGTATTTGTGTACAGTCAAATTAACAAAAAGTATTGGTATCTTTTAATTAAAATTGTCGTCGGAATAAATATGTTACGAATTATAGTAAGATTCTGCGAAATGTGATTGTTTATGATTTTTAAATTGTTGTTTTATTAGGTAGGACAGCCGTACACAAAATGTATGTATCTAGTGCCAATGTTGTGAAAAGTGGTAAAATAACTTTATCATATAAGAAACTGAACACACACCACAGGCAGGCACACAGTTACACAACTTCTGAGTTATATGTATAGATGTATTTCGAAAACGGGAAGATGGATCTACATATAGTAAAGAGGACGGTTAGATTAAATTTTTTATTTATGAAACTTTAAAAGAGACATTAAAACACCAGATATTTCATATATAATTTTCAGTGCGACCTCTTTTTGAATCGGCCATGCAAAAGTAGCTTTTATTGATATATACATAAGCGCACATCAATATATAGTAAAATTTTATATCGTTTCGCTATTACAATCCGTCTCGAATAATTTGGACCACCCTGTATATTTATAAAATTCAATATATTGTTAAACGAAGGTGATTTATGAGCAAATACTTATTCAAACTGATTATAGTGCATTCATATTGTCAAAAAATGCGTCCATTTAAGATGCATGGGGAAAGGGAAATGTACAGAAAGGTTTATTTTAATTGTCATGTTGAATTTGATTTCGTCCTACTTATATTTTTCGTATTTTTTAAAGTGTGTAGAGAAAATATAGTATGTGACTCGTACGGGATGGAATTTCCCCACTTGCGAAACCGAAATTTTTGCTTGTGGGGTGTACCTAGTATTATTTAAAAAAAGTATGCAAACTCAAAATTTAATCAAATTGTCGTTATTAATTGTTTTTTTTCAATTTAAAAACCGTAAACAACCCGAGTGTTGCTAAATTTGTATAAATAATTTGCTTTAATGCAACAAAGAATTAAAGATGCGGAAATACTATGCAACAAAAATAAGAAGAATTGCATAAGCTGCTACGACCTTCCGTTGGATTCAAATATTTGATGTTACAAACTTCCGTAAACTCAAATATTTCTTTTTGTTGTTTTCCATCATTTTCTAGTATATTCTTACGAGGCCTGATTTTCTTGCGTCACCTTTAATTTGTTTATATTCAAATTTATTATGATTTATTTTAAATTATTCTTCTCGGATGCTGTATCAATTTCAATGTGTATTGGCATTTTCAAAATATCTCCTTCCTACGTTATATGAGAGAAGAGCGTATAATTTCGATTAGAGATTAATTTATTTAAAATGTAAATACCTGGTAATCTAAATAATAGGTACAAAACAATCGTAAAATTAGAATCAATTTTAAAACTCTTTGAATTAGAGTAGAGATTTTTAATACGATTTTTATAAAACTGTGTATTTAATTCAAACATAGTTTTTAGTATCTTTTGATTTATAAATGGATCACAGTGTATTTTTATTCATTTAAAACCACGTAACAGAGACCATTATAAATTGCTATCATCAGAAAAAACTTTGGTGTAGAATTATACAGTATCGTTTAATCTTAAACACTATTTTTCTTATTATATATTATATTTATGATACCGTAGTAGTAATCATGACTACCTAGTTTTTACTCCACATCTTATAATATAAGATAAATAAAAACACAAAATTTAACACCCCTTTTTTTCACTTTTTCCGACGAATTAGAGTTATCCGTTATAATGAAGCAAAAAAATTTTATGTACGATGGCCGGCCAGCCGTCCGTCCGAATGTAAACGCGATATCAAGAAAACCACCGGTCCGATTTTTATAAAACATGGACATGTACATGTACCTTATTGATAATACCGCAGATCTGATTAGATTGGGAATATTCTATGTAGCCAAAGGAGCCTTTAACCTACACACATTTTCGAATTTTTGAAATATTTAGAAAAATATTCATTTTACACATGTTTATAATTTAATTATACACAACTTTTTGTTGCTACTATTTTTGATCCGATAAGTAATTACTGAGGTATAACAATCACGTGACAATAATTGTTGTGACAATATCTCCACCAATGTCAATTTTACAAAAAAAGTTGTTAGAATTTCTACTGTCTATAGCTTTTGTTTGAACCATTTATTTCTAAAACTTTATTTTCGCTTATCAGGGCGTTCTGCGGTAAACGCTTGTTCTTAATTTAAAAAATAAAATCACCCCTAAATGAAATACAGAATGTTCCATTTACGAATGTATAACAAAAGCATTAAATTTTCAAAATTTGGAGTAAGAGAGAAATTACAATTTCTACCCACTTTGTCAAAACTTCCTTTTATGTTGATAACACAACAAAAATTTAAAAAAAGGTTGATTAGATTAAACAGAATTTGTTAGATATGAATTTCAGACATGTATCATTTTATGCTGTACATAAAACGAAAACGTTGTAAATGCTTGGAAAGTTTAGTGTTAATAACTCGATTGTGAAACTTAATGGGCAAGACTTTGGGTGTTTAGCATGTCATGATTAAATGTTTAATGTTACGTAGGTCTATACTAATTGTTCAAATTAAAATTAATGTTATGCTAAAAAGTGGAACGTTTTATATCATGAAAAACAAGAACGTACCTACTGTGTCAAATTTTATTCTTCCAATAATAATAATTGCAGTAATTAAAATAATATAAAATTCAATAATGTTAAACACATAAATAATTTAATACATACTTTATTACATTAATATTTTTCATCTTGCACTTGTACAATTTCTTTCAAATTTTCAGATACCTACTGGTTGTTACCTTCTAATTGCCGTAAAGTGTTTAGTATAAAAAATGACATAATAGTAACTTCCTACAACCACTTTTTCTTTAATTAAACTACAATTTCTAATCGAATTCGTTAAAGAAAATAAAGATCAGAACATAAGAAAGTTGCAAATATTCTGTTAAAATTTACTATTACGTAATAAGTTTTTTTTATTTAACAAACCACACCTCAAGATAGATTGTTCCGGGGTCTCTTTTATATTGTTCCATATAAAATCTCGTTATCGTAGATACAGAAAATATATGCAACTAAACATAAACGTGCAAAAAACATATCAAAAATTAAACGAATAATATTTTTGAAATTGAAAAATATCAAAGGTTATGTTTTTAGTTGTAGGAAATATGATTAATTAATTTTTTACTTAAATGTTTTGGTTTTTATATAATATAATGCGGTATCACTTACAACTATTATTTGAACAGAATTCCTCTAAGTATCATATATTTTTTTAAAAGATCACTCCACAAAAATAAAAATACATTTAGATGTAGTCAGAAACAAATAAAGTGGCATAAATAACCACATATTTATAATGTAGAGGTATACTGATTTATTAGCTAAATTACCTTTATTTCCAAATTAAACGAATAACCGTAAAAGATCATTTGATTAAACATAATAAATTAATCAACTGTCTTACCTTACAAACAAATTCCTTTTATATTTCAACATTTTTCATTCCCTTTCATGTCCACTCGATCAAAATTATGTTGCAACTATTATTTAGTTATTTAGTTGTTTCCCTATTTATCGAGGCGATTAAGAAGAACGGGCGGTATTTGTGCAAATAAACAATAACTAAACGATGGCCCAATATGGGGTGGAGAATTTATTTCAAAAAATAATTCAATCAGTCTCAGCGTTCTTATCGGTATCGCTGATGATGATAAGCTTTTTAGCTATTGAAACACGTGTCCGAGTAAAGTTTTTGGTGCAGTTTTTGGCGTTTTTCTGTTGTTGTTCTTATGGGTTATGTCCTGTTAATTGAGAATTTTAATTTCCAGTTTTAAACTAACAAAAAGTTAGACTGCAAATTTCAGAATTTGCAAAACGCATTAAACAATAGTTTAATTACAATTTCAAAAATACGAATTAAAGGTTATAGAGATACTTGAGTTCTTGGATCGTGCAAAATCTGATATTTTTATGTTGCCTCTTTTAGTGGTGGGGTTGATTTAAATATTCCAAATATTGACTTGTATTGTTCTATAACTTTTTCTATTTGACTTGTAGGATTTTTTATATCATTTTTTTTATATCAATTAGTGAGTTCAAAATCTGTAATAAAATTTATCCAAACCAAATAAAAACTATCTACATAAAAACGTGCCAAATACCCTTAATGTAGTGACTTGTAACTGTTAAAGTCATTTATTTATTTATTCGTATGATACATTATACAAATATTGTATTGTGATGTAAGTGTTATGTATGGTGCCCCAGAAGAACACACATGTATAGTGTTAAAGTGCTCAACGCAAAATGAATGAATATACTTTAACAAATATTCTACTATTTTCAATACCAAATTACAATTTTTAATTACAACTGACAGCTGTCAGATTTACTCAGTTGTGAGTAGAACTGATAGCTTTATTTCTCTTGTGAGTGAAATTTGATTTCTGTCACCGAAAACAATGGTATAATGTACCTAAAAAACTACACCGAGTAAGATGATAAACAACAATCTTTCTACACAACTTTCTCCAATTTTGTTAATGACATTTAGGTATACAAATGAACAATTATTAAACACGTCAACCATTTCTTATAGTGCACTAACGACCAATTTAGTAGTAGTTAAATAGCCAAATTCGGACTCTTTTCAATATTCAATTAATTTTATTGTTTAGTGAAAGTACGGACACAGTTTAGAAACATCCTATTAAGTAAATAAAAAGACAAA
The DNA here is from genome assembly GCA_030710515.1 of Abscondita cerata. Lineage (NCBI taxonomy): Eukaryota > Metazoa > Arthropoda > Insecta > Coleoptera > Lampyridae > Abscondita > Abscondita cerata. Next base: position 478,951 of record JALBCR010002223.1, read on the forward strand.
GCTACAATAAGTAATTAAATTAAATGTGAATTGAATTAAAAGCACTTGCTGAAATGCGTTATAATGTGTTAATGACAAAACACATTTATTGTTTAAACATAAACGTTACTCAATTGCAAATCGTGAAATTATTTATGCTCATAAGTATGTACTTGTTAAAGCAACTTATTTGTCTTAAGATTGCAATGTAATCGTCTAAATAACAGTGAATGGATAAAAATCTTTCAAAACAATATAAGTATAATGAAAGAAAAATGGCATTGTTAAAGTGTCTTCTTTAACGTAAATCAATTTTTTAGTATGTGTTATATAATCATTTCAACGAATACTACTACAAATAAACTGTTTTATAATTAAGTCGCGTGTTCAGAACAAGGTTGAATTATGAAATGGGTGGAAGAAAAGCATTCACACGGAAATATTCAGATATTGTTAAAGAATCGTTACTGTTTTGTAAAAAGAACAAAGGTATTTATGTGTCAACTTTGTGCTAATTTTTCTATAACACTATTGTGGTTAGAGCGTTAGAATATTTGGCTTACATAATTAATTAGAACATTAAGCGTAGATATTCAAACAGGCGAGTTTAAGGACAAATAAATAAAGAATAACCTTCAGGAAGAAGGAATAAGGGTCGACGCAGGCTTTGGGAGGACGGTTTAAACTTTAAAAATAAAAACATTTAGGTCTGTTGTATTGATCTTAAATAGACAAAACATTTTAACTGACTATTTGATTTTTGCAATCATAGAAATTACTTCCTGTCGCAAGACATAATAATGCATTACGTAACTTTCCTTTATGGAAAAGGTTCTTTGAATTTAATTAATATTCATGAACATTATAAAGCTTATAAATAATAGTACTAACAAATTAAAAGACAATTGCAATCGGTTAAGATTTTTATGTAGGTTGCGGAAATACGTATAATTAACCTGTCAATTCAATTTTAGCACTATTAGACCTCAAAAGTATTAGATCGAGAGAGAAACGGTTTCATCATACGTTATGGAATTGAACATTTTTTTGCCTGACGGGTAGAAGACGGGCGGATATATAAAATTCAGAAACGAACGGAGATGTTACAAAAAAAATACATGTGTAATAATCTATGTTTTTGTGTAATTTAATACAATACTTCTGTAGAAAAACCTAAGGTCCAAAAACAAGAGATTGACGGAAAAAAATATTGCAAGTTATGAAGTTTAAATTCAATGGTCACAATGTATAACATTAACTAGTAATTCTTCTCCCTGTCGCCACTTTTATAGTTAAAAAGTCAACAACCGAAGAAAAATAAGAAGACCAAACAGGTAGTGTAATGATAAATTATTACATCAAAATCTGCATGTATGAAATAAAAGAAATATATACTTCGCTAGAAGACTATTTCCCTTGAATGATTTTGGTCAAACTCCAATATGTTATTTAACAAAAAAAAACAATTATCAAAACCATAATATATCCAATCAAAAGAAACGGAGCAATAGTTTAAGATACTCTCACTTGATTTGAATCTGGAGGTTTTCGGTAAAAACAAATTTTCGGAATTTTCAAAAGATTTATGTTGCCTATATTAATGTCAAGATAAATACTTGTGACAACCATAAAACGGAATATAAACGAGAAAGTATTATTAATATTGAGTGTATTTCTACTAAAATTGCAGTATACATTGTACAAAGTGGACCAATAAGTGGCTCTATCTCAGAAACCACTGATTGTATAGACTTGTAGTAAAAATTATCAAATAAAAGTACTCAAGAAAAGATATTCAAGTTCTTAAATGGCCGCTAGGAGGCGTAACTGCCACCATAAATTTTTACACGTTTTCTGAAGTTTTTTTATATTAATGATAGCTAGAGTCAATGCTGTTTTAAAGCTGAGACAAAGCCAAATCTTTTGTTAAATATTTATTTGCTCAATCTTTGAAAATATAGTGGTGGGGAGTGTTTGAACATTTTCGGAATTAAATGTCGATAACTCCACAAACGTTTAACGTATTTTAATAATCTTTGTATCGTTAAAAATTGCTTTTCCTAAGCTATTGTGTTATGAGTGATGTGCTTGCAATTGCTTACCTTGGCACCAGATGGCGTTTTCTGACATTATTACAAAAACAATAATTTTCCGAAAAAAAATTAAATGCAATGATATGACTTTTTACGTTGTTAGGTAGACAAATAAGAGTCCAACAACCTAGTAAAACCGCATCTCAATATCTTATCTATCCTAAAATAAATTTAAAAAATCAAACTAAAATTTTGTTATTTTATTTTAGGTTAGGATAATTGAATGTCATTTGGCATTTTAAATAGTAAATTAACGTTTTACTTAAAAAATTAGAGATAATTAGAGGTTAATAACAAACCTTAAAGCAAGAATGTTTCAAAATTTAATTTTTTTGAGTTTGAAGTTGTTTATTAATTATTTTACGTTTCAAGATATTGGATGCGTTTTTTACTGGGTTATTAAGCTCTTAATTGTCTACCTAATGACTCCTATCATTGCATTTAATTTTTTTCACAAATTATTTTCTTTGTGATCATGTCAGAAAACGCCATCTGGTGGCAAGACAACCAATTGCAATCACATCATCCATAACATGATTAGCCGAATATGTTCAAACACTACCCACCACTTTCCTTTCAAAGATAGGCAAAAGTATTCAACAAAAAGATTTAAATTTGTCTCAGTTTTAAAAAACCATTCACTACTCTCATTTTATATAAGAATTTTTCAGAAAACTGGTTTTAAAATTCAAGATCGCAATTACGTCGCCTGATGCCCATTTTAGAAACTCCTAGATAATTTCCACCATTTTCTCTCGATTACTTTAATTATATAATTTTTACTTCCGCCGGTCTGGGTTAGTGGTTTCTGAATAAAACCCCTTCCAACCGTTATTTTTACACCCTAAAAAAATTTTTTTAAAACCAAAAAAAAAAAAAAAAAAAAACAAAAAAAAATTTTAAAAACATTTATTTTAAATAAATTGTTTAAAATCACAAAAAATTATTTTTCCCAAAAAAAAAAAAAAAATTTTTAAATTTAAAAATTAAAAAAAAAAAAAAAAAAAAAAAATAAACAAAATTTAAAACAGAGGTTCCCATACTTTTTTCTCATAGACCACTTTAAACATTTTGCTGGATCTGGTGGACCCCCTGCAGCTATTACATTTACTAACTTACTTCCAAAACCCGAAAAAGTATATGTCTATGTAAATCTGTGTTGTGGCTATTTTTCAATCAACTATGAGTTGAAAGTTTTCGAAAAAAGGTGAGAATTTATATTGCTTTGATTATGCTGTGAGTATTGTCATTCAAGCTAAGTTTCAAAGCCAGTCTAAAAGCGTCTTCATCCAACAGTTGGATTCCTACTTTACTTTTTGTATTCTAAGATTGACTCACAGTACAAGAAACCAATAATCTCCCACTTCGGAGTGGTAAAAGTAAAAATAAATATTTTCTTGTTTTGTAGCTATTTATTCAAACACAAAAATTACTACACTTTTAATTATGTTGTTATAACAGTCTTAGTAGAATCAAAATTTAACATCAAAACTAATAATGATTATTATTTAAAACAGTCGCAATATAATCAAAACTTGATTATATTGCGACTGTTTTAAAATAATAATCATTATTAAGTTTGATGTTAACTTTTATCTCAGATTACCATTGTAATCTGAGATAAAAGTTATAATTTTAATGGGAGGGATGTACTTGGTGAATTGACAGCAAATTATCAATATTTGGCTTGAGTTTAGTTAAGTATAACCGTAAATCTCCTCGCTCTGTAATATTTAATCTGCTCCGTTTTTTGTCAACAAGTTTGTTACGGCACTAAAACTGCGTTCGACAAGATATGACGAAGGAAACGCTATGAGAAATTTTGCACAATTCCCCACAGTCCTGGATATTTTTCAGGTATTTGTGCCTGCAGCCAAAATGATTGATACCCTCTTTTGAATGCTACTTTGAGCTCCTCATTAGTGCTAAGCTCGAGTAGCTCTTCTTGCAGTACCACATTTTCCACTTCAGTTTCATCATATGGATTTATTATCCATGGTGGTATATCCATCGACAGAATGTCTTCAAATCTGATTTTAAAATCATCATACAGGGCAATCAAATGTTGAACATACGTCTGAATATCTTCGTCGAGGCATTCTACCTGCGATAAATTTGGAAACTGGGAAAATTCACGTCGACCAATATTTTGCTTCATAAGTTTCAGTTTACCAAGAAAAGCTGAAATTTCACTCTTTGTTTTTATCAAATTGAGGCTGTCCCCTTGTAACTGTAGGTTGAGGTCATTGAATTTTTGAACAAATCTGTCAAATACGCAATGTCTGCTTTGAAATTCATGAGGTTTTCTTTAAAACAGGATCTTTAGTGTTCAGAAACTCTAAAACAGAGTCGAAAAGCAAATAGAATCTTGATAGACATGCACCTTTCGACAACCAGCGTACTTCGGTATGTAGCAGCAATCGTTGGAAGTCCTCATCATTTTCTTCGCACAACTGTGCAAATAAGCGCGTATTTAATGCATTGCTTCTTATTTTGTTAACTGCATTAATCACAAATTGAAGCGCTTGGTGCAATCTATCACTCAATTTTTCGCTACTAGATGTTGTCGGTGGATGACACAGTGAATTGCAATTACCTCTGGTATAATCCTTTTAAGATGACTTATAAACCCACGATATCGCCCGACCATGGCAGGAGCTCCATCTGTTGCCACCGAAATAATGTTTGTGAATGCAATTGATTTTTCCGTAAAAAAAATCATTCAGAACATTAAAAATTGATTCACCTTTAGTGTCAGTCTTCAAAGTTTTCGCGAATAGTAACTCTTCAAACATTTGTTCGCCTTTGATAAATCGAACATATGCCAATAATAATGCTTCATTGCCAGGTAAAGTTGACTCGTCCAGTTGAATAGAAAAATGAGTTGTTTGCAGATAATTACACAAGAAACTTTCAACATCAGAGCTCATTTCATCAATACGTCTTTGTACAGTGTTGTTACTCAAAGGAATTCTTTTAAGTATGTCAAATGAAGATTTGTGCAGGACAGTTTTAAGACCTCTTCAACAGCAGGCAAAATTAACTCCTCTCCAATGGTATGCGGTTTCCCAGATTTTGCTATAAGTAATGAGATATTGTAAGATGCCCGCAAGCCATCGTCGTTGCTTTCAGACGTTGAAGCGAACATACTATGCACGGTGGGTCTCTTTTCATACTTTTCCTTCAATGTTTGGAAATATTTCAAATCCTTACCTATTTTGTCAGGATGACACCTTCTTAGATGATCTTCCAGCTTCGATGGTTTCATAGAGTCATTGCTCAAGACTTTGTTGCATAAAAGACACATGGGCAATCGCTTGTCTGTATTTGATGGAAGAAAACCAAATTTCAAATATTCAACACTGTACTGTCGACACTTCTTCTTAGATTCAGCCATGTTTCGTATCAATTACTTACCTGTAAATATGAAAAAATGTTTGTTAAGTAATCTTAAAATGATTTAACAAACATAATAGAAGTGGCTTTTAAGATACAAGTTGCTAACAAATAGATAGGTAGGTACTTACTTTTCCAACACTGGCAAACAATAATATCAATTCACTTTAATTTTCAAAAGTCTGAAAACTACTTCCGTCACTGGTGAACACTTATATAGGTACACTTTCTTTTTGAAATTCCGGAAACAACTGAGTAATGTTTATCATTCGCATTCGTATTTATATTAAAGAAAAATCCAACAAGTTCATGCAAGTTCAGACACGACTTTAACTAGGCGGGCGGGCGGCGCGGTCGGCGAGTCTTGACACGCTCTTTCTGAATATGGAATATGCAAGTTCTTACAAAAACAATTGCTGAGCTTCTTATAATATTGTCTTCCTATATTCATAGGAGAAGTCAAGCTTCTTATAATATTGTCTGCCTATATATATTATTGTCTCCCTTATTCATAGGAGAAGTCAAGTCGGGTCACCTAATACATTTTATAGACCCCCGTTAACGAGTTGTGGACCCCATTTTTTCCACGCAAGCGTAGACCCCTATCGGGCTCCGTGGACCCTGGGGTCCACCTGGACCACTTTGGGAATCTAGGATTTAAAAGTTAACGTAACACATAAACCCAAATTACAATAACTTTGATTAAGTTTTTTTCCACTTGTGTGAGACCTGCTATTTGGAGAAAAGGGTGAAATAATTCATCTCCTTCCGCCCTTTTCACCAAAAAGAAAAATAATCGTTATACCTTCACCGAGTAATGGATTTGAGTATGAACTCAACTTTACAATAAACGTTACGTTACTTCACCAGTTATTAGAGCCCTTGAAGAAGACCGTACTAAACAGTCAAAACGTCGGGTAATAAATCACATGGAGTTTTCATTATTCACCACCTTCCGCCTTTACTCCAAACACAAGGTCTGTTAATTAGAGACAAAATGAGGAGAAATTTCAACATTTACAATGCCTTTGATGTTTTTTCGCTTATTTTAAACCATCAGTGTCTAATTCAACGTCTTCTCTGTGCACAAAACGAAGTTGACCATTTCAGTCAATGAATGTATTAAAAACAAAACATTAGAAAAATTGCGAATAAACTACGGTGCCAGACGCAGATAGAGTATAAAAAAAATCGGCTACAAATTATGCAAGATAATATGAAAACCCCTTTACCCAGGGTATGTGGTCCACGTGTAACTCGTCAATTGTGGAAAAATTCAAATATTAATTTACAATCGAACAAGATGTGTCTTCAGATTTATTTGGTTGGAAGTAAATTCTACGCACATGCAACTGCAACTAAATTACAGTTCTTAGCAACTTAACATACCTTAAATTTTTTAATTGTATCTACTTGCGCAATTCCATTGTGTTTTGACAAATTTTCGGCAAGTATTTAATAGTTCAAAGAGAGTTTAAGACGGGTTTGTGTGCTAGGTTAAGTCTGTTTTCGAACTTTAAATCTCCAAATACTAACAGAGACGATAATTAACTGACATAAAAAATAATGACGTGATGAAGTGAAAACACTTTTCAAAATTTATAATGAGCTAATTTCCCGAATTCCATCATGTAACTATTACCTCAATTCGATCTCCCAGTGATCAAAAATCGACTGCAACAGTTGAAAATTGCAAGTGGGCGTTAGGCCTAATTTAATTATGAGTGTAAAAATTTCTGAAAGGTAAAAATGCTCCCATGTCACACAGTAGAGTCGACTTTGCAAAACATGATACCTTTTTTGGGTGATAATTTGGTGAAATCTTCCATTCAATTCTGTTTACTTTAGAGTTCATTGTGATTATTTCTTGAAAAAATTACGCCATTGAAATTGAAACTTAAGTATGTCCCTATATTCAATTCTAATCGCTTTAGGTTACCACAGCAGACGCACAGACGCTTATTGGAATAACTAAAATAAAAATTTAAGTTACGACAACTGATTATTTGTAACTTCATTCTTCGTCATATTTTAGCAACTTGTTGAATAGTAATAACTTTACATTTAAATTAAACCATTAATTCCAATCTTTTAAATTCCTTATAATATCAGTAATAAAACCTTGGCCTTATTTAAAATTAACCCAATAAAATTAAACAATATTTCATTAACCGTTATAAGAAAATAATTAAGATCGCCAAGGTAATACTCACGAGTCACCAAAAAGGCCATTAAAGTCGAGTTCAATAAACTCGACCTTCTTTAATTATTAATGCGATTTCATTCCAGAACATGACCAATAACAATTAACACTACCAGATACATTTCAAGCAGATAAATTGAGGTTGAACGAATTAACTTTCCTAATGTTAACAAAAGCATGTTATTTGACATCAGTTCATGAGGTAAATGTGCATGAACAACCCGATTTCACTTCTTTAACATGTATTAGTTCTTAAATTCAGGATCCATGTTACAATTCATTATCATTAAAAAGTAGGTATATATTTCTGATATCCTAATTGTTTAAGTATATTATGTTATTGCAACTTACATGACTGTTTGTTTTAGATTATTTCTTTTAAATATTACATAAAAATGTAAACTGTTTAATATTCAACACACACACTTTCTTGTTATGAAGCTTCAGTATAAATGATTCACTGGAAAGATTGGTAAGAAAAAAGAATTTTGTAGGTGTTTAACTTAATCATTTAAAAATTTAAATTATCATAAAAATGCAGCTGCTGACTATAGTTTACATGCAGTCACTTTTTGCTCGCAATTTCATTGAGTTGCATTTTAATATGTGCGAGATCTAAAGACAGTAGCATATCAAACCAATACAAGAACATAAATGCTAAATTCAAATAAAAATATATATCTCAATATCGAAAGAAAAGTTACTCTACAACAAAAAATGATATAAATTATTATTATTATTATTATAAGAGTGATATAATTTACATATGATGGTTGAATTTTGGGTTTTAGAACATGTACAACTATTTATGAAGAATAATTGTTATTCATAAAATCAATAATAACAAAGTTTTCCATATGTTAGTCAACTTTCCAGTGTATATTAAGTATACATTAATTCGTGTGGCAATTATCTAATTGCTTATTTTATGAAACCTTAAATTTAATAAAAGTGAAAAAAGGAAATATAATATTTCAGCCATACCTCTAAAACGGAAACAGGTAGAAAATTTCAGTTTTCACTAATGATTTTTATCTCATCAAATCTGACACTCAATTACGTAAACCATATTATGTACAAATGTATACACATTAAGCTTTAACAAAATAAGTCAAATGTATTTTATTTAAAAAACAATTTATTAATGTGTTTAACATGCAAAATACAAAATAGTATAAAAAATAATGGAATAATTAAACTAAATAATTATTAAATTGTGCTTTCTGACGTAATAATTATATAATAAAACCACAAAACATTTTTTTTTATATTGATACCTTTTGCAAGGACCAATTTTCATTTTACCCAAAACAGCTAACATAAATTTATGACAAATATTTGAAACAACTGGGTCAAACTCAAAATTCGTGTAAGGTACCTATTATTAAATAAACAGCTAGCAACGTTATCTATGTTGAGTCTTCTATACTATTTTTAAACCTCTAACCACTACCTAATTTAAAATTACTATTCCTTTTGCTGTGTAATATTTGTTTTATTTCACTATGTAGTAAAGGAAATTACCTATTGTAACAATTTATCAAATTAAAAATAGTTAATAATAACATGGTTGAATTTCAAAAACAGTTGAAAGTAACGCATTTGCATAATGGACGAAAATGCAGCACGGGTGATATAACCGAGGGCGCTATCTAGTTGAATTATTGTTTTTGGTTGTTAGCAAACAATAATATATAGAATTTTTATGCTGTTTTCAACTTTTTGTGAAGAAGTTTATCATTACGACTATTATGACACTATTAAATCTAAGGAACTAATAATTTAAATTTTATAACGATTTTATTGCAATTTAATTAAATTTCAAAAATTTTAAATAAAGTTTTAATATCACAAATATCTACAGGATGTCTCACCAGGCGAACCGCCATTAACTGTATACGGAAAAAATACATGGAAAAAATTTGAAAAAAAAGTTACTAAAGACAAACTAATAATATAGCCTCTCTTATGTAACTCGTACAATAATATACTATTTTATAATTTGCGTCTATAACATTTCTATTACTACACGCAAAAGCTTTCTATAATGAGCCTTAGCGTTAACATAGCACGCTTTTTATTTTTTTTTCTATTTGGTAGAATTGGTTTGTCAAATCAAATTCTCAATATTTGCAAACTAACTAAATAATTTAGATTATCTGAACAAAGTTGTTTATTTATAATTTTTCAACATGACATATTCTGATGTATTGTATGTATTGACGTTTGATAATTCATAGTTAGAAAGATGCCTGGATTTACAGGACCCTGGTAAATGGTTGATACAAGGTTTATAATCGATTTGAAGAGATTGTTTAATGAGAAAAGTGAGTGGTTAACTAAAATTCTAAATATATTTTTGATATTTTATCAATGCCTTTTATTGAAAACCATTTCGGTCTATATGATAACATTGATTTTTCCACTACTAGCTGTGAAGTGGACAATTATTGCGTCTCCTAGCCAACTGAGAAGTTGAATTTCTCTATTAGTAGTTAATAATTTTTTCTATTGTTGACCTAGGTTAATAATGGACAATTTCAAATTTTTGAGAATCTAAGAATAGTTGTTTAACAAAAACGCGAGTGAAACATAATTTTGTATATCCAAGAGATTATCTCTAACGTATTTGCTGCTTAAAATTACCTAACACGATAAAATTATTTGAATAAAAAATGCCATTAGTTTAAAATTCGCGCCCCCATCCCATAACCGCAAATACATAACCTGAATTTATTTATTTATTAAATATGATGGTAGAATCAGTTTTTCAGGTTTCCCAAAGGAGATTTAACCAGGCGAGTTAAGTTACATCAAGAATTTTAAGTAAATTACAAACATTTGGTTGTAGAAGTGGTTTGAATGGTTAACAGAATCTGGAAGGTCCGATCTGTTGCATAAAAATGTCGACTTTAAAAACTTAACGAGTATGTGGCGAACACTTGCCATTCCTAAATGAATTACAAGTGTCAATTTCTAAAACCAATATTCAAATAATGCAAGGTATATTGGCGAAGCAATGAATGCCCGTTAACATCTCTAGCTATACCTAAAACTACTCAAGCTTGCAGCTCAAATACTCTTAGGTAAAGAAAGAAAATTACGGAGGAACATTCTTAAATTGCAACGTGAAAAAGCACTTCAATTGAAGTTAACATCTCCCAACGATTACTTCCCGAAAGCAGAGCACAAATTGTGACAGCCCAAGTGGACTTAAAAAATAAACCACTAGAAGCAGGAGATATACAGAGGGAATACAAACAATTTTCACTAAAATTATATTTACGAGTCCCTAAAATGTTAATTTTAAAGTAGGTTTGATCATGGTTAGTGTTATATATAAAAAAGTTAAACAACCCTTGTGCTACATCTTTACAAATACGATATGCAAAGGTGACAAGAATTGAAGTCGATAGTATTAGACTGCATAGAAAAGCTACAACTACAATGCGGGGTGCCAATGTTAGGGCGTAGTAAAAGTCGGTGCAAAATAACTGATTAAATACGATATAATCTTTAATAATCTAAAAAGCATCTTGGAAAGACATTAAATCTAATTTCTACATGTCAGACCAAATATAAACCACGTGCGGTCTTGACCCTAAATCAACTAATTTACATATTACTCCGAAAAATTTTCAGAAAATGAAAGTGAAATATACCACACAAGTGTTTAGTGAATCATTTGTAGTTGGTTTTATCAACGTATGTAACTTTTAATGCTTTTTCATTTATTTGCATTCCTGTGCTACTTCATTTTTACAAGAAAATTGTTTTATTTTATTTTTGGCTTAAATTTGGCTAGTAGTGGAAAAATAGTATATACACCATGGTTGTGAAGTCCATTATTGCCTACGCACCTTATTTCGCGATGGGCTACCGCCCTCCCAAAATAAACTGGTGCTAAGGCAATAATGACGAACTTCACAACCTTGTTAATATAATATACTATTTGATACTGTATTATATTACGCAATAAACACACATGTATTCAGAGTTGCGAATTCTGTTGATGAATTGATGATTTAATGGAAACTTATATTCTACGTCTGTTTCAGCAATACATATTCATATGTTCTATTTCCAGTGACCACCGTAATCTGAATGAACAAATTATCAATGTATTACATGGTACTACCTACGAACGAACAGTTATTTTTACCGGATTCTGAAATCACAGAAATCGTAATTAAATTAAGTACAATGAAAATTCCTTATGATTTTAGCAAACACAATATGATGATTTCTTTTGGAACAACCACAACGTTTGTTGTTTATTGCGATTAGAGTTGGCAGGCATTTTGATTAATTGGGATTCTCAGCGATTTTAAGACTCAGGATAAAATGTCAAACTAGACTCTCAGAATGTCAAAAAATTTAAGTTTTCGTTTTTGTTATGCATATCTGAACTTTTAAAAAGATTTTTCGTACACCATACATAGCAGAAACCATAAAAAATTAATTTACAATATTTAAATTGATGTTTAAAGTTCCATTAATAAAGAATGAGTGTTCAAATTTGTTGATTTTACTTTATATTCTAATATAAATTGAAAAATTAGTAGAAACTACACGGAAGCCCAAGTGCGTCAAATCCCAAAGAAAACATTCTTTTAAGAGTGGGATACACATATTTGACTTGAAAGAACTTATGGCAACTCAATTATAAGAAATGCCTAGGTGTTTGAACGCAATTTTGTTAATTTCTGGTGGAATTTTAAATACTGTTATAAATTTACATTCAAAGTTCATAACCTGTCAGTTTGTATTTCCAACCTCAAAATTAAAAAATATCGACATGATTTTTAAATCAAAAATATATTTTATCTATAGCTATAAGACAATAGAATTTCCAACAACTTATCTTCTTCGACTTTTTTTGTAAAACTGATATTGGTGGAGATATTGTTACCATAATTAGTGTCACATGATTGTTATAACAGGTGGTTCTAAGTTAAGTGCGCACCGTTGGTAAGTTCGTTATCATTGGAGCAACGAGAAATCGGTTAAATTAGCAAACTAGTAGTATTTTCCTGCTAATTACAATGGTAACTACAGAAAAATAATTGAATGTTAACTCTTTAGATATTCAAAAAAAAAATATTTTTAATAGAACAGCTTGTATATTTTACTGCAGTTTGATTAAAAATTTAATTGTGAACAAAAAGTTTTTAATACAACATTACAAGAAAATTAAAAATGAAAAGTCATTATGACATTTTGTAACACGAAATAATATATTCTTAGAGAGGTGATATTGCGCATGAAAGGCGGTGCCACTTTCGTCATCAACAGAGTTACTGTCATGCGTTTCTCACTGGTTACATAAATAGCTATATTTTTTAAATTTTGCCATGGTAAAACAACATTTTTCATAATCAAAGGGGTGTAAAAACGATCAACTAGTAAAATAAAAGTTATAATTTGTTGTCTTCCTTTTCAAATACTCGATAAAAATGTATGTAGAGCAAACTATCGTTATTTATTAATTACGCACTAAAAACAATTTGACTGAATCATCTGTATTAACATAGAAGTTTTAATTTCTGTGAAGTGTTAAAATAAAGTAATTAATAGAATCTACTTTGTTTATAAGAGCTGGGTATGCTGCGCGTGTTTTAAATGTATTTTCGAAAGAATTAGGAAATTTAATAATCATTTTAATGAGTAATTTAAGAAAATAGCACATACAATTTTTTATTCGATTGTGGTATAAGTTGTCGGAACGTAATATCATTTATTAAACATGAATTATCAAAAAAATGCTTATATTTGTGTAAAACCAGTTTTCTTATATATTTTTACTTGGCTAGCTGTATGAATCAAATAAGCGTATTTAAAAATCACTCTGTTGCTGACGTCATGCGCAAACTGAACGAGTTTCGACTTCCGGAAATATCATATCTCTCTGAAGAATTTATTATATCGTGATTTTGTATGTATTACTTCAGCATTAATTTAATAAAAAAATAATTCGGGTTTGTTTATGTATCACCTGTCAGTAGTGTTCTAAAACTTTATAAAAAAATTTAGAAGAAATGAAGAGGTTTTCAAGAAAAAAAAGACGTACAAAGCAATTTATAATCAAGGAAGAAACCAAATAACTATTTTAGCTTATTTTCAAACACAGCGTTTATAAAAAGGGTCTTTATGTGTGTTGAACAAAAAGGACAATGTATTTGAACAATTGCTGTAATTATCTTCTACTATATAAAAATAAGTCGGGTTTTCCTTCCTGACGCTATAACTCCCAGAACGCACGAACCGATTTCCACGGTTTTGCATTCGTTGGAAAGGTCTCGGGCTCCGTGAGGTTTATAGCAAAGAAAATTCTGGAAAATGTCAACAGAAAAGCGGGAATCTTTTTTCACATACAGCGCTATCTCTGATACATAGCACGTACTACAAACCAATATTTTAAGTAGATGGCGCCGGTGCATCGCAATGACAATTAACAAGTCGCAAGGCCAATCGCTTAGTGTTTGCGGGATAAATTTAGAAAATCATTGTTTTCACATGGGCAGTTATACGTTGCGTGTTCAGGAGTTGGGAAACCATCCGCTTTGTTTGTGTTAACGTCAGACCAAAACAAAAAATGTGGTTTACCAAAGTGCACTTCAATGAAACGGATAATTTGCGGACACGTATAACGCTTCGATTCAGTATTTACTTTGGATTCACTTTCATTTACTTAGAAGTTCAACTAAATAACACTTCATTTTTGTAATCGAAATGAATTCATTACTGTTGTGAAATGAAATAAAAATTTTTCCTTTTCAAATATAAAACAAAAAAATTTTTTCTTCATCTTTTAATCACCAAACGAAATGTTACATAAAACGAAGCCATCTGGTGGCGAAACGGAGTTCGCCGGGTTTGCTAGTTATAGTATAAACTTTTAACTGTTTTTGTATAGTTATGTTGATTTGTTTTTACTTAAACTAAAAGGTACTGAGTTAATACAAAATGTCATAGTAACTTCTTTATTTTTAATTTTTTCGTAATGTTGTATTAAAACTTTTTGTTTACAATTAAATTTTTAATTTAAATATTATTTTCTTGAATATCCAAAAGAGTTGACATTCAATTATCTTTCTGTTGTTACCATTGTAATCAGCACGAAAAATACTACTAGTTTGCTAATTTAACCGTCTTCGTAGCTCCAATAATAACGAAGTTAGCAATGGTGCGCACTTAACTTAGAACAACCTGTATATCAGTAATTACTTGTCGGATCAAAAAATACTTTAAACAAAAGTTGTGTATAACTAAATTATAAACAACTTTTATTTGAAACTAAAAATGTGTAAAAATGAATTTTTTTGTAAATATTTCAAAATCTGTGTATCTATGATACTCGTTTATAAGGCATTTTATCGCACTTGCTCCTATAAGGCACTCCCCGTTGCGCTGGTCGTGCCCTAAACCCTTGGGTGCGTCAAAATGTTTCTTATAAAACTGGTATCATAATATATTATTATTTCATTGAATCTAGAAAATAACGATTTAAACAAAGTAGATAGATCGTCCTGAAATTTTGTATAGGGCCGTAGCCTGTCATTCTCAGCAACTTTTCTTAGTAATATTTTAGCATATTGTGAACGAAAAAGGTACTTTACCTGAAACGCAAATAGATCTTGCTGAGCTGTCAAGGCCTACGTGATTTTACAACCTCGAAAGTATACTATAAATAAATTTCAAAACAAGCTGGACTTAATTACAAAAGATCAAATTGAGAATCAAAAATTTTTTAATTCCGCCCACCTCTTGTAACATCAATCCTCGGACACTGTATAGGGCAAACCAAGATTAAAAAACTCGTTTTAAAGAGCACTTAGTAGAATTTTTTAAGTTAATCACTGAAAGTGAAAGAAAACGTACGCTCCTGACTTTTTCTGAAGAAATATTTTTGAGTATTTTTCTATTCGGCACTCTAGTTTTTGAGATATTTGCATTAACATATGTTAATGCAAATATCAAACTCTCCTTATTAACTGTATACTTAGTTGGATATTTACGTGTACCAAATCTCAGTTTAATTTCTTTTGTAATTTCTGGGATACCTATCTCAAAAAACTTCAAAAACAATTATTTTTTAAACACCCTATATCTCGGTTACGAAGCATTTTCGGAAAAACTAGGATAACAATTTTTGTATTTTTTGGATCATAGAATCTTCAGTTTTCGTTTGTCGGTGATTTTAATACACCATGTATATAAGCTTCCTTTTTCCTTTTATTTTTAGTGTCAGTTAGCAGATGAGGATAGTTTAGCTATCGAAACACGTGTTCGAGTATAGTTTTTTGCAGTTTTTGGTGTTTTCTTTCTGTTAGAGATAGACGCTGCAGTTTAGAGTTCCATTCCACTGGCCATTAATTGTTAAATTGCAATCCAAAATTCGTCCAATTTAATTATTTCTGAATCAAAATGCGAGATAACAATTTCTAGTTTTTCATATTAAATAATTAGTAACCATTAACAATGAGGCTTTTAATTAATTGAAAATCAATAATCTTAACTGCATTATTATTATAGGTTTAACCGCACTATTACAACGCAACGTTTTATTAATTACTACGATGTAAACATATACTTAAATGTAAATAATGTTTACGTAGGTATATTAGTCACAGGTTTGACATTGAATGGTTATCGTCTTCCAGGATTAACAGTTTTAAAATATAAAATAGGAAAGACAAGACGAGACGACTCTTTTATTTGATCCTATTAAATATCTTTAACAGTTTCTATACATATAAATAGAGCATCAAATTTCAATAGAGGAATATTCAATCAAAGATGAAAATCACTCAAAAGATACTTTTCACATACAATAGAAAACTATTTGACAAATACATACAAGTTAAACCTTAAAAATAACTTGACGTAGGAGTTTTTATATAAAAAAATCAATGTAGACACAATATCTTGTAAAAAAAATTGTATACATTTCAGTTCAGAGAATTGTATAAAAATAGACTAGTATTATTTTGATATAAATTTCAAATATAGTATTTATTAATTTTCGTCTTTGTATCCAATTAATGACGAAAAATTTTTTATTTGTATCACATAATCAGGAACAGCATATTTCCGAGTGAGAAGTATTAAGTTTCAACAGTACCTATAATATAAAATCAGTAATTTTTTTCACACAAGACAAAACAGACGCTATTGAATTAAAAATTTTATCTGAGATGTTACTAATTGTTCACTACATTCACATTGTGCACGTATTATCAGAGTTACAAAAAGCTTTATATTTTCAAATTAGTTACAATGAAAATCGTAACAAGTTCAACGTCTTGTATAATTAAAAGGGGTATAAGAGCAATGATCTGTCATAACAATAGTATTTTAAATAATTGTCAAAATTCAGAAAAAATGATTGATTGTTCAAATATTCTTTACATCTAATAAAGGGTAAGTCAAAACACAAATTCATTATTTGCTCAGCATTTTTAAATGTATCACCCTGTATCACCATCATAAGCTACAGCCAGTGTAGTTTAATTTATCTAAGTATGTCCCATATCTAAACTTAATAGTGTTTAAATTTTATTTGAAAAAGGGTTATTTCATGAATGAGCTCTGTATCATTCAAGTTTGCTGTGAAGTGTCACAAATTAACAATCAGTTTTAGGTAAAATCGTTTTGACATTGTCTTGAATTTTGATTATTTTACAATAATGAACTTTGAAAGGGAACAAATGGTATGGATATTAGGTGAATGTAATAAGAATTGTTTACTTGGAACAAGAGTCTATCATGAGCGATATCCAGATCGTCGGCAACCACATAAGAGAGCGTTTCGAAATGTAATTGATAGATTCAATCGCAATGGTGCAGTGTTATATGAGACTAAAGAAAAAACAAAAACGGTTACAACAGAAGAAACCGAATTAAATGTTTTACTGGCCTATATTCAGGATCCTCATACAAGTATCCGAAATATTTCAAGCAAGAAAGACATAGTTACGAATCTGTTCAGAAAATTCTCTCGAGAAACTACATGCACCCATACATCATCCAGCTACACCAAGAACTGACTGCAAATGATTTTGAAACAAGGGTAGCTTTTTGTAAATGAGCACAACAAATAATTGTACAAAGAAATTTTTTCGATTTTGTTTTGTTCGGAGATGAAGCAACGTTTCACAAAAACGGATGTGTCAATCGGCATAACTTCCACTATTACTCCACAACAAATTCGTACATCTAATTATGAAGTGTCAAACTAGGTGGTCCTTAAACGTTGGGGCATTCACCTATTTAGTTATGGTACTTACATGACGGAGCACAACGCACTTATCCAAGGTAAATTGAATGATCAATTTCATAGCAGATGGATAGCAAGCGAACGACCAATTTATTGGCCAACTAAATCACCAGAATTAAGTAAAATCGACTCCTTTCTTTGGAGCTACATTAAAGATCTAGTGTACCGTAAGCCAATTGAAGACATGAAGGTCAGAATTAGAAATGCATTTGATAATCTTACGCCACAAATGCTTTCAAACGTAAGTCATTTGAAAAGCGTCTTCAAACCTATGATGACGTTATGGGAGCTCATTTCGAACACCTTCTACAATAAAAACGACAATTCTTTTATTTAATGTTTTGTTTAATACTTTTTTTTGTCGTGCTTTATTTAAGATAATTGTAAATAATAAAATAAATAAAAATAATAAAGCAACTTTGTCGACAGGTAAGTAATAGCACTTACAATTATTGAAGGATCGACTTATGTAACTGCTTTTACTTACCTGTCCAAAAGTTGCTTAATGCGAACCATTTGCGTACTTGATCACTAACACGAGTCGACACTAGGTGTCGCAAAACTTATAGTTTGGAAAATAATAAATTTAATTCATAAAATAACCCTTTTTCCAATACAATTTAAAATATCTACAAACCTATCAAGTTTAGGTATAGGACATACTTAAGATAAATTAAACTACACTAATTGTAGTTTATTTGGGTGATAATACAGGGGTAAGCAAATAATAAATTTGTGTTTTGACTTACCCTGTATTAGATTTTAAAAGTACTACAACAGATCATTGCTCTTATACCTGTTTTCAATTATACAAGGCGTTGAACTTGTTACGATTTTTATTCAAATTTGGTTACCCCTTTTTACAACTTAATATTTTTGTAACGAAGAAGTTAATCGAATTTTAAATTTAAAATTTAATATAAGGTGTTTAATTTAAAAAAAAAAAACATATCTTTGATGTCGTACAGTGTTATGGAAGACCCTATATATTTTAAGTAATTTTAAAATATGAAGCTTACAGATACCTAATATTTTTGTAAATAACTTTTTTTGGTATCTCCTATAGTAACAGATATAATGGACTTTTCTACAAAAGTATAATTGGACACTTATATTTATTGAATTAGAATTTAATTAGGTTAATCCCGACAGTAGTTTGTACAAAAACACAGAAATTGAATAATAGACAACTTTGAATGCACATATAAAAGTATTAATTTAAATTGCAAAAAACATTATTATTATAATGAGCGTAAATCAATTACCTACACTCTCATTAGGATTGTTACAATCAGTTTAATTTTATTATTTAAATTTTCGATGTGTATTTTCGTTAGCAGAAAGCAAAATATATGTGTGGATTTTTAGTTTCAAATGCTTTAAAATATTGCAGACATAATTATGGAAAATAATAAGAAATTCAGTTTTTAGAATGGCGACACCCTTTTGATTAACTAAGATGATGTGCCAAACCAATTTAATACATTTTCGACAACACTCTATATAGCGTTAAGATCCGTTTCTTACTGCTCAACGCACTTTATTAATTACTTTATATTGAAAATAGGAAATGTACATCTACGTCGTACGAGTGATGCAAACTACCGTTGCAGTTTACACCTTTCAAGTTGATGTTATGCGGTTGTAAGTTAAAACCAATTGAGGCAAGTGCTACTTGTTTAAGAAAAACTGGCTTTCTAATTTCACATCCTTATAGTAGTACATCCAATTTCAGCAGTCTGTATAAGTAATTAATGATAAAAGCATTTTCAAATTAATCAAAGCAATACATAATAGTTGTATAATTTGGTTAAATTTAAATAAATTAATAAAATTATCAGATTAAAGCAAAATTTTGACATTTCTAATCGAAATTGGAAGTACAATCGGTATTTATAAAGATTTTAATGTTTAGATGGATTGGAGGAAAATCACCGAGTAAAAAGGCCAAGCGGCGCCTTCACCGCCACATCCAGCCGAAAATGATCTCGGTGAAGATTATACGGAAGAAAGAAATAATGAGCTGAGCACAAGTTCAGTGCCGCCAGGATTTCTTAGTCCATCCGTACAAGAATATCTAGAATTAGGAAAATCTATTCCAGGTAATTAAATCAATAATAATGATAGTTCAATAATATATTTTACAACTTTTTTTCATTGTGTTAATCCGTGCCGCTTTTAAATAATAGCTACTATATTATGTACTTAAATTTTAAAAAATAACAGTAAACAATACGCCTACAGATTGTAGATTGTAAGATCGATTTGGTATTGAGAAATATATTGACGTACATTAATTTTCGACTTTGTCCGGGTAATAATTGCCAGTTATTAAGATCAAAACATTCCCATAAATAAATTTTAAAAGTTGATTTAGACACCTTCATTAGCAAAATTATTTGAAAGGTACTTTTTATTTATAGATGCTATTAAGATATTCCTATTTTTACTAGTTACACAAAAGTTTTGATATTTGATTAGTTATTAAATTTTTAAATCATAAAACGATAAGTTTTGTTTAAAACTTTACGATTCAGAGAATGTGCGGTTAAATATTACCATTTCAATAAATTGTACTCGATTCAATATCTACGAGATGTTAACAAAAACAGCATAATTTTAGGGAAAATAAACGTTTTAATTCATAAGGGAAGACAGTCCAATTTGGAAATTATTTGGAGCAAGCAACGTTTTTATTTTGAATCACCTATACACTTGACTGATTTTCTGCAGTCACTGTTATCAAAAACACAAAAAACATTAACATTAATTACAATTTATAATTTTTTTTTGCGTAAAAACCAAGGTATTTGGTAAAATTAGCAATTCAGCGTCTACACTAAAACTGGAAAATGGATCGATGACCAAGTTAAAAACTAATTACCTTCTTAAAATTTTTGTAAAACTTGTTCAACCTTAACTTCAAAAACAATTTTTTTTCTTAACAAGTTTATAAGGTTGTCTACTTCAGTGCGTGCAGTTTTTCTATTAACAAAAAACCGATTAATTTCTCCCACCGAAAGAAAAAATTCTGAGTTACTGCAACGGCGGCCTTTTGTGCCAATACTTTACGCACATATTAAAATCATTTAAAATAATGCAAAAACTCTAATTATATCAAATTTAATTCAAATACAACATCAAATCCCACATAAATAAATAAATTGTATTTAAGGTTGTGATTTCTTTTCCATTATTTATTTAAAAATAAATGCGTTGTTTATTAACTTTTTCCAATTGCGTGGTGTAATAATTTTATTATTCAACCCAAATGAGTTGAATAATATTTTAGCAGCACACACTATATAAGTTTAGTATACAGGGTGCGTCAGCTTAAATTTATATTTAAATATCTTCGTTATTTTAAATTGCTGCTCAGTATTATTTAGTCTTAGGCTGCGGTACCCTCTTTACATAAGCACTTCAAAAATTAACAAGGACCTGGACAGAAGAACATTCAAGAAAAAAAATGAATAAAAAATTATTTTCAAGCATTATAATTTTTAATATGTAAATCAAATGTTTCTGTGTATATCTTCTGCTCAATAATCATCCTGTTGCTTATTACTGCGTCAATAAATTAATGTTAAATAAAGACAATTTCCAGACTTCATTGACCAGTGTGCATTTACGTAAAAAAATAATTAGTTGATTACTAGATAAGGCCAAAGTAATAAGTGAAATCTTTGAAATAATTTTTATACAAAATGCTATTCTCCCAGCAAGAGAAAATTACTATTATTTTACGTATGGAAAGGGTCACCGGTGCTATCGAGCCGGTGCAAGAATTCTTCCGGCCCGTTACGAACATGATAAATTTTTCGTAATGACGAATTGTAAAGTTGTTTGAAGATACTGGCAGTGTTAAAGGATTACCACGAGTAAGGAATTTACTCCCCCAAGAATATTAACTTTAAAAATATAATTGTAGATGAGGTAACTGAAAATCCACATACAAGCTACAAGAACAGTAGCAGCTAAACTGGAATGTCTCACAAAGCCGATTATTAGAACTTTAAAGTGTGAGATTGCAGATTGTTTGGGTCCTCACTTTTTTTGAAGGTCCATTTAAACAGCGAAATGTACTTGGGTTTTCTAAGAAATGAGTGTACATATTTAATCAATCAACTCCCTTTAAATGTGGTAAGAAACATGATATTTAAAAATGATGACGCACCTGCACATTTCCACGATCAAGTGGTAAACTATTTAAACCAGAAATTTTCGAAAACATGGATAGGTCGAGAAAGAGGCCATTTGATCCAGTGGTCATTTCGTTCGCCTGATTTGTTACCTCTTGACTTTTTATGGGGTTATGTTAAGAGAGACATTAAGAAATGCGCGGAGGAGTTTTATTCCAAAAAATTGAAAGGTGTGTGAAGTTAATGGTCGAAATTTTGAGTATCTGATTTAGATATTATTATTTTGAGTACATTTTTTAAAAAATTCTTTGCTGCTAAATGTGTTACATTGTTGAATTTATTGCAGATATTTTAATTGTTATTATTTATTAGGTACCAAATTTTTTGTTTACCATCACCTTCTCCTCAAGCTTGACATTACGTGCCCACTTAAATAATAGCCTACTAAAGTTAGGAGGGTACCGGGTTCCTCTTGATTCATTGTTTAAAAAACAAAATTAATAATATTTAAATTAGTTTATTATTAAAACTTACTAAGTAGGTAATTTAGTGTTAATAAATTAAAGAAATAGTCAGAAAACAAAGTACAGAATTTATTATAAGCTTCACAAGCGTTTAGTTTAAGCGTTGTTTTTGTAAATGCCTCCCGAAGGCTTTCAGCCTCGCGCTTTCGGGCATATTCGGTACTTCCGGTAGGTTCAGGTACTGCGTTGGTCGCACCGACGCGGTGGTTCCGTAGTAAACAAAATATTTCCACCGCTAACATTAATAAATTTAGAATAAAATAATCTTAAATTTAATGAAAATGCCTCGTCAAATTGACGTACCTAAAATATTTTCTGAAAAATCAGTCAGCTGTGAACAACTTGTTACGCATAAACTCTGTTTGGACTGGAAAATTAGTTCTTTTTAACACTACTTTATTGAGTAGTCATCTGTAAAAAGTGTAATTTAAAAAGCACAGAGATACAGAGACCACAGATGTAAAATCTGAGAAAAACTCAAAAATAATTTTTTACTCTCGGTTATTTTTCAAATAACCTTGTATTAAGAGCAGACTCTTTTCTCGATATATATAATTTGGAATTATATAGATTCCGTTTGTATTTCTATACATTTTCAAACAATTTTAAAAGATAACATTCAACTGCATATACCTAATCCTTATTTAATTACAACACTTCTCACGGTCATTTAGAAATAAAAAAATCTCACGTAACATTTTAAAACAATTCATAACTACTTTTAAAAATATAGAAGATGAATGAATTGTAATTAGATTAAGACTTATTCGATCGGATCTAATTTTTATATTGAAATATAGGTCGACCTGGTACCGATTATCCAGTGTTGGGAGTGGTTCCATACACAAACTTCTATTGCGGTGACCAAGCCTTGCAGGATTCTTCGCAGATCCCGATGCTAGATGCCAAACATGGCATTACTGCGATATTGATGGTAGACAAACATCATTCCTTTGTCCAAGCGTTTTACAATTTAATCAAGCTGTGTTTTCATGTGATTGGTGGTTCAACGTGAGATGCGATCTTAGTACGAGGTAATCCACAAATTATGTGTTCAAGGATTCGATTGTTTTCATCATCAGCATTCCAAATATGCTGTTTACATAATTTTAAGCAAATTAACAGAAGTATTTTGTTATTGTGATTCCACAACAATTTTTACGTTTTAGGTTATATATCATAAATGCCCGGCTCTACGGAAGACCTAAATTGGATCCTTCCCGACCTCATCGTACAATTACAAAGCAATTACTAGAAGAATATATTTAACGATGAGTAACCAGTTAAAGAGTGTAAATAGTTTTAATTAAAGCAAATAAACATTTTTGCATTATGATTGTGAACTGAAATTTCATACTAATAACTATTAAAGTGTAATTAGGTAACTTTAATTTGAAATGGCAAATAGAATTGTATACCTGATAAAGTTTTTTTTTAACTGTGAACAGTATGTTTATATTCACAACCCTTCAAAAGCAATTAAAAACATTTTATCAACAAATATGTTTGTTTATGTGCCTTTGCAACTATGATTGTAAGAACACTAACATAGAATGGAAAGTGTGGTATGATATTAAATTAATATACACCAGAATTGAATTATATTTATAATCTCAAAAAAAAAAAAAAAAACACCAAAAAACCCTAGTTCCACATTAAAATATATGTAGCAGAAGTTGAAATTATCAAAAAAAAGGTCTTGAAACCAAACTTTCTTAACTAATTACTTACTTCAAGCCATAATATTTTTTTTGAAAAACTTGTAATAAAAGGTATTCATCTATAAATTGACACATTTTAACAACATGGTATCATGAAAAAGTAAATTATTACACTAAAAACGTGGGATTAATGCCAACAATGTATACATGTTTTGGAAAGGACAAGAAATGGCCTTTCCCATCATGTTAAATTATAGGGGTCCTATTTAAACTAAGCTCACAATTTTGGTTCAAAGAACTTAATTTTTTGGATCAATTTCCGCATAAAAAATTACATGTGACAACAATGTCAACAGAAACTTGAAGTATATTTATGAAGTTTAGTGAAAACTGCCTGTTGATATCTTTTTCCGTTCTTGAGTTATAAGTTGTCAAAATGTGTCAATTAATAGATGGACACCTTGTATATAAAGAAATGCTCTAAAATACTTATGCAGAAACTATAAACAATTTGTATTTTGAATAAACAAATTGTTTTATAAAAATTAGAATTAACTGTTTACACAGTATATTACAACAAGTTGGTTAAAGTGTGTGTGTTATAGTAAAAAAAACCAGAAAGTTGTGAAAAATACGTTTTAGTGAACAATTTAGATTATATGAGTGAGCAACAGATGTACTTTGATGTGAAACCTATTGCCTATATTATCTAATTACTCTATGCTATTTTTCGCAAAAAAAAATTAAATAGGGTTGTACGGAGAAAAAATGGCTTACAAAAATCAATTAAAAAAATATACATTGTTGTTTAAAAAAAAAAAGTTGCGTATCGTAACTGTGATCGTCAGCTTTGGCATACGTCAATATAATCTTACTTATATTTGTCTAACAATGCAAAAAAATTAAAGACCGCGAATATCAAACTTAATCATCCGGTATTCATTTAACAGACCTTATAAGGGAATCAATAATAAATTAATATGCTCAATAAGTTCCCAGAGTGAGAATTATCGTGTTATATTATATTCACAATATTTTGAATATTTTAGTTTTCGATTAAAAGGCATCTGTGCATTCCTGTAATTATTTGTTCGTAACTCACTAATCTAAACCTTTGCAGCCTACCTTGTTAAGTACCTAATTCATAAATTTGATCACAAATTCACACAATAGGTATGTTGCTGCCAGACATATAGCGCTAACTAGTGTAATTTAAAGTAAATGCTTTTTTTATTCTATTCGATGCATCATCAATATATATAAAATTGTTAAATGTTTGTCCTTCTGTTTGTCTGTCTGTCTGTTTGTTACGCTACTCCTCCGGAACGGCTGGACCGATTTTGACAAACAATACCTCAAAATTCTTAGAACATTCCCACTTAGAGCGTAGGCTATGTTTGAAGTCGGTCCCACCGAATACCGGCCCCACCAGGTGGGGCCGTCACAAATTTAAGAAAAGATAGGCATGCATATTGATATATTATATCGTTCGAAAGGGTACGACAAATGGAGTCTATCCATGTATGACATGACCACACAGGCTTGAATGCGACTCAAATGAGATGCTATTTTTCAATTTTTTTTAAATTTAAGCGTTCTAGAGCCCATTTTTTAGAAAATGGGCATCTGATCTAGTATAATAATAATATTATAATAATGAGAATACTTTTAATTTTCTCAATTTTCTATAGGAGTGATTGTAAAAAATTTCAGACAAACACCATCGATGATGTTGGGTTTTGTTCAGTCTTTGTCAAGGCAACTAACAAATTATTGATGTAGAACCTGAATAATCTTACTAAAATTTTTTGTTCCTTAGAAGAACTAGTTTAGGAATTGGAGGTGAGGGAATAAAACCGCAACGTCCTGGTTAAATGTCGCCGACGTTTCGCCTAACTAACAATTTGTTAGTTTACGTGTTAGCCGTGTGTAATTCTATTTATTAAATATTAAATGTTAAATTATTTAAATTTTAAAATTGTTGACCACACATTCAAGAGAATTTTTGATCTCGACCTCATGTGCTGTTCGTGACGCGTTTATAATAATTGACAGTTTTTTCGTCAAATTGCTAGACAACAGATTTTCATTAAATAACCCAAATTTACTCGACAAAATATAAACCCTCTTGTGCAATTATAAGTAATTATTTCATTCATTAATTAAAACACCAATGACAGAGCGTCGTTCAGACAACCGAGAGGAATTTGATTAATACAAAATAAACAGATTTCTCAGGGATTTATTTTCAGTTTATCCGAGGCTAAACATCATTTGTTTATTCAGGGAAATAATCTAGTCGTATATAACTCTTGCATGAAATTTAACCTGAATAAAGAAATCTACCGAATAAGCTCAAAAAATGGCTTGCTGAGAGTTTGTTACTATGTGTGGTTAAAGAATTATGCACAGAGGACGCTCCAGAAGCCCTTGTGAATATTGCCAATATGGGCAGAACAAGCCATGATGATAAAGTTTTTAAAAATAACAATTCAAATTAACAGATAAAGAAATACCAAAATATTATAGAAATAAGTAAAGCTATTTTGACGGAAAGTTGAATATCCTTAACCCGTCTTTACAATGATTCTTCTCAGGCCGTATATCATCACAAGTTCAAAGGAAGACACAAGGGGCAATTTTTCATTTTTCTAAACTTGTGTGACAAACACTTTGAGGTTTCAACGTTGTAAGTCAATACCGATGTGTATCAGATAGAGATTCCCTTCTTACAAAATTCTTCTCCATACTTCTACTTTCACCTTTGTCATCCTTGCAACCTCCTGCAATTTAGCATTTATACCACTTTCCTGAGTAAACTTAGGTAAGTTTCCAGAAATTGTGTTACTGGAGTGAGAGTTGCTTGTGCAACGTCGCGGCGATGGACAGTGATAGCTGATAGTCCGATCCAGTGCTCAGTCTTTTCAGAGACTCAGGAATATCCAAGCATGCAGGAGATTTGATGAATCATCCGATGAGATTTGGTGGATACACCTTCTTTTTTCCTTGTAGCAGTCTTTGTAGTCACGTCTGTCAAGAATTTCGTTTCAATCATTTTGTCCAAGTATTTGAAAAATGATCCGGCACAAAAATCATGTTTGTCTAGATGATGAGTTGGATACAGCTCCACACTTGATATTCCTTCTTCATAAGTACCGTCTTGCCACACCGCCTCTATTAAGACGTGAGCGGTTTCCACTACCTACTTGAGAACACAGGGACACTTAGCGGGCGTGTTTTCTTCAGCTTTTTCTTCCTCCAAAGCTGCCGTAGAGAGTTTTGGAAGTGTTCTCTGTGTGGTGTGGTGGTATTGTTATTGTTCCCTTTGGCATGTTATTATTCTTTTCCTGGTCTTGAATGGAAAGATTGGGCTCCATTTCCATTTGAATCAAATGTGTACC